>VCMQ01000023.1:0-502776 GCA_007113905.1 Teratosphaeria zuluensis
GGGGGGGGGGGATGAAGGAAGGAAGGAAGGAAAGAGTGGGGTGGTATTGGTGTTGGTGTCCGATGGGAAGTTTTCGATGGCAGCGGGGTGTGATGGGAGATCAGGAAGGGAGCGAGGAAGGGAGGGTGGAATGCGGGTGGTTCGGCCAGGGGTGGATTCTGAGGTTAGTGAGGTGCTGGTAGTAGTGGTGGTGGTGGTGGGGAGGAGGGGACTTTCGCTCGACAGCGTGGGGGAGGTTCCCGTGTGGTGGAGGTATGACGGGTTGAAGGTAGAGGGAAGGAAACGGGAAAGGGTCAGTAAGGGAAAGGGGTCCTGTAGGTTACCAGAAGGGAGATCTGTGCGCAGAAATTGTGGTGAGGAGACGACCTCTGACAAAGACGGTTTGGCTACCTCTTCAGTTCAAGATACGGCAGCTGTGATGTCCGCTCGCACGTAAGTAATGCCTCGACACGGCTCGTGCTCCTCTCTACCTGAATCTTATCCTCTACTCATTTACAACAATGCACGCTTTTACAACCGATCAATCACCAAACCAAACAAACCAGGTCCCCCCTTTCCACCAAATCCGCACCGCTGAAACACACACGCCAACCACCCCCCCCCCCCCCCCCATTCATTCATCAATTAAAACCTCAAATCCCACCCAATCACCGGCCCAATCCTCGGCAACTCCTCAGCAACCGACTGCACATCCTTATCCCCCCTCCCACTCAAACAAATGACAATATTCTCGTCCTGGTTCATCGTCTTCGCTAGTTCAATAGCACCGAAAATCGCATGCGAAGTCTCCAGCGCCGGGATGATGCCCTCCAACTCCGACAACAAACGAAACCCGATGAACGCCTCCGCATCCGTCGCCGCGATGAATTTCGCACGATCACTGTCTTTCCAACCCGATAACTCGGGTCCGACGCCTGGGTAATCGAGACCAGCGGAGATGGAATGCGTGTCTGTGATTTGGCCTTCGGCGTTTTGCAGAATGTAGGTACGTACGCCGTGCAGGACGCCGGGTTTGCCTCCCGTTAAGGTAGCGGAATGCCGGGGTGTATCTACGCCATCGCCGCCGGCTTCGACGCCGAGGAGGCGGACGGAGGGGTCTTCAGAGAAAGGGTGGAACATGCCTACCGCGTTTGATCCGCCACCTACACACGCGACGACGGCGTCGGGTAAGCGTCCTGTCTGTTCCTGCATCTGTGCCTTCGTTTCGCTGCCGATGACAGATTGGAAGGTGCGGACGATAGTGGGGAAAGGGTGGGGACCGATTGCCGAACCGATAATGTAGTGCGTGGTGTCTAGACGCTCGACCCATTTCCTCATGGCTTCGTTGACGGCGTCGCGAAGGGTCTGGGAGCCGGCGGTGACGGCTACGACGGAGGCGCCGAGCAGTTTCATGCGGAAAACGTTGAGGGCTTGGCGGCGGACGTCTTCGGCGCCCATGAAGACGGTGCATTTCATGCCGAAGCGGGCGCAGACGGTAGCGGTTGCGACGCCGTGTTGGCCTGCGCCAGTTTCGGCGATGATCTCAGTTTTGCCGAGGCGTCTGGCGACGAGAATTTGGCCGATGGCGTTGTTGATTTTGTGGGAGCCGGTGTGGTTCAGGTCTTCACGCTTCAGGTAGATGTTGGCGCCTTTGCCTGCGGGCGAGTTCTTTCGTACGTATTCTGTGACACGCTCCGCGCGGTGGAGGGAGGAGGGGCGAGACATGTAGGGGTAGTAGCTTCGGTATTCCTCCCAGAATTTGGGGTCGTTGCGGGCGTCGTTGAAGCCCTTTTCTAATTGGGCGAGACAGTCCATGAGGGATTCTGGGACGTATTGGCCACCAAATTGGCCGAAGCGAGAGGGCATAAGCTCGGGGTCTTTCTCGTCGGTGTTGAGTGCTTCGAGCTGGTCTGCTAGCCCTGGACCTTTTGACTCTGTGACCACGTCGTCGACATGTACTGTGCCGTTTGCTGGGTGTGTCTCGCTCGCAGGCTTCTTCGTCGGGTCGTCAGTCGAGATGTCCTTCGGTGCCTCAGCATTCTGCTGCTTGATCCATCCACTCCCATCGCCATGCGGGTTCGCATCCGTGCTAATACCATGACCGTTGGCTTCTCCATTCGCATGCCCATTCGTCTGCGACACCTGCGGGTTCCGTCTCTGCGTAATACCATAGCAGTACTCCTCCACCGCCTTCGCCCCATTCCCTGGCCCCGCCTTCCCAATCGTCGTAATGATCTGGCTCCCAATCACCACGCCCTCCGACACCTTCCCCACCTCCACAAAGTGCTCGCGTGTGCTCACACCAAACCCGACCGCAGCAGGCACACCGCCCGAATACTTATGCACCTTCTCCAACAACTGCGGCAACCCCGTGCTCAACGCGCCCGTCGCACCCGTGACACCCATCCGACTCACGACATAAATAAACGAGTCGGCAATACTACACAGCAACTTCATCCTCTTCTCGCTGGTCGCCGGCGCAATGAGCGGCACATACGACAACCCATACGTCTTGCAATGCCCACGGAACCTCACCGCCTCCTCCGGCGGCAGATCCACCATAATGAACCCATTCACGCCCGCCGCTTTCGCATCCTGCAGCATGCGCTCCTCGCCATACGCCAGCAGCGGGTTGTAGTATCCCATCAGCAGCACCGGCGCCCGCAGCCCTTTACTCCGCGCCTCCTTCACGATGTTCAGACATGACGTCGTGGTGGTGCCGTTGGCGAGGGCCTGCGTGTTGGCGGTCTGGATGGTGGGGCCGTCGGCGATGGGGTCGGTGAAGGGCGTGCCGAGCTCGATGATGTCGGCGCCGCCGGCTTCCATGCCCAGTAGGATGGAGGCGGTTTCGTCGATGGTCGGGTAGCCCGCCGTGGTGTAGGTGACGAGCGCGGAGCGGTTCTCGCTCTTGGCCCGCGCGAAGGCCTTGCGGATGCCGTCCGCCATGTTGGGTGGGTGGATTTCCAATGAGCGGTGGGCAGTGTATGGACGTTTGAATGTGTGCGAGTCCTCGACTGTGACACTTAGATCTTATATCCTGTTCTCGACCCTGTGAGTCTTAGGGTCTCGAATGCAGTACCGGATCGTGCACTTGAATGTTCAGTGAGTCAATGGTCTTCTGGAGAAAAATGTACTGTCATAGTCAGGCAATGCGTCATGCACAATCCCCCGCGATCATGCAGGGCCCAGCCTTACTAAAGTGGGTCTTATTTCTGGCCCCGGCCATTAGACACCATCGCCAACATTGCGAAGCGTCCTCCGAATTAAAGCCAAAGACTTGAGGCGAACGATGAAGCAAGACTCGGATAGAAAGAGCTTCAATACGAGTATATCTCGCACACCACCGACTATCTACCCAGACCGCCAAGAAACTCTCTTCTACCTTTCTAATGTACACATATGTAAAACATGCAATTGCGATGCTAGCAATGCGCTGGCGTATTGACGTGTAAAGTCCGATCCGTTCGCTCCGAGAGTCGCTGCTTTGCTTGCATCGTTATGCAGAAGCCGATAGTCGCTGATTAGTGATGCCGTATATCATATGCTCAGTTGGCTTATCCAGAGTTGAAGCCGTCGGCCGCCTGTGAAGTCTCTCAACCTCGTGGTAGCCAGTAGAGTGGAGAATGTCCAAGTTATGCACCCGCTTTCCAGAACGCCAAGTCGTTCCAGTCGTCGTCATGAGTCGTTTCTGGTCGTCAAGTCGTATGTCATCGTCGAACCCGTTTCATCACAAGCCCACCACGCCTAAAACTTATACTCGCCCTCCAACTCCATCCCCCTCATCAACTCCGCCCCCAACGCAAAGCGTCCCTCCACCCCAACCTCCCCCGTCTCCCCATTCTCAAACTCCAACTCCTCCACCCACAAACTTCTCAACAGCACCTCACACGCCTGCGGCACGCGATACCTCTCATCAAACCCGTATTGCGGGATCACCGCATTCGTCGCCCACTGTCCCCCACCACCACCTCCCACCCTCGGCACGCCCAAGAAACGGCCATGTAGCTTATCAGTCGCGATACGACCGTCGCCCTCATACTCCATCTCCGTCTTCGTCGGCCAGGGCGCGATGTCCATGCCACTGGCTTCCTTGGCGAGTTCCCAGTCGTCGCTGAAGATGGTTGGGATGCTGAGGACTGCGGAGCGAGATTTGTGAGAAGAGGAAGAAGAAGAGTCGAAGTGTTGGTTTCCGTCGAATGGCGCGCGGGTGATGGCAGCGATGGTCCAGGTGCCGTGCTTGCCGGCGTCGAGCCAGTCGGCGTTGTAGACGGCTTTGGCACGGGCTTCGTCGCGGAGTTGCGAGCGGTACTCGCGGGTGTGTTGGGCTTTGTCGAAGTCGAAGGACCAGAAGGGGGAGCGGGGGCAGAGTTTCTTGCGGGATTCGCGGAGTTGGATCTTGCTGGTGTTGTTGTTGGTTGGGCGGGGGCTGTCGCGGCGGGGGAAGGGGGTGGAGAAGTTGCCGCGGGCACCGTTGCGCCAGTTGCCGCGGAGGTTGTAGGCCATTGCTGTTGGTTGACTGAGGTAGGTGATGGTGATGCTTTTGATCCTGTAGCTTGAGTATTAGTTGATTCTGGGGATACTTGACACATGATCTGTTGGAGATCTCGTGCAAGCAGGTTCATTCTCAAAGCAGCATTGTATCGCGTGGCCGCGATTGTGCTAGGCGCCAGCAGAAAGCAGTGACTGTGGCGGATGTGTCGCCTACCTCGTGACGTCCAATGTGTGCCTTCAATATCAATGGAATAGGCTCGACGTCACTCGATGCTGTGTGCTGTATTTCGATGGTATGTATTGATGGTCTGGCTGTTGAAGTGATGATGCTGTGACCAGTGACACAGAAGCTACCGCCTGAAGGCGCTGAAGGATGGTGATATGCGGATGTGCTGATGATGGAGTTTGCGGTTTCTTGTCTGCTGATGCACGTTAGATCTCATATACTCGTTGGTGTATAGGCAGTCAGTAGTGAAGATCTGGCAGGGCGCTGTTGAAGATGTTGTGTGTATTGTCAAATGTCATTGTGAAGGCGAGATGAGAGCAGATTTATACTTGAGCTGGCTCGCATGTGATCTTGCCAGCCAATGGACGACATCGAGCATGCAGTCACCGCACGTGCCCTGAGCACATGCATATGTGATGTGCAGATGCCAGTCGAGTGAAGACACAATCGAGTGCGCGCGAGTACACGTCCCATGGACAGTCACAATAGAATGACACCGTCGATGGTATCTATCGTCTTGACATGATGGCTTCGCCTGACATGACGGTGATAGGTACAGATGCCGCAGGACTAGCGAAGCCACTCGGTCAAGCTGAGGCTCGAGAGCAGGACTGCCGACGTGCATTGTTCAAAAGTTCAATAACATGTGGGCGCAGCGAATGCACCTATTGCATGTAGTCTCCATGAGTCAGTGTCGCCAGCAATGTGGCACTCGTCGCACATCACCGAGTCCGAGAGCGCTCGATCTCAGTAAGGCAAGTCTGTCAGTCGGGCAGCCAGTCCTCCCGCGTCCATTGCGCAGATCGCCCATATTGATGAGATTGCGCAGCCGGGTGGTTATTGAGTGGCTAGAAGAGCTCATGGGCTTCAGCATGCTGTTAGTATCTGGCGTCAAATTGCAGCGGTATGCAGACCACCACAGGGTGCAGTATGCCTTCCTTCAGGAGTGCACTTGAGCACTACAGGGATACTATGATCGGGTTTGTGGCATTGAATAGCCCGTGAGATACGCGGGAACACTTCCGCAGAGGAAGCTCTTGCTCGCCGGGACCATTTGAGTACATGCGCTTCAACGTCTGATCGCCGGGCTGGCTCGAGGGCAGCTGGGGTGCGGTGGGCCTAGGCGCCGAACAACAGCTGCTGAAGGCAGGATTTCGTCAAGGTCTCCATCCCGAGGACATGTGCGCGCATTCATCAAACTCCAGAACAGATGAGCTGGATCATTGTCGTGAGAAGAATACGCATTCGTGAATTATCGTCGTTGGCCGCAAATCCGCAGCGTGGGCGGCGGTCAGCACTACTCCAGTGCGGCAAAGGCATCGTGGTGAAGATTCACAACAAATAAGTATAGGTAGGCAAGAGAAATATAGTGGTAGCAGTAAGTGTGTCGTTGGATGAAGAGGACAATGTAGGTAGACATTACGTAGTTAGGTGCACGTATGCAGGGATGTGGCTCTCCAGAAACCTGGCGTGGCGCGTCATACCTCAAAAAGGCGAGCGCGTCCGTCCCGTCTTTCACGATACTGGGCGCCTTCCTCATCGCTTAATTGCAGATAGAGGAGGGCGCCCAACGACATCCATCGACCTCGGACAGGAGCCTTGACGGCGATGCGAATACTAAAACACTCGATCGCAGCGAACGAAATGCGACCGGGCCAGAAAAGCAGGAGCCGGGCCACGAGCGCTGGCTGAGAGCCATCACGACCCGATGGCCACCAGCGTTGCAAAATGCATGCCCGACTCCACTGTGTTCGACATTGCTCTGGCAAATATAGGACTCTACGCCGAGACGTACGAGTAGACAGGCCTCTTGGCCATCTGCTTCGTCCTGTTAAGCGCTGTGCCACTCGCGCGCATAACGAAAAGCGTCCGTGCGCAAGTCCAAAGCTTCACGATCCGGGTCTCAGAGTGCTTGGTTGGCTGGCGATGGACGATGAAACGCCTGAACGATGCGGACGACGAGAAGAAACTGGATATCGTGGTCGATTCTCATGACCGCCCACGGTAACAGGTGCGTATTCCTGGCTCACATTATTGTTCGCTTTCTTTGTGTGAATAAGACGGGGTTGAGCCGCATGGCAGCTATTGTCAAGTCCATTGTCTTGCATGAGCCTTGCGAAACCTCTCTTCACAATCTGCATCTTCGACCTTCTTGTGCAGCGCGCGAGGCTACGATTTTCTTTGTAGTAACTTCCCTTCCTATTCTGTAATACATTCTTCACGGTCGCACATCACAATGTTATTGGCTTAGATCCAACCACATTAATCACTGCACACATTCGACCGCTGCTTTTCGACGCATGTCATACAAATTTCTGAGCGAACTTTTGCACGCCACTGGCTGGCCATCACGAACAAAGACTAATACGCCAACGCCGAATCCAGGCGCATCGCGACTTTCATCACCACCGCGGCCAACCATGGCCTCCCCAGAGAACCAACAGCAAAACCCCAATCCTGCGCCTCCATCTCTCTCCGCTGGCGACCATGAGATGCGCGACTACTACGCTGCGCAGGATGCATCACGACCTCCCTTACAACAAGAACCATACCTGACACCCTACCTCGGTCTTCGAGCGAGACTCTCTCAGACATGGATCAATCGATGGACCATTCTGTTACTACTAGTACTGGTACGAACCCTTTTTGCGATTGCAAGCCTGGACGACAATCTTGGATCGGCGCGGAAGGAAGCACTGAGCATGTGCACGAGTGTGGAGAATGTGGGCTCGGCGATGGCGAGTATGCCGCATTATATGGCGGATGGCGTCAACGAGCTCGTAGCGAATGGCATTGAGAAGGCGATCAATGGGCTGATGGAGATGTTGATCTTGACCGTCACTGGAGTTGAGGAAATCGTGCTGTTTGTCATCCATTTGTTGACGAACACCTACCTCTGCCTGATCACCTTTGCTGTCACTGGCAGCTTAGGTGTCGCGATCAGTGTGGCAGAGGATGTCGGGAATGCTCTCAACTCCACCGTGCAAGCAGTCGGCAAGGACCTGGGCACGGCGGCGGCAGACTTTGCAAAGGACATGGACAGCTTCTTGTCCGATGTTGACAGTCTGCTGTCAAAGATTTCCGGCAAGAACCTCACGCCGCCAAATATCACCCTGACAAGCGAAATCGCCACTCTCGACAGTCTGCAGATTCCTACTGGCTACGACACGGACCTGCAGAAGCTCAATGCCTCTATCCCTACCTTTTCAGAGGTACAGAACTTCACCGACACCGTCCTTGAATTTCCATTTGAGGAGATCAAGAAGTTGCTGAATGAGAGCTTGCCCAAGTACACCATGAACCGGTCGCTGTTCCCAGTGCCGGCGAAGAAGCAACTCACGTTCTGCTCAGACAACAACAGTGTCAACGACTTCTTTGACGATCTCGTACACATCGAGCGCCTTGCCAAGAAGATTTTCCTGGTAGTCCTGATCATCTTGGCTGTTCTAGCCATGATGCCCATGGCCTACCGGGAGCTTAGGAGCTACAAGTTCATGAAGGAACGTTCGAAGATCGTGAGAAACGATGCTATCGATCCCATGGACTCTGTGTACCTCGTCTCGCGACCCTATACTTCGACTGCGGGTCTGAAGCTTGCAGAGCCTTTCAAATCCACCCGGAGACGGACGCTCGTTCGCTGGGCCGTTGCCTATGCAACCACTGTTCCGGCACTATTCGTTCTCTCGCTTGCTCTTGCAGGTTTGCTGGGCTGCTTGTGTCAATACATCCTTCTCAAGGCAATTGAGAAGGAAGTGCCAGTCCTAGAGAACGAAGTGATTGGCTTTGCGGATAAGGTCATCAACGAGCTCAACAACGCGAGTACAGAGTGGGCGGTCGGCGTCAATGATATCATTGTCGACACGAACACCAAGATCAATACAGATGTCTTTGGCTGGGTCAACACTTCGACGACTGCAGTCAATGACACCCTGAACGCGTTCGTCAATGAGACCATGACGGTGCTCAATGCCACATTCGGCGGTACAGTGCTTTACACGCCAATCTTGGACGTGCTAGACTGCTTGGTCCTGCTCAAAGTCAAAGGCATCGAGGACGGTCTGACATGGGTTTCAGACCATGCTCACATTGACTTTCCGACGGTCGCCAATGATACCTTCAGCCTAGGCACGCTTTCTAAGGTCTCGGGATCAGAGGCAGACATTCTCAACACTGGCACGAACGGCACGGCGGCGAATGAGATCGCAGATGCAGTGTACCATGTCACGAATGCATTGTATAAAGCGGTCAGACAGGAGGCTATCATTTCGTCCTGCGTGCTGATAATATGGCTCATCATAGCCTGCATTGGTATCGCCAGGGCGCTCTTCCTGTTTTACAAAGGTGGTGATCAAGGCACGTACGTTAGCCCGAGAATGCCACCTCATTCGCCGGCCAAAGAGAGTCACGAGCTCGACGAGTTCGGCTTGCCGAGAGTGCCAACCTATGAGCAAGCCACTCGCAACTCCACCTTCGGCCCTATTGACCCAGGAGATCACAGCGGAAACAAGTACAATGGTCAAGCGTACACGCTGAAGCCAGCCCCGCTGCCAACTCTTGAGGTCACTCGAGACAGCACGAGCCCGGTCCTCCACACCGGCTTCCAGAGCCCGCTTCCTCAACAAGCAGCAATGCAACAAGAGAAGCTCGGCTACGTCCCCAACCAAGCCGTCGACGCCGCGATCCGTCGTCCCACCCACATCCGGGCTTCCAGCCACGGCGATTACGGCGTCACATCGCCGACATCGCCCCTTCCATCAGTACCGCAGAACCCGTTCGCAGACAGTACAGCGACGAAGTCCAATATCGAGAGGCGTACAAATAGAGATCCTTTCGCCGATCCCAGCCGTTGAGCAGACATCCGGAAGTCATGAGCCGGCGCTGTTCAGTCTCACAACTTGACCGTTCTTCACCTTCTCTCTCGGCCAAGAGGGCTGGTGGGTCCTGTAGTCATATCGTGGGATATACGGAAGGGACAGGTGACTGAGATGACGTCTTTAATAATGCTCAGATCGGGTGGTGTCAGGTACGTCGAGGTTACTAAATCGGTAGTCTGAGAAATGAAATTGACAATTATGAATGACAGGTCCCCGTCTTTGTTTACTGAACGAAGACGCATCATGCCTGTTCCTGCTGCGCTTTTGCGCGCGGTCACGCATGATGTGCAAACTGTGTT
The DNA here is from genome assembly GCA_007113905.1 of Teratosphaeria zuluensis. NCBI lineage: Eukaryota > Fungi > Ascomycota > Dothideomycetes > Mycosphaerellales > Teratosphaeriaceae > Teratosphaeria > Teratosphaeria zuluensis. Next base: position 9,870 of record VCMQ01000023.1, read on the forward strand.
TAATCTTTTGTGAGCTGGCATGTGTTGTGCTCTGCTCCTGCGTTATGCCCCGGCTTCAAGAGTCTGGTTAAAAGGCTTTCGAATGCATGGCGGAACGCGTCCGGAAACCCTCTGACTCTTTCCTCGTTTGGAATGCGAGATCTTCATCTTGGGATCCATACGTTGATGAAGGAGGAAGAGCGATGTAAGTCTAACTCTAGCGCCGTGTTCATTGTGACAACTGTGCTAACGTCCTCGTCAGGTATTTCCATGGTAATGTCGCGGAACTCGTCGCCCCATCCATCCCGCTCCTCTGCTCCTCAGTCCTAGTCCGTGCAGATACCTCCGCCCTCCATACCTCACGCATCATAAACGGAATTTCGACCTCCTTCACCAGTCTTGACCGCCGGGACGCCGGTACTGCTTTTCTTCCTGCGCACCATGCGTGGCTTGCCCCTTGTCCGCAGTGGGGACTGCAGATGCGTGCTTACCCGGTCACCACAACGAAGGTCGCCGATCACGCGGCTTACGATGCGCGAGGGAAGAGTGCTCGAGACGCACTGCACGGCTAGTGTGCCGAGGATGTCCAAGAGCCGGACATATGTTGCCATGAATCTTGCATGGCATGAATCGCTGGTCCAATCTTCGTGAGAGGCAGCTTCTTGGGTATGGTCGCTCATTCGCCCGGACCTGCGCTAAAAGCTCTGCTTAGCACTTTCCCACTCTAAGACCCTCTCTGTCTGCTGCACTGTGCGCGACGAGCTTGCGGTTGGGGAAGGTGTGTCTGAGGCGGAGACAGTGGGTCTGGTTTTAGCTGACGGATAACGAGCGAGTTCCGGAAAATCGCCAGCCTTATCCCTTTTGGGGTTCGAGGTCTGTTGCTGATAGTTTCTGTTGAACGCGAGAGAGATGCGCTGCTTTGTGCGGTTGATATTGGGTATTCCCTCTCACCTTCTTGAGTTGGGTTGTGTTCGCCCTTCGTACTCCTGCATTATGCGTCTGCGACTCAGCTTCGGCTTTGATGTTGCGGCGCGCGGGAGGGGGAGACTGGGGACTGATGACTTGTTTGGAGAGAGAGGTTTTCCCAGGGAGCGATGGAGAACCTGACCGTCAAGTCACTCTTTCCCAACTCTTGCTGGAGAACAGTAAACCATTTCCTTCAGAAAGAGGTGGATGTTGAGAAGAAAATTTTGGGTGGGCAGCAGGACTGGCCGATGATGAATGGGTACTAACGTAGATAGTTGACAATGAATATATGTCCCCCAATCTTCTATCATTCTCTGTGATGTAGTTGATCTGTGAGTTGAAGAAATGCAAGTTTGCTAAAGATCACGGGAGCATCACTTCACGAACTCTGCCTTGCAACGCAAGTTCATGTCATTGCTTGGTAATTGCTATAGGTTCTCACTTATCATAAATATTCAGTAGAGCTCTGAATAATGCTCAATGTGACGGTCACGTGCTTGTCCCGACAAGTCGGTCTGACCCCAAAGTGATCGGCAACATGTTTCAGCCCTGCATGGGCCGCACCTCAGGTTTGCGACATCTGGACTCGAAGTTCTGACTTAACATTACACACAGGCATATTCAGCATTGTGGACTTCACGACGACGTGGCTCTGATGCGTGACGGATTGAGGACCATGGCTATCGCGCGATAGACGCGCCCCATCGACGGTTTCCGGCATATAATTACGACGCAGCGTTTCACCATGAGCAATAATCTACCACCTCTGCGGCCACCGCCGCGGCCTCATTCGCCTTCTGGACATAGATCACAGTCGTCACTATCGCAATCATCTTTACGGAGTGAATCTAGCATTTCCACGACGTCAAATGACTCTAGCGTCATGGCTGCGCCTCCTTTGGTCAACAAACAACAACGCTCACCATATATGCACCAGAGCAGCCAAGGCCGACCCTCAACTGCTGGAGGCCATGCTCCGACGCAGAGTAGCAGCAGTCTGCAAGCTGTACCGCGGACTGCTTATCGGACTTCAGTCGATGTGCCTGGCCGGACGACGTCGCCAAGTATGCCTGGGCAACCATTTGGGCATCGCGCGCGGCAGCATAGTCAGGGCTTCTTTGAGCCGTCTTTGCCTCATGCTACGGCCAATAGCTCTGGGTTGAGCGCGTCACAGATTGCCGCGCAGGCCGCTATGCATCATATATCACCACCACCAAATCCGTCGCAGGAGCGCAAGAGGTCTTATCCTGGGCTTGCGCCTATCAATACGGTTGGTGCTCAAGCGAGTAGAGTACCGAGTGGCAGGCAGACTCCGCCCATCACGAATGCGGCAGGTTTACCGTATAGCAATGGGACGCTGGGTGGAAATCTGGCGTCGGCGATGGCGGCGAATGCAGCGTTCCCTAATGGCAGAAGTCCGTTGCCATCTCCAAATCCGACGGGGCGTCCGGCTCCTGGAGAGCCAATGGGCCCGCCACCAGATAAGGAGCCAAAGGCGAAGAGCTCGAAGATGAAGCTCTTCTCCAAGCCCAAGAATATCACGCTGTCCAAGGATAAGGATTCTAAAGTAGGTCCGGCAATGCCTTCACCGGGAAAAGGTGCTATAAGCGCAGGTCTGCTACGCAGCGGATTTGCCAATGCTTCAGTGACAAGTTTACTTGATCCTAGTATGTCAAGCGCAAGCTCATTATACTCGAATGCCAACGCGTCGACGTCGACTCTAGTACCTGTAGCGTCTGAAAGGGAGAAGAGACATCACTTCCTGTCACGGCAGAAATTGAAGCATAAAGATGATGGACCTACGCTACCACTTTCATCTGCGCATTCAAATTCGCAAGCGACGAATCCAGACAAGCCGGCTCCGCTGTACTCCTTTACACCAGAATCACCAGGACCTGGAACCTTCTCAAAGTCGATGTCAGGCTTCGATCTGAGACATGGTGGTCGAGCATTACGAGAGAAGAAGAAGGAAGAGAAAGCCGCCGCCGCTGCCGCCAAGCTGGACCTGACTCCTATCATGTCTCATTCATCAGCAACAGGCCTCAGTGAGCAGTATTTAGGCCCAACTCAGAATGACACATCTCTCGGACCACCATCAGCCAGTCAAGCCAGTGTCTTCGCTTTTCCTTCAGATACGACGGTCAATGCTCAAGCATTCAGCAATATTGGAGCGCAGATGGGTCTGCCTGGTATTGGGCCGGATGACGCTTGGCCATTGCTGAAAGCGCGTTTACTGAATCTGTTTTCTGGCGAAGACTTGCGTACACCAGTCGAGGATTTCAATATGCTACTCAATGTGCACATACGACGGTGTATACAGCGGAAGTCGCCAATCGTGCTGGTCGAAGATGTGCGAGAGCTTCTGCAGACTGGCTTCATATCACTTTCGCAGACACTGCGGGGTGTACCTGAGGACAGGCTCGTGCAAAAGCTGGTGGAGATGTGGATCGGAGTCTATGGTAACATACTACCGTTCTTGCAGGCTGTCTTCCTACCTCTAGATCTTGAGTTCAAAGGCCGAGGTGTGATCATGAGTGTGCGAGAAGCGCAGGAGTTCTGGAGTGTGATACCAGAATCCCTTCGGTCTGACGACCGGCCGTCTTCTTCGGGCGGTGGTGCTAGAGCCGCTACCCTTGGCGAAGAGCTGGACGTTCGACGAATCACGCTTATCTCTTTCAGAGACACGGTCGTCCTCCCAAAACATGAAAGTTTGATCGCAATCTTTAGCCGTCTGTCTCTTGACAGCATCAACGCCGCACCCTCGCCGCTCATTCCGAATGAGTTCGACACTCGAAAACATGCAGGCAGCGATCCTGCAAAGACTGGTGCAGAACGTCCAGGCACGGCCGGCAGTCTCAGTCCACACATGAGCAGCTTCAACTCGCAAGCCTCCACCCTCCTCGATGCTGCTAGTACCTCATCTGGCGGCGCACTCAGTCTGGCAGGCCGCAGCCGCGCTACCTCGAACACGTCCGCCGGCTCTTTCGGGACAAGTATGCCGCACATGAGCTCCCCACTCGCACCACCCGGCTCCTTCAGCGCGACTACGCCTTTAGCACCACCGGTGATCTTCAGTGATCCAAGTAAGGTCACGGAGACGGTGGCGAGGATGCTGCAGTGCTTGTATGTGCTTGCGAGTTGTCAGACGGGTGATGTAGGGCAGGGCGCAGTGGAGAGGTTGACGCAGGCATTGAAGTATAACTGGTTGGGTAGAGGGAGGACGGGGAGAGACAGGAGGGGTTGGGTCGGCGTTAAGCAGCCGCCTGGAGCGAGGGTTGGATTGGTGGGAGCTTGATTTGGATACGTTACGTGCAACGAAATTTGGTTAGAGGTCGGATTTGAGACCTGGGATGGGGATTGGATGATACCTGCCTTTGAGAGGCACATGGATTGAATGTGAAATACATCGTACTGACGAACTTGGACGCATGGAAGCATCAGCGCCAAGAGCTACCTAAAGACTTCACATATGATGGCGCGCCTATACTGGTTTCGGTAACAATGGCATGTCCCGTCTCGATATCTAATGAAAGGTCTCCAAAAGATCAGATGTTGCTACTTCCACGAACATACACGACTTCGGTGAAATGCCCCCCGCTCAGCATCTACCTTCATGGATGGGGTCAGGACCCTGACAGACCGGGATTCATCAAACGGTGAGTATGACGATAAGAGCGTGCAGAGGGACTGGCGATGAACTCAATCATCCATAACGTCTGTTAGAGACTATCTCCTATTCGTGCACCTGATGACCCGGACAGGATTTTAGGGCGCGGCGACGTCCCGGAATGCAACGCTGCGCTGCGCTGTCTACAGACATATTTGAGCAACTTTTCAACCTTTCTCTACCCCCGGTCTCTCATACCTCGTAGTAGCTACATAGTCTTTCGCAGGGCCAACGACCTTGTGCTTAACCTCCAAGCTCCCCAAACTTACCTTCTGCATCTCAAATCTATACCTCGTGTAGTACATATCCTTCACGCACAGATGGTCGGCCGTGGCGACCAGTGCACCCTCTTTCCTCGCTTCCGCTGGTCTTACGAATTCCAGTTTATGGAATAAATAGTCGACTTCAAGGTCATTACTAGGTTTTACGAACCACACGCTCATTTTATCTGTAGCTTCGGAGTACCGGTAGACGTACCGACGGGACGCTTGCAACAAGATCGCAGGGTTGGAGGAGGGCGTAAAGGTGCCGGATTCGATGTAGAGATATTCGAAGTCGTAGTCCGCATGGGTAGGACGACGAGGGTGGAAGGATGCTGTGCCTTTTAGGGTACCGGAGAAGTTGGGGTCAGAACTCTCGATCCGTCTCGAGATGTTCCAGTGCCCTTGTAATGCGCGGAAAGCAGCGCGAGGCACGTATTTGCCTTGTTCGATGCAAGCGATGTAGGTGCGGTGTAGGTCCTCCATAATTCCCTCGTTCACAGCCTTATCACTATGCGGACTGAGATACCGCGCGGGATGCGGACAGCCTTCTTTCTCTCCAAACCGCCCATCATTCCGTTTGAATCCAAGAAATCGTGGAATGTCTTCAAAGTACCCCATGTAATCCTGAAACCAGAACTGCCCGACTTCCAGATCCTTTTCACGCATCTTCCGCCGTAACGCAAGGAGCTCGGCAGGATCTTCGTATAATTTCCGCGGTATGCTGCCGCCTTGAAGGCAGCGGTTGGCAGTCAGGTGGGCTTGCACCTCAATGACAGGCCAGTAGGGACCTTCGTACCAGCCCAAGAATGCGAGATTGGAAACGGCAGGGTTTGTAGTCTGGTATTGCTCTAGGATGATAGGGAGGCGAGAGTTGTCGGGATCGTAAAGGAGTTTCGTTTTGGTGCTTGGATCTAAGAAGTCGAGGGCGGGTGAGGGGGTGTAGCCTGTTGCGTGAACTATGGCGCCGATGTTTGAGAGTGTGGATTTTGAGCCGTCGCCCTTGACTACAGTAGCAGTTACAGTGCTGTCAGAGGTTTGAGCGATGCTGGTTACTCTGCCCTTGAGTGCCTGAATTGCTCCACTGCGGACATACTCTGCGTAGCTCTCACTCAGCGCCGCATACCCCGAAGCCAGACTCTGGTCTTCTGGCTTAGTCGTCAATGCCTCGCTCCCCAAATCCTCCTGGTCACCCACCAAGCTCTGCAAAACACGGTGCGAGATCTTCCTCACCTCAGGCTTCTGGTGTCCGGCATAAGACACTGGTGGCCATGGCGTCCTTTTCGAATAGTCGTACAGCTTGAAGTCGATGGGTACATAGCTCTTCGAGCCCTCTGCATATTCGTAGAAAGGCGGCAAGGAATACATTTGTCGTGGGAAGACGTTGATTATTTTGGTGTCTTCATAGAGGTTCTGACGGCCTCTAGAGGGAGACCAACGGGCGTCTGAGAGCTGCTTAGCTATGGCTGCGGAGGTCTCTGCGCCTGAGTTGCCGCCGCCGACTACGAGAATGGATTTGCCTTGAGCAGTCTGAGGACCTTGCGGGAAGAGGCCTTGAAGGGCTTTGAATTGTGAGCTGTGGATTTGAGCAATGCAAAATGGACTGTCCATGTCTGTTGCTTTCCACAGGTCCTTAAGTGGTCGCGGATGCGAGAAGAACCCTGAGGCCATGACGAGATAATCAAATTGCTGAGTATGCTCTCGACCATCACTGTCTCTGGTCACAATGTCCCACGCATTGCCATTTTCGGACTTCATAACTGGAACCGCAGACACCACTTCTCTACCACACAAGACAAGATTTTCAGGAACAAATTTGCGTCTGTACTCCTCCAGATACCGGCCGACATGCCATGCCTTCGGGAACATTGGCGGTGCAGGCTTCTCTGTTGCATCTTTACCACCGAGCATACTCTTCAGATCAACGAAATTCCAATCAAGATCCGAAAACGCCACAGTATACCGCGACAGGTTCGTAGGCGTCTGTGGATCCAGAAAGCCATCTTTCGCGTCTTCGTCAATCGCCCAGATGCCTCCGATTCGACCTTGTCTCTCGTAGATAGTGACATCAAATTGGCCTGTCTGCAGGAATGTCTTGGCAGCGACGAGACCAGCGGGTCCAGCGCCGACTATGCAGACCGTCTTCATCATTGACGCACCTCTTGAATATCTACCCTTCAGCCTTTGGTTCTCATAGCAGTCTCAGACGGCAAAGCTGGGTTCAGCTCTGCCGCACATTGCTGATTGATGCGATACCCGACAGCGGTATGAACTCGAGAACAAGCGTTACAATGCCAGGTACTTTGCTCACTGAGGGCACCAGTATTTATTTCCTCCTTCGATCTGAAGAGATGCGTTCGCATGCGCAGAAATTCAGGACATCGAGAGTTGGAAGAGGAGGTACTGTATTGCTAGCGAGTAACAGAACATGGTACGGACCTAGCCGCGCTCTCAAGCGCGCCTTCCTTTCCCGATCTTACCCACAGGCCAACCACAACAGCCGACTGTGCTTGCACGTGTCAGTGCAAGTGAAACGTGCTTTCTAATACTCCGTACGGTCATGCTTGTCTTGATGGATAGCCATGTGACAATCGTGCATTTCAAAGCCTTTGCAACGCAGCGTGTATATAACATTTCCATTAAAACTACTACATTGCATTGCTATTCAAGCTCGAGACTCGGCATTCTACAGCATCATTCAGTAGGAGCAGCAATGGCACAGCAACATACAGTGCGACGCGGTGAGCCCAGCCTGCTAGGTATCCCGACGGAGCTGCGCCTACAGATCTTCAGTCGTCTACTGCCTTCTGAACCATGGGCCGTCTTCCACATCCACGACCATGTCTACGATATCATGAGCAGAGAAATAGTCTTCAGACACGCTGGGAGGAAAGGGTGCATGGCTGTGCTTATGGTAAGCTGCATCGGCCAGCCAAAATTCACACGGGATTAGACAGACTCTTGCAGCTCTTGCTTACAGACTTGCAGGTCTGCCGCCAATTTTACAGCGAGGCATCCGATATCTTGCATCAGCGAGCTCACACAACGGTAAACGCCTCTTCAAACAAAATTGTCGAGCAGTGTCACTGACTCAGGTCAGGTCGTGATCCGCTCTCCCGACAGCCACGCTTTTAGCAGGAACAGCCTCTGCCTTGGCCACGTCGAGCACGTCAGGACCTTCGCGCTGCTGAGGGACCTCAGGCTTGTGATTGAGCTTCCGCGACAACGGTCAATCAACGTCGCAGATCACTTGACTCGCGTTCGCGTCTTTGTGAAAGCCACTGGATGCGGACACAATCTTCGCAAACTGGTGGTGTCACTGAACTTACCAGATGACGAGGGCATGCACAAAGATGTCGAGAAGTATATCATGGCACTGAGCAGATTCAGGGTCAAGGGCGAAGTATTCGTCGACTTCGATGATGGCTCAGAGGATGATGATGGTGATGAGCTTGAGATGTGCCGATGGTTGGCGCAAGTCATTGAGCAATAGCACCTCGAAGCATGCCGTGCAATAAAGCCTGCAGATCATCGATGTTAGCCAATGGCCTAGGCTGCTAGTAGAAGTAGCGAGATGCGGGTGTCAGGGTCGATCAGACAGCAGTTGGACAAAAGTGAATCCACATTATATTTCAGAACAGGTCTGTGTATACTAATGTTTTGTCATCACGTAGAATTTGAGGCAAACAAAGCGTGCGAGACGTACCATAGAGCGCTTGCTCGCGTATTAGCATGGCCGCCATGTCGGCAGCAGAGTGAGTGCGTCACTTCAGCTTGTACGCTGCTTCTTGAAGAAGCCGTCGAGCTTCTTCTGTCCTTCGTCGTGGGCCAGCCGACCGATGCCACCTCGCTGTCGTTTGAGACCGACGAGATGCTGCTTGCTGTCGATGGCAAGAATTACGGTCGACCAGCCTTGAAGGGTCGCTGGTTTGTCTGTAGAAGGGATAGTCGCTTCTTCTCTCCCAGAAGGGCTGCTCGGCTCGATGACAACGCTGGCGTCCTCGGGTTGCAATGGAGGTGGAATGGGCGTGGATAGGGTCTGCGCATCGCTCTGAGCAGCTGCTACAGGCTCGACGGACTCTTCAGTATGTGGTGTTGATGCAATGTCTTTCGACAATGCCAGCTCCAGAAACCCAGTATTGCTCCACCCTCCCAAATGCTCAAGCACGAGATTGTCCCTTGTCGCCGTAACCTCAGACGCAATAGTCAAGCTCTTGCGCGGCAGACGGAGCAGCAGCTTCTTCCACAGAGTGGACAGCAGCATGCCGTGAGCCACTACAGCCACAGTCATGTCTTCTGCCCCTGCTTCTTTCAGCAGTGGTAGAAGATGTTGATCGAGGAAGTTGTCTGCCCGTTGACCCATCGCCTCCTTGCTCTCGATATGGATAAAGCCTGGGTCATTCTTGTGCTTTTCGTAGTGCGCGTCCCGTCCAGTCCTTTTTGGGTTCGATCTCGCGTAGAAAGGCTTGCCTTCGTAAAAGCCGAAATCTTGCTCAATCAGGTCGGCCACCTTGACGATGTGCAAAGTATCATCACCGTCTTTGTGGCCCGATTGACCCTTCAGTATGGCTTCTGCTGTCTTGTATGCTCGCGTTAGTGGCGAGGAGAAGATGTGAGTAAAGTCGACATGAGTCTTTGCAAAGTGCTGGCCAAGACGCTGGGTCTGCTCGACACCATAATTCGTCAAAGCAGAGTCGCGGACACCAGCATAGAGCCCGGCGACGTTGTCAACGGTCTCACCATGGCGGATGAGGTATATCTTCATCGATGAGCATGATCGTGGGCGAAGAAGAATGGAATGCTTGTTGCTCTGTGTGAGAGAGAGGCACGCAACGCAAATTTGAGTTTTGGGTGTCTTATTTGATGCTGGTCCGTGCTCCACGCCATTAATTCACCTCGTCCTTCCTCCTACCTCGTCTCCTTGTGCCATTAACTTGACACGCCTCGTGTACCGTACTCGTACAGCAGACTCAAACCTGCCGTTAGCGATACCAATGTTTGCCACCACGAAATCTTGCATTTCGACACCGATCTCCCATGCAATCGCTAGCCCTGCTTGCATCCTTCTACCGACCTGTCAATAATGCAACGATCGTGGTATTCTCAATCGACTCTGTGGTTCTGTCAGTCGAATTGGACATGTTATCCGTGAGATCCAAGTATAGGTCTCTGACTTGACTGATGATGCCTACTCGCTTGACACGTCGGTCAACTGTTAACTTGAGCTGATCGCTAGGTTGGTTGGTGGTGGCAGGATCAGAATTACTTACTAGATGACTGTCGATAGGATACGTCAGGTTCCTTGCACCGCAACGATCCAGTCCAATAAATGGCCGACCAGCGAACAGGATCAAGCAAGCAAGCAGTCAATGCGTGCGAAGCTTGGTCATGACCAAGAAGCGCTCGATATCTGCTTGAAGCCACCTCACACGTCTTTAGACTAGGCCACCGGCACGTGCGCACTCCATTATTTGCTGAAGAGGAATCGAAATGCAGTGTCCGAAGGCTGCGATATGGACTCCTTCCGAAGCAGTCTCAGTGTTTAATCACAGTGCAAAACTCATGGTATTAGCCTTGATGTAAGCCGGGAAATGAATAAAGCAGGCCTCACATTGAGGGCATGCATCACATGTGGCCAGACGAAGTCACATATGCAGCAAGTACAAAAGCCCGCTAGCTCGAAAAGACTTGATCTCAGATTCCAACATCGACACGCTCCCAAACATGCTACTCTCTACGGACCAGGACCCTGCTGACATGGCTACTTTGGACTTCGACCCTAACCAGACCAAAGGCGACTCAGTCTGTACTGCCGATGCTGAATCGCCCGCACCTTGCAACGAGGCCATGGCAGGCGCCGCAATCGGCCCGCATGTATTGAAGAATCCATCGCTGGAGCCATTGGACGAATCTCCCGAGAGTGACCCAGCGCATTATGAGCTCCGCCCTCAGACGCGGCATTCGGGAGCGGGTTTCACCAGCACTTGGGTAGATCAGGACGATACAGGAGACTATGACCCAAGCCATGAGCGTCGCAAGCTCAATCTGAGAAGAAACAAGGTGAGGCACCTGCCGGTCCAGTGTGCTTCGATGCCATCTGAAGGCGCAGATGCAAATAATTTGATTGTTGCGCCGGCGCGGCAAGAGCCACCGAGCTTGCATGTGACACTCAATTTCGATGATGCCGGATGCAAAGCCAAATTGAAGGAGATCTTGGAGTCTAAACCGACACAGGCCAGCATAGAGTACGATCCTTTCGTCAAGACATGGCAGCCGAAGAAGAACGGGTCAGGACGTCAGAGAAGGAGCAACAAGTCTGCTCAGGCTGCAAGACCCAACGACTGTGCACATCTGCCCGACGACTTTACAGGCTACCCCATTGCACGCGGCTGCTGGAGCTGTCTCGGACTTGGTCTCGATTTTGCAGAGACCTGCTCGTTGCTGCATGATGAACACAAATATCCATGCACCAATTGCAAAGCTGAGGGGGAGTACTGCACGCCGATCTTGCCTCCGAAGTACAAACAGCAATGCGAGAGCTGCAAGCAAAGGAGGAAGCCGTGCAGCTACACATACACGACCGACCATGCAGGACCTTGCGAGGAGTGCGCGGCAGCAGGATATCAATGTGCGGCTGGTCCCTTGGTCGAGGAGATCAAACCGCGTATTCGCTATGACAGATCGCGAGAAGATTTGAAAGTCATCGCAGAGGCTCTGGCGCAGAATGAGCGTGTGTGGCAGCCGAAGCCACGACCAGTCAAGCTAGTGAGCAAGCTGCCATCAAAAGCCACCATGGAAGAGGCAGTTTCTGGTAGCGAGATGTGCTCGCCTCGAAGGCCAAAACACATTGACGACCGCGAGAGTTGTGAAAGCAGGGTCAACAACTGCCCTCCACAGCAGATCGAACCATCACTCCCAGACAAATTGTTTCACGAAGTCACCTCAACGCCCAAGAAGGAATACTTCATCGATTTGACTGAGCAGTCAAAGAGCTTAGATTACCCAGTAACGTCAACGCCCAAGAAGATATCATTCATTGATCTGACTGAGGAGCCGCCGGCCCCAAGCACGAAACGTGTGGCAAGCAGTCTCGATATTTCAGAGTCGCCCGTGAAAAGACTCAAGATCACACCGGCCACTTCTGCTGCTACGAACAAGGCCAAAACAACGACCATCAAGACAGGCTTCTGCCACCCAATCGCTTTCAACCATGAGCCCAAAGCCGCTACCAACAACCATAGAAAGAAATGCAATTTCTGCGACGGCACCTCCTTCCCTTTCCTCAGTCTCGCACCCAGAAACGTCCAAGTCGCCGAACTGTCCCAGGGACGTGGCTACACCGAGATAGCTGATGGCTACGCAAGTCTAGGCCACAGACCCACGCGCATGTGCACGCAATGCACACAGCAGCGCATGACAATCATGATGTGCCAGACCCATCTGTTGCGTCCTCTGCGCAGCAAGGACAAGGTCGACTTCGAAGGCGCCCTTGACGCCTTGTTTGCGAATCGTCCTAGAAAGCAGGATAAATGGTGCTCGCTATGTCCAGCTCTTGCAGCTTACGAGTGCCAGGCGGAGGGCTGCATGGATGCGATGGGCAATACGTGCGTAGGGTGTGGTCTGATGGCGTGTGAAACGTGCAGGTCCGACCTGAGCAGGAAACATGGCGGAGACTTGCAAGTCATGCTTAGGAGGTTGAAAGATGAGCCGACTGACTTGAGGCCGTTGGGACTGAGGGCAGATGCGGAGTTCTTGAAGCAGGATGGGTTATTGATGATGTTCGTGGTGGGGAGTCTAGATGTTGCACGGTAGCAATGTCGCGTAGCGGATCGACTGGTAGCACTGGCATGAGCTATGCATGCAAATGCGATGCCGCGGTCGGTAGTGATGTATTTGTCGATGATCATACTGTATTCTAGCACTGAAACAAGACATTGAGCACTGGCGCCCGCCTTGGTCTGTCTGCCAAAATCCGAGTCCATGCACCGGCGCCGTCGCTATGCCATGAAATGCAGGCGCAATCGTTAGATTGACCAAGAACGCCATAAAGCTAGACCAACAACGATGAAAGCGACGGAGCTCCCTAGGCACCGCCCTTAGAGTTGTCGACATACTCCTGACCCGGATGTTGGTATTCGGCAGAGAGGTATGTATCCATGCGCTTGGCGAGCCACTGCGTCATCTTGACCAGCTCCTCGCGCAGCCGAGTGACGGACTGGTGGTCCATGTTGGTATGGGCGATGAGATCGGGCATCGAGACTGCAGATCATCAGCATGAGTGGCCATGTAAAATTTAGTGCGAGCAGGACTTACCAAAAAGCCTCAAGAGATGCTCGCAGCCATACACATCCGCAAGCGTCTCGCCAGCATGCTCACCATGGCCTGCCTCAACCTGCTTATGCATCTCGTAGAATTGCTGCCTTTCGAATCTGTACAGCAGAATGCGGCCGAGGGACTTGTTGAAGTACTCTTTCACGCCCGCGATGACTTCTTCCAGGATATCTACGTCCGCAGACCCAGGTCGTCGCTGCTGGCTCTCGAAGGCGTAGTAGTCGTTGATAAATCTGGAGACCGACATAGGTGATGGTACAGTGGCGAGCTTGTTTTCTTTGGTAACGTGCTCCCAGTCGTCTACTAGGGCTGACTTCAGGACATCAGGCATAACGAGTCGGACCGCAGGTCTGCGGACGAAGTCATCCTCCTGTTCGGTTTGCTTGGTCAGTCTCGTACTTGATCTCGCTTGCGAAAGACGCAACATTGATTTTGATTTGTGGGGTGCATTAGGTGTGATGTTGTGCTTTCGCGGTGACACCGATGCCCCTCGGCGAAGCGGCGATCTCACGGTTGAACGCTTGCCGTAAGCCATGACACACGGCTTCTGCATGAAGGCGCGGCCAGAAAAGTCGCAGCTGCAGTCGAAAGCAGTATTGACGTGTAGCAAACATCATGAGGCTCAGACATGGCGCTCATGCTCGTGCAAGCACGCGGCATAAAGGTCACAGTGAGACATACCTTGTCAATGCCTTCGATTTCCCGTCCTCTCTTGGTCCCTCTCGCCGGCGCAGGCACCGGCACAGCAGAACTGCGATCTTCGCTGCCTCTTGCAGAAGATCCCGCAAGGTCTGATCCGAACGGTCGCTTCTTCGCAGTGGCAGTAGACGCCGGCTTGCCCGCCGCAGCCCGACGTTGAGCATCCATATCCTTCTTCAGGTTGCTCGCGAGTTCCTTATTCTCCTCCGTGAGCTTCCGAATGCGTTCTTGAGGCACCCAGTCGTCCCAGCTGTGAAACAAATGTGTTAGCTACATGTCCCTAGGCTTTGTGTTGGCAGTGCCAGCTCGTTTGCCAGCGAATGCCAACACTTCGCGCGAGCATAAATTGCTGAAAGACATTCACGGAGCATAGGGCCATGCCAAATGTGCTGGTGAGACGCCATGATTATTATGCCGCCCCTTCCATAGGCGCGAACACAAGGTAGACGACGAAAACAGCCTCATCCCTCCCCCAATCCAGAAACCAAATTTGCAATAATTGCAAAGGGGGACCTACGTGTTCTTCCAGCCCTTGTAGTGCACTCGGTAGACATGGCCGCCGTTTTTGTCGTTCGAATCTTTGAGCTTGGAGTCCAGCACCTTGGCCTCGTAGAGGAGTTCACCGTGAAAGCAAAGCACTTTCTCATCTTTCGCGTAGACCGGACCTGATGCTGGAGCCATTTTCCTCGCGATACTATTTTACGTTGAGACCCACGTGATTTGAATGCGTATATGTTGATGTGCTCGTCTTGGTCGTGGTTGTGTGGCGTGCCGATGTCTTGGTGCTGGTTGCTCTTGGAAGCGGAACTCGCGTTCAAGCGCGCGCTGGTCCGTGCGTCCGGCAGGATTGCAGTCTCACCACGATGGCCATTTGGGTTGCGACCTTTGGGACTGCTTTAGACGGATCAATGGTTGCGACGTAGACCTTGCGGCGATACTGACGTCGATCCATCCTTCCCAGCCGCTGCATGGGCGCAGCGGGAAGTGGAAAGCATGAGGATGGCCTGTCCGTCAAGAACATGCTATTGCCAACGGCCTTATTCAATTGTGCCTATCTCTACTATGTATCTATGCTATGATGCGAGTATCCTTCTTACAGCGCGTGAACAGATCCTCCATGAACTGTAATTGCTGCTGGAGCCTGATCTTTCTGTCCCGTCCACACGGTCAAAATAAGGCAGAAACAAATTCACCCGACCATGAAGCAGGGTAGGGAAAGCAGCTTATCGAGATCGTCCTCTCGAGGTTTGGGTCAAGCATTGAGAAGAAAGGCTAGACATCTGAGAATAGAGGAGAAAGGCGAAGAGACGGGACGAGGACTTACCCGCGGCATCCACTCACCTCGTCGCAAAGACGTTCATACTGACTCCTCTCTAGAAAGGTCTTGTGAATAAAACATCCAGTCAATGGCATGCGGTATGTACTAACCTGATCAGTTCCCAACCCAATCTTACTGCAGCCGCACACCAGCCTGTTTCTGCTTTTTTCCCTCCCTGCCCTGCACATTCAGGAACCCACCCTCCTCACTGACGCCCAACACGCCTTTGCCCTGCTCCCTCTTCTCGTCCTCAATCTTCTTGAGCCTCTTCTCCATCTTCATCTTGCCACTGCCCTTACCATGGAACATATGTGAGAGATGTTTGAACGCTTCCTTCTGGTTCATGCTGCGGCCGTATTCATCGTGATATTGCAGCTTGACATCCGGTCTATACTGCTTGTTGAACATATCGGCTTGCAGGCGCGCGAGGTACTGCTCGCGAGCTTCGTTTTGTTGACGGGCGTAAGCGTCACGTTCGCGGTTAGACATGCGATCCCAGCGACCAGAACGACGATCAGCCTCACGCTGCTCCTTGGCCTTTTGGTCGTACTCGTCGATGAGATGTTGCTTGTCAGCCAGGAATTTTGCACGTTGCCGTTCCTTCTCAGTGAGATCGGCTGCGGCTGTGTCATGGACGATGCCACGCTTGCGAAGCATTGCCAATGATGCGCCAAGACCCGATCCAGACATGGTATCTTCCTCGTCCAAGCCGGTCGCAGTAATATCTACTGCCGGAGTAGAAGTCTGGCGCTTCTCACGCTGCGCGCGCTCCTCGGCATCTTCTGCATCGGCGTAAGATTGCATGTTTGCATCCCCATCCTCGTCTTCGTCATCTTCCGCGGTAGCGGGCTGCGGCGTTCGGCTCTTGGTGTCACGGGCTTCTGGTGCTTCAGGCTTTTTCAGGTTTGCCACAAATTCTGTGGTTTCGTCCATAATCAAGCCACCGTCTTCTGGCTCCGGCTCGTCGATTGGCATCTCTTCTCGCAATTGCCGTGCCAGCTCTGCAGCATCTGTCTTCTTGCGCTTCTTGAGTGCTTCCCTCCGCTGCTCTGCAAGCTTTGCTTGCAAATCATCGTCATCAAATTCCAATGCACGCTTCTTGCCAACACCGTTGCTCTGCCCGCCGTCGACCTCCATGGCATCTCCATTTTGTTCTGCCACTGACTGTCCAGGAAATATGTCGTCTTCGTCGACAGCTTTTTGCCGAGACTTCTTTTCTTTTTTCTTTTTGGGCTTTTTGACCTTCACAGTGGCAGGATCCATATAATCTGATATCGGAGTGTCTTCGACCAGCATGTCTAGGTTGATTTTGACGCCTTTGCTCTTCACCTGACCATCTTCGTCCACAACCTTCTTCTTGGTCTCGACCGTGCTGCCTTTGCCATCTAAGGTGAACCTCTTTCCCTGCTTGCCTTCAATCTCTTCATCGTACTTCGAAAGTACAGCCTTCGCTTCGTCTTGCTCAGTAGGATCGTAATCTGGCCGTTTCTTCTTGAGCTTCAGCTTCTCTTCCAACTTCTCCCTTGCTCTGAGCTCGGCGTTCTCCAGCTCATCGTCCTCACTCTCTTCGCCAATCGCGGTATCCTTCAGCGTCAATACCTGCTCGCCAGTCGTCTCATCGAAATCATCCGCCTGGTGTCCGACCTTGACTCCCGCCAGATCCTTCGAAGTATACTCTGCCTGCTGTTGTTCACGCTCTGCCAGCTCTTCAGCCATCTTGCGCGCCTTGTCGATCTTCTTTTGCCGCTTCTTCTGGCCTAGCAGCCAGCTCCGCGTATCTTGCTCCTCCTCCTCATCCGCATCACCCAGCCCTTTGCCCTCCATTTTGGCAAACCTCGCTGCAGCATCCCTCGCTTTCTTTGTTGCAGCCTTGCGCTTCTCGCGTTCTTCTTTCTCTCGTCGCTCGGCCTCCAGCTTCTGCCAATTCTTGTCTGCCAAAGCCGCTCGCTTGTCCAACGTGCTGATATCATCCTCGCTGTCGGATCCAGACTCGTTCTCTTTGAATTGTGGCCCGCTCTTGCCTGGCATCGGCAACGGTGCCATACCAAGCGAGGCGCGGACCTTGTTCATCGCCTCAATTTGCGTCGCGTCCATGTTGGCTGCCATGTTGGGCCAAACAGATAGTGATGAGCTTTGAAACAATCCGAATTGGCCGACAGATCAATTTGGCCACATAAAGGCCAGTATATGGTGGTGTATTCTGAGAGCGACTCTGTCAAATGCGAATGCGGGACCTGCCTGACTCGCGACTTCGGTGCTAAACCCAAAGGAGATCTCTCGCCGGCCGCTCCAACCAAAACTTTCCTCAGCAATTCGCGCCTTCCTTCACTCTTGCTTCACGCAAAACACAGATCTGTGTCCGGCGATCCCCTCCTGCCTTCATGGCAGTGTTGGGTCGATTGCCGGTCAATTCGACTTTCTATACAGGAGCCTTGACATCAGTGGGTGGTTGTGGTCGACAGATCTGAGAACGAGTGCATCTTGAGGCTCTTCGTGAGACTCGGTGCATGGGCGCTATATTCCGAATCGTTTCCCGAGTCCGTTGGACGCTGAGGGTTGGGAAAAACCATAGCTTGCCTACATACCTTTCGTTTCTACATTAATAGGGATCTAGTGGACGGTACATGCCATAGAGCTTTGGGTGATGGACGACAGTCCTCGACCAATGTGCGGATTCTAGCCATTAGGATGCTGTCGCCGGTGTTAGAGCCGTCCTGTTAGGCGTGTCTCTAAGTTGGAAGTCCTGGAACAAGCCTCAAGGGCGCTGTGAACTGGGCGCAAGAAGCAGGGTACCGGACTCCTTGGACGCTCCAACGATATTGGTCTGAGCTATGATCGTGGCAGGCCTTATTGGATTCGCAACGTTGGATTTCTGTACCATTTCCGGACCGTCGCGGGTGGGTGCTAAGAAATGGGGTTGCTCTACGATGGTAGCACCACATGTGATAAGTGCTCACACGCAGGCAGGTACTACCGCTGACTGCGCTATCATGCGCGACGGAAATGCTCGATCATACGGCAAAGCCCTGAAGTGGAGGGGTTTGCGACGGGCATGTTCACGCAGACTTGGAAGGTCAGCTGGTCATAGTACTCCAATGTGGTGCCTTCTTCCGCCAGAAGGATACATGTACCTGACTTTCAGACGGCACAAGAGAGAGCTTTCATTAGCGAGGGAGTTAGTCCATCACCTTACGACTGTATTTGTGATGGTATGTACTGTACAATCAGCAATTTCATCAAAAACAACCCGTGCGATCGCCATTGACATCTATGCGATGTTTCTGGGTCTGTAATCTGTCCAACCACATGATAACGATCGTAGCGAAAAACATTACATGACTATCACTGAAGATGTATACTATACTACTTCGTACGGAAGCGTTGATGAATGGCTAAGAGATCCTCCGACCTCGGTGCCCAGGTGGGAACCCCGGATGACGCAGACCAAAAAGTTCGAGGTCACTTAGTCTAAGAAACCAATACACAAGAATATAACTCGTATATCAGTGCTATCGTTGAATCAGACGATAATGTCAGTACGAGCATGTAGCCAGCGCGTATTGCGCGTGCAGCGATTGCTGGGACAACATGCGCGCAGGTGTTATGCCACTGAGGCAACAGCTGCCTCAACTCTGCCAGCAGGATTCAAGGATGCAATTGAGGTACATTGCCCGGCGCATGCAGGCAAGCAACATGCTAACAGGCTGTGCCATAGCGAGAGACACGACTACCAACGCCCGACCCGCCAGCAGACTCTCAGACTGCTCGCGTAGTCCAAGCGCAAGCACCCTACATGGTGCCCACGTACGTGCGGCCGTCCGTAATGATGCAGAAGGGTGAGGGATGTTACATTTGGGACATTGAGAACCGACAATATCTGGACTTTACTGCTGGGATTGCCGTCAATGCGCTGGGACATTGCGACCCGGAAATTAGCAAGATCATGTACCAGCAGGCGCAAACGCTCATGCATTGCAGTAATCTGTACCACAACCCTTGGATTGGCGCATTGAGCCAACTGCTGGTGGAGAAGACGAAGGCAGCGGGTGGTATGAAGGACGTGGGCAAAGCATTCATCTGCAATTCAGGCAGCGAGGCCAACGAGGCCGCCATCAAATTCGCGAGGAAGTACGGCAGGTCCGTACAGCCCGATGGTAGCAAGTACGAGTTGGTTTCCTTTCAGAACTCCTTCCACGGACGCACGATGGGCTCGCTATCCGCAACACCAAACCCGAAGTACCAGAAGCCTTTCTCGCCAATGCTGCCAGGCTTCAAGTATGGCACCTACAATGACATCTCAGCCATCAGCGATCTGGTCACGGAAGCTACGTGCGGTGTCATCATTGAGCCCATTCAGGGTGAGGGTGGTGTCAATGTTGCGACGCCAGAGTTTTTGCTCGCGCTCCGGAAGCGCTGCAACGAGGTTGGCGCGGTGCTGATTTACGACGAGATTCAGTGTGGACTAGGCAGGACAGGCAAGCTCTGGGCGCACGTAGACCTCCCTCCAGAGGCACACCCGGATATTTTGACCACCGCGAAGGCCCTCGGCAATGGCTTTCCGATTGGAGCTACCCTCGTGACGGATGATGTCTCGAGCAAGATTGTCACAGGAGACCATGGTACCACTTTTGGCGGCAACCCTCTTGGCTGTCGGGTCGCGCATTACATTGTCAACCGCCTCGCAGATCCCGAGCTGCAGCAGGATGTCGTGAAGAAAGAGGCGAAGATGAGGCAGCATATGGTGCGGATACACGAGCGCTTCCCGGAGATCGTCAAGGAGGTGCGAGGACGAGGCCTGATCCTGGGTATGCAACTGAGTGCCGATCCCACACCGGTCATTACTGCTGCCAGAGAGCGAGGTCTGCTCATCATTACTTGTGGCACCAACACGCTGAGGTTCGTGCCGCCTCTTGTGATTAGCGAGAAGGAGATTGACGAGGGCATGGCGATCCTGGAGGATGCTATGACCGCTGTCTTCAAGGAGCCGGGCCATGTGCCTGGCACTGAAGGGCAGCAGGAGATGCGGGCGAAGCACTAGCTGGTTCTGCGGCTTCAGAATTGGCGATATTAAGCAGCAACACGACAATGTACATATTAAAAGTGCTTCTGGAATCTAGCGAGGCGTCGCGGCGTTGATCGAGGACTATAGACATAGAATTGCCGTCAGTGGCTGCACCAAGCACGCGATTTCATCATTCAAGCCTTTTGACGCTTGTGGGCATTGTTATGCAACATAGGTCTCGGATCGGTAAGGCGACGATTTGAAGCGTCAACGGGCTCTGGCTGGCTACCATTGATGACATAAGGCAAGCACGCACATGCAGAGCTTTACCTGACCGAGGGGACTTTTCCTCTTCAGTTCCGCGGCAAATCCAGGCTTCCC
Source organism: Teratosphaeria zuluensis (assembly GCA_007113905.1). Classification (NCBI taxonomy): domain Eukaryota; kingdom Fungi; phylum Ascomycota; class Dothideomycetes; order Mycosphaerellales; family Teratosphaeriaceae; genus Teratosphaeria; species Teratosphaeria zuluensis. The sequence continues at coordinate 30,473 of VCMQ01000023.1, forward strand.
CGCTTCCTGCTTCGCTTTTGGCGGATTTCACCACCCGCCATGCCTTTCCATCAATATCATCGAAAGTAGTTCCTTATGTCTACTATACAGGGATCAGGGAAGGCTCGTGCAGATTCGTCGGCGTCGCCATCCCGTGATCGTGCGGCCAAGCGCCAGAAGGTCACAAGAGCTTGCGATCGATGCAAGGCGAGAAAGGTATGGTTAGATGGATAAAATCGTTATTGAGACATTTGCTGACTGTATGTAGAGGAGATGCAATGGCGAGCAGCCTTGTACTGTTTGCCTGAATCACGATGTAGCTTGTACGTATGACGCGAGTTATACGCGAGGACGACTCGTTGGACCGCTGCCTTCAAGTCGGCTGGAGAGGTGAGTGGCGAACCTGATCCGGACCTTGTTGAAAAAGTCACACTATCATGCGGAAGTATCAGTTGTCTATCAGATGGAAGACTGGTCGAATGGCACGCATGGCGTTTAATAGCTCGGGCTGTCGTTCTCGGCTGTCTGAGAGACTTACGGCTTCGAGACGGCCAACCATCAACTGAGGTTCCAATCCGGCGATGCATAGGATCATTAGCTCGCGGATGGAACCACTGGTTCATTGATTGTATCGCGGATCAAATCGTTAGACGACAAGTACTTGTGGGCTGATTCATGGCCAATCTGGTCTTTTTCCGCTGATGGAATCACCGGTCGACTGATGTTGATACGTATCGATCGGAGGGAGGCTGACATCCCTTCGAGCAGGCCGGGCAGTGTGTCATTGACAGACGTCCACGACTCATCGCCACGGCCAGATGTCACATCCGAAGAGATTGCGCATTATGCAGGACCTAGCTCAGCCTACTCATTCCTCCGGAGGGCCTGGGATCGCTATGGCCAGACCAGTGGCGCCGAGCCTGATCTCAGTGCTACTGGCACTGATGACGGCGGCCCTATCAATATCTCAGTATTCGCATTCGGTGATCGAGAAATGCCAAAGGTGACAGCTGGTGAGCTAAAACTGCCCAGCCGTGAAGAGACTGGACGTCTTCTGCGTATCTATTTCGAGCTTGCGATGCCCACCTATCGCTTCCTACATCGTCCAACTGTCGAGCAGTGGCTGAATCTACTTCACGATGAGGATGGCAGAAGAAGTCTCTTTCCCACACAAGCGGGCACCGTCCTGATTGCTTTGGCCACTGCATCGCTATTCGGCTATGATGAAGAGCACTTTAGTAAAGCTGCAGATGAGCGGGGCTTACTCGAAGCCGAGCGATATTACCAGCAAGCACAAGTAATCCTGGCCAACGGGACTGGTCGTGGTAGAATGGAATCAGTGCAGTCACGTCTGGCTGGGTGTCTCTACTTGTTGCACACTTCACGTCCCAATCAGGCGTGGTACGCCTTCGGCACGGTATCGCAGCTCGCATTTACCTTTGGTCTTCATCGAAGGTGCGGCAGGGGTTGCCCACACAACAGGATAGAGGAAGAATGCCGCAAGAGAACGTTTTCCGCAGTCATGACGCTCGATACGTACTTCGGCATCATGCTTGGACGACCAGCGCTTATTCATGAGTGTGATTGCGATCAACTACCACCTGAGCGTATCGATGACTCAAACCTGACAGTCGACGGCCCTCGAGCCCCACCGCCAAGGCAAGAAGACAGCGTCATTGAGGCGTCCATTCTTCACGCCAGACTTGCACGCATTGTGAGAAGGGCGGCACGTGAGCTTTATGGTGTCTCACAAAAGACTGAACAGCGCAAAGCAGAGCTCGCTGCAAGCCTGACACGAGATGTCGCCGCCTGGCATGCTTCACTGCCTGTCGTCATCTCTGGTGCAGTGCACCTGTCGAGCCTGATACCTCTTTTCCGCAGACAAATCACCGTAATGAAGCTGGCCCATGCACATGCATTGATGTTCATCAACCGCCCAATGCTTGTCGTGGATCCTATTCTGGAGCCCGAGGTCGAGCCTCAAATCACAACATGCCTCGAAGCCGCAAAGGGCGCATTGGACCTGCTGAGCAGCCCTTTAGCGGACACTTCCACGTTTCCGGCATTCTGGTTTACACAATATGTTGCCTTCAACGCCCTATCAATTACATTCATCTCCATCATCAGGCGAAGGCGGAAAGGAGGTGAAATCAGTGAAGAGGATGCGGAGCAACTCAGAAGAGCCGAGCCAATCCTGGCATACCTCACGAAAGCCATGTCGACCAATGCGCCTAGCTTGCGATATAGTGTCGTGCTAGGAGAGCTGCAGAAAGAAGCCACCAGGCCGACCAAGGACGAAACCTCGAAATGGGTATCACAACAGGGGTCCAAAGCGAACAGCGTTAGCAATGGCCACCTGCAGCCTGATGACGCGGGTCAGGCGCTGCCTTTGCCTTCGTTCGGCCACGAAGCGAATAATCAGTTGCAGGTTCCGGACTTCATGCAATCTCTGGGCTTCAACGGCACTGATGATGATTTCTTGAGCTTGGAGCCGGACCTCTGGCTACAACTTGATGCATTTCCTTTCTGTGAGATTAGCAATGACCTCTTGCAGTCTCACAAGATACTGACAATGTTGCAGCGGACATAAATGGTAATGACTGGACAAACCCATCTTAGTGAAATTTGAAAGCCCAACAATACCGACAGCCATACTACCAATCGAAAATGTGGACACGGTTGATCCGGGGCGATCAACCGATCAATTGACAGGTCAACTCGTTGATCATCGGCACACAACAACATTCAGCGCCTCGACCCGCAGATCCTCTCCGTCAGCCGCCTGCCGCCTCTACCTGTCACTACTCTCAAACTGCCACTGGCCTCAATTCGTCACACAAGAGCTTGACTATGCGGTGACGGGAAAGGCGTCCAATGGCTGACAGGTGTGACAAAGACTCATTTTGTAGCACAAAGGGCTGATCAAGCTACAGCGCCATTGTCTTATGACTTTGGCCCGTCTACATTTAAGCAGGCTTACATTCACCTTCCCATCCATTGTGTCCTGAAGTCTTTTCACGGAATATTGCTCGCCAGATCTAGTGTAACTGCTGGCACAGTTCATTGCATCCGACGAGGCAGTCATAGGTCGTGGTCATCAATCAAATCACCACCATGTCAGATCTCAAGTCTAACAACCCTTTCCGACCCCTTCAGAAGGAAGCTGAGCTGAATGCTCCTCCGCCCGTCTACAACTCATCAATCCGTCCGCCTACGTACTATCCAACGCAATTCGGAGAGGAGTATCAAGAGCATGTCAACAGTGAGCTGCGCAGTTGGCAGGACCCAGATGGCCTGCAAACTCTTGCGCACCCATTCGAGTTCGACATCATCGAGGAGCCTAGTAACAAGAAGACGCCCTGGTGGCGGACAACGAAGGCAAAGAAGGCAGCACTCGCAATCGGCGTCCTGGTCATCGTGCTTACAGGAGTTCTTGTCTTCGCGCTGGCCATGACCAAGCAGTTCCATCAGACTGCTGATATGTCTAGTAGCTCGAGCCAGAATGCGACAATTACTATCACGGTCCAAATCGCGGCACCTACGCGAGGCCTGACTGTCTCGAGCGATGGCGCGACAAACACTCTTGTCGTTGTTCCATCGACCAGCACTTCCCTTGCCGTTGTGGCGGCCAGTCCATCGTCAGGCTCGGCCTCGGTCTTGACATCAACGGCTCTGCAAGTCGTTGAGTCAACTAGCACGCTCACGCCAAGCAGGAGCACGACGAAATCATCGTCAGCGACAGCAGTCGTTACTGCGACCCGGAAAGGTGGGACGGTCTGGAGCACGACGGTGATTACGACGACGCCGTCGCCCTCGCCGCAGTCGACGGTCACGCTGAAGACGACCATTACGTAGTGTATGACGAGCAAAGAATGGCACTGAGGCTGTATGTAGCGTGCTGGTCACGCGAATTGTCCCAAACATAGCATGTCACTCACGTCAGCACAGTCAGCGCGTTGACGAACGTTGATGCGTCAATCAAATGTACTTCGCGCTAGCCATTAACTAGCGTGGCATGCGCGAGATCCAATAGCCGCGTCTTGATCAAATGCTTCTCCTGATTATCCGATGGCTCTCCGTCACAAGATATTGGTTTTCATTGTCCGTATCGTAATATGTCATCTCAAGGTCCCAAGCCCTGCTATACAAGCCTCGGCACTCATTGTCCATTGTATGCAAGACAAAGAAAACAAAGCTCCAGCATTGCCATCTTTGTGAGCTGTTCTTTGTCCACAGTACCTATCATCCCTGCCGAAATCGCTCTCACCAATGTGAGCTTGGGTATAGAAGAGATGTCTTACTCCTGACCGGCTGGCTCTTCTCGCCTCAGCGCACTGAAGTTCTATCAACCAAGGTCACACGTACTACTGGCCTTCCCGATAGCACGCCGCGATCTAAGCAAGCCCGACTATCTTCCACCTAGCTGGCCTAGACAAGAAGAGCCAAGAGAGCTTCGATCGCATCGTCGAGAAACACAGTAGTAAGACCTGCATACCACGCGAAGAACTTCAGACCTCTCCCATACATCACATTAGTCTTAGAGTCCCCACACCCACGTCTTAAGACACCAACCATGCCCGTTGCGAGACATACCAGTCTCGGACTTTCCCACGCGGTGGCGTCCCCAGGTCAATTTGGCCCGCCACCTTCTGCGCTTGGCCGCCTGCCCAACGCACCAGACGTGAACGTGGACCACCTCAACAACATAGACGGCTCACGTGTCCGGTCGCAACTTCCATCTGTCACAGACTTCGGTGGCGCACGCTGTAAGGGTTATTTCCCGGCAAGTCCAGCTACGATGTCCAGCGCTGGTGCAGCCACTTTTGTGGGCTGCAAGCCTGACCGCAGACGCGCTCCGGCCAGCCCAGGTTCTCGTCGGTTGTCTCCTAGACTTGTGCCCATGCAACGCGCAAGCACGAACCTCGGCAGCATCATCCGCAGGGCTGAAATCGGACGCGCGAAGGTACACGGTCCGTGGTGCAACACTAAGCATGCTTTGAGCAGGGCTGGCCGAAAGCTGAAGGGCATTTTCCACTTTGGCACGCAAACGACCAGCTTCGTGGTTCACTCCGTGTCTACCACTGCTGCCAAGGCAGTGCGACCTCTTTCCCCTCTTCTTCGCTCGAGCACTAGGTTATCCATGCGCTCTCGTCGTGCGCATGCGGCGAGGTTGACTACTCCAGCAGCGATAAGGACTTCTGACATGACTGACAACCAGCCTAGTGTCATTGAGACGTCACCTGATGGCACGCGAACTAGCGTGTATCAGATCGATGGCACTGATATCAGTGGGTTGACAGATGGCCAAAGGTTGACAATATATCAGGGCGAGTGGATTGTGACCGCCGCTGCTACAGACCCTGGAACAGCACTTGACGTTCTAGAAGGCAGGACAGCGCACACTACGGCTGGTGCAGAGGACAACGAACGGACCTCGACTGGGTTGTCGTTTGATCGAGATGAACCTGAGACATTGAGCACTCCGCGACACTCGACGCAGTCGAAGACACGTGCTGACAGCAAGATGGCAGAAACTCCAGCGACCGAGACGTCTGAGCCGACTCCTGGTACTCGAACACTCAACGGTGTCCTGCCGCCGCACATTCAGCCGACTCAGACATTCGAGGCATTGTTCAATTTTCTGCCAACCTTGCCAGTGGAACAGCTCAATAACAGACAGCTGATTCAGAGCCTTGCCAGTACTCCCGCCTATAAGAGTGACGCCGGCTGCCAGTGGCTTTGCGCCAAGATCATAGCCGATATTGACGAGACTGCAGAGCAATCTCCACCAACGAGGCCAGGCACCAAGCGCGCTAGCACGCTGCCACCTGACACGCTGCCTTTCATTGCCTCAATCCCTCCCATGAGTCCCTTTCCAGAGACCAGTGCTTGGGACAGGTCCAGTATCGCCGGCACTGGAACTCTTTTCGAGATTCGCAAGCAGCTTGCTGCCCAGACAGCTGATGAGATGATGGCAGTACCATCGCCTATTCCGGTAAGCTTGAGGCCGGGCTCACAGATGTTTCCACAGCCGCCGTGTCGTCCCGCCAGTCGACCAGCCGCGGCTGCTGGTGGCCTGCCATATCCAGCTTCGCCTGCTGCTGCACAGCCAGCACCACGTCCCACCAGGCCGAACCCTGCACCACGTCCGCACACTTATGCCGAGCCTTCATCTGGGCTGGGCTACATTGCGTACGGTGGCAGTTTCGAGCCATATGGCCCTGCGACGCCTGTACGAGCGGGAGCAGCACAGCCTTCACGACGCAGCTCAACTGACTCGTTTGGTGCTTATCTGAGGGAGGCTACGCGTGCGGAGCATCGCAAGACGGTCAATAAGATCGAGTCTGTCATGCTCACGCCAGTCGTCCCTCAGATGCCTCGACCTGCAAATCCACAACCTACTTCGGGTTATCCTGTGGCCATGCCGACTCCTTCGGCATTCGGTGGCGGGTTCAGGTACAGCTCTTCAGCTTTCGCCGGTGCTCCAGCACCACCGCCTGAACCAGCACCAATAGCACCTTCGTCCCAGCAGCCAAGTGGTCAAAGACACAGCGTTCCGCGTAAGGCTGTGCCTTCGACGTCAAGAACTCAGCAGCGGGCTCAACCAGTGAGTGCACCTTCCCGTGGCCCGACAAATGACAAGTCTTTGCCAGCTCCGCCTCCACCAGGTCATCCTAACAGATTCTCTGCACAGGTCCCGCATCCCTTGCGTATGAACCAAGCGCACGTTTACATGGAGCGACAACCACAACAGAGAGGTGAGCACCATCGCGAGCAGACCCAGCAAAACCGTGGTGGGGAGGCGCAGCAGAGACAGCAGGCAGCTGACGAGGCACGACGGGCCAAGCCCAGCAAGAGAGCGATGGTCAAGGCTGCTTTCAAGGGCCTTCTTGAGGTCAATCACGAGTTCGGGCAGAAGAAGAGATGAGGCAGGGTAAGTACATCATCCCCCATTTTCCGGTTTCTGGCGTTTCGGGTTTAATTGCGTTATATTGCTTTTCAGGCGTTTGGCTGTAGTATCTTTGTGCAGTGCAGTATGCCAGTATACCCAGCAGGCCTGGAAGATGAATCCAATAATGCGAACTCCGTGAGATTGCTCGTGATCCCCTGCATTTCCTGACCCTTGTACGTAGACTCCGTCCAATGCAGACATCGCTGAAGCGTATTCCTTTCGCACTCGTATGCTGATGAGTACGTTAAGCGGACCTTGTCATGTGTGTTGCCGGATCTCTCCTCGACGTAAGACTCTTGGATTCCAAACACATCCAGAGTCCGTATTCCTCATCATAATGTCTTCTTGGCGTATCTCATGCTCTCATGTGCGCGTAATATCCCGGTGACATCTTTTCACCGCCCCGCCCAAATTCCACTCGCACCACCTCCCAGTCCACTCAATCCACTCAACGCCCCACCGCCTCTACTCTCGTTCACGGGCCTCTTCGCCAACTTTCCCTGCGCCCTCACGCCTTCCACGACCCTATCCAGCCCAATCTCCACCACCACACCTCCCACAATCATCTCGGCCAGCACCGCATGCAACGTCTCAAAATTGAAAATCAGGTCCAACTCGCACACGTTCTCGAACAACCTATCCAGTGCCTCCACGAAGCATTGAATAAAGTCGAGCAGCGCAAGGGGCGATTCGGTTGATGTGCTGATGACAATGAAGTAAAGGGTCGCAAAATGGCGGTATGTGACTAATGAGGGCGCGTCATTATGCTCGGAGCTGATGGTGGATTTGGTGGTTGAGCTTTGGGGCGGTGCGAGCAGTGGTGGGAGTGGCAGGAAGTTGCAGGCGCTGTTTGGGCGCTGCGAGACGAGAGTAAAGATTTCGGAAAGCAGGCGTTGCTGGACGGCGGTGTCGAGTTGGGTGTAGAACTTTGTGAGGCGCGGTTGGCCGTTGTTGTTGAAGACGAGGACCGCGTTGATCATGGTTGGTGAGGGTGAGAGAGGTGTTAGAGGGGAGGAGGATTATGTAGAAGGAGAGCTTGCTTACGTGTTGATTTGATTGAATTTAATGGGGCATGATTGAACGACAGGCAACCTCGCAAGTGTTAGGGTTAGTGTTTGGGTTGATCGCGCGCATCTGCTTACGCTGTGCATTTAGTCTTTTGACAGACTGATCCCAGCAAGTCGCGTCTGTACTTTCTCTATTGCTAGATTGGCAGCGTTGCATCGAGTCAAGTACATGTAGCATGTCTAGGACCGCGAAAGGCTGCATGTATGTTTTGCCAAGAATTTAGCAGCCGAATTCAAGAGCCAAAGGCAGTCAATATTTTTCTGGGCGCATGGGGTAACATAGATGTAAAGATAAAACCACAATGGATCAAAACACGGCCGTAGCATGTATGTTGATTGCATTGCTCAAAAAAATCAAAATAGGCCAATAATGCTCATGCCTGGCAAACCTGGACCAAAACTCCATCATGCAGACCACATGTCTATGAGAAATCTTCGCCCTTTTCTTCAATGCCCTCCTTCACCCTCAATAGTAGCGTCGTCTTCCATTTATCCAGCTTGCTCATCTGGTCAAACTGGAATAACTTGTCCGCAAACATCTCCTGGTCTCCGTTCTCCACCGCTGTGGCCAGATCAACAAGCAATTGGTGCTCCCGCGTAGATGCAAAGGCGGGATCCATGTCCCTGTAGCTCTCCAGCGCTCTATTCGTTGCAACAAGGTCCTGCGTGCAAAGATGGCATATGCCGGCCTTGAGGAGGTACTCTTTCACACTCCACTTCATGAGATTGTTGTTGATCGAGCTCTTGGCCGTGCGCTCGTAGAGTGATACGGACTTTTGGTAGTCGCCGTTGAGAGCTGCGATGTCTGCGACTTTGAGATAGAGCTTATTTGCCAGCCTGTCTCACCACATCTGTCAGTATGAAATATCGCAGACGCCATGCGCATATGGTTTTACGCACGCCTCAGCATTGTCCGCCTCGAACCACCCTGCAGCTTCCTCGTATGCCTCACTCGCTCTCTTCAGATCGCCGATCTCGACCTCGTAAAGCTCGGCCACATTCTGCTTGTGCGTTGCTGCTCGTCTGAAGTTGCCTTTGGACGTATAGTGGTTGATCGCCTGCTCCAGGCATCTTGCCGCGTCTTCTGGCTCATCCTTCCTGTAGCTCTTGAATGCTTCGGTCATCGTGTTCGCGGCATCGTCTGGCTCGTTGAGCTTCTGCGTTTGTAGCTGTGCTGCCTTCTCGAAGGCCTGGCCGGCTGATCGGCCATCTTTTTGCAATCGAAAAGCGTTTGCTGCTTGGGTATAGAGATCGACAGCTTGCTCGTACTTGTCGCTTTTGCCGAAGGAGAAGAAGCCGCCGGAGGACTTGGAAAGTTGTTCGGCCTGAAATCTTATTAGTAGTCGTTGCTATGCAGGCAGTCTGGAGGGGTCAAGGAAGGGAATGCACCTTCTGGATCAATGCTCGCGGGTCTTGCGCCATATTGGCGATGCTCGTTGTACAGTATTCAGAGACGTCGAAAATGGAGTTAGTAGGCCAAGTACACCGGAACAGAGTAGCAGCTGACAACTTTCACGTGCTTGTATCGCAGCTGCCTTCTGTAGAAGCTGACGTAGCGGAGGCCGCTAGTCCAGGGCTCACTCGCTTGACCTTCCCAAAACGCGTACCAGCCAGCAGGCGCGTCTCCCAGGAACAGCAACTTCGGACTTCCGCGACAAGCATGTCACCTACACGAGACTGACACGCACCGCTGCTGTCACTTCCCAGGAATGCAATCAAAGTCGACAACACATGCACCGATCACATCTGCATGAATGACCATGAAGCAGAGCATCAATGAAACGCTGGCAAGATCGTGGCGAGGTTCTGGACTCGGATGAAGAGGATCTCGAACTTAGTAACGACAGTCAGAGTTCTGAGCAGTCACGAAAGCGACAAAGATTGAATGAAAGCGCAGTCTGGAACCATTCAGACCACGAAGTATCGTCCTTTCCAAGCGATGGAGCTCGAACCTCCAATGAAAATGGAACGGGGCATGAAGGTGGCGGCTTGGAGCGAACAGCTGAAGTCTCGGAGGCGACGAAGACGGCGGATGATGGTCCACCGACGTCGATCGGAAATGGTCTATTGAGTGGTAATGATCAGCCGTTGGACCAGGAAATCTGGCTGGAGCCAAAGGTCGTCGCAGGCTATGGACGCAAAGCAAGAAGCTCCAGGCCGGCGAGCCGCAATGGATCTGTTGCTGCTGGTGTGAATCAAAGCTTGGCTGATACAGGCTCTGCGCAACCAGGGCCGAGTTCGAAAAGCACTTCGGAAGCCGGTGCGGCGTATGATGAGCATGTGCTAGCCGGCTCTTGTCCGGAGACGATTGCGAGCGACCATATCGAGACCGATGGCCCATGCGGAGAGTTGGACGACGAAGAGCTTCAGCTTGAGCCCCCTGCGCCAACGGGAGAACCATTATTTGCGCCGTCAAGTCCAATGACCAGTGATGATGAAGGCCTCCCCGACCTTGACAATCTGTTTCGGCGGAACAATGCTCATCTCAGGACCCTTGACGCCGAGCCGCAGGATGATTCCAGCGCCCTTTCATCCGCTTTGAGCAGTCCAGAGCTGCTGGCTCGATCGTCGCAATCTACTCTGCCCAGAGTCGCCACGGGCGTACAGCTACCGCCTGCGCTCAACAAATCTGCCAGTATTGAGGTACATAGCGACCCACCAACAAGCCAAGGTGTGGGAGCCCTGATTGCTGCAGAACCTGTAGATGCACGGAGCCCTGCAAATGATGAGCTTGACTTTGTCGCGACCAATGGCAGACGCAGCCTCAGGACCAGGACTGAGAAGCAGCTGCATCCGTACGTCTACGACAGAACCATTTACCAACAGCAATGGAAGCAGCGAGGTCTGAAACCAGTTCGCTTCGTCGTCGAAGCCCGTAGCGCACACGAGACACAGGATCATTCCTACGACACGGACGAAAGCCGGAGTCAAGAGCGGCATCAGGAGTCGTCGTCAATAGGGCCAAGCTCGGATGTGGCTCTTGATTCAGGTAGCCAGTCCAGACCTGTCAATGGAAGAGACATCTCTAGAAGCGAAGACGAGCTGCCCGATATCGATACTGTCCTTGACCGTAGACTATCGCGAGGCGTCCAGAATGGACATAAACGTCGCAACACTTTGCATCCTCCGCGGCCTGGACAGCTCAAGAGCATTCGATTTCAGCAGTCTTTGCGGGATTCCCCGCCTTTGCAACAGGATGAATCATCAGTGCCACTTTCGCCACCACCAACCTCAAGCGATTCCACCAGACAGCGGGTTGGAGTCACCTTGCCATCCGGCTTTAGACTCCCGTTTGGTATGACGCCGGCACCTCTGCCAACACCACAGATCTCCTCCGAGACAAGAACTCCACGCACTGATGCCCATGACTCTGACTCGGATGTGCCAGCACCCAAGTCCCGGGCGTCGACTCTGCATAGAGCACAATCTCACGCCATTGCTATTGACTCTAGTTCAGAGTCCGAGACCGAGGCGGGGTCCCAGTCCAAGCTACAAACAGATATCGTTGACGACAGGAGACTGCGACGGGAGCGTAAGCGAATTCGCGGTGTTCTACCAGCTTCTTGGCTAAGGATTGATATCCGAGCTCAGCAGGAGCCGTCTGCCTCCCCAACGCGTGCTCAACAGTCGAGTTCGACCCCACCTCCCCCGGATCGCCCATCAAAAGGCGTCGCGCAGCGGGTATCAAAGAGCTCTGACACGCCTTCACGCAGCAATTTGATCGACATTGGCGACAGTGGCGATGATGAGAGTGCATCACCACCGGAGTCACCACAACAAGAGCTACGTCAAAGAAGATTGTACTTGGATCGCGACTATCACAGCACAGCACGCGGCACCGTCATTGATGATGAACATATGGAAATGGACTGGGTGGATCCGATGTTGGCGGGAGCTTCTCGACAACGGCGCAGCGAGCCAAATGGCAGGAAAAGACAACCTCAGATCAAGGATGGATTCAGACGGGCCAGGAAAGCGAGCAACGATTTTTCGGAAGAGCGGGCAGGGATGCAATTTGCGCATGGAAGTGCGGCTCGATCAAGGCAAGCCAAGCGGCCACGAGGTACGAAAGTAACCCGTCGTAAACTCTCCAGTCGCGCTTCTGCAACGCCGCTGAGCATTCTCGACGCACCGACGAGTCCAAACACGACGGCTGCGGCGCCTCAATTCGTTCGCCTGGCCCAACGCCAAGCTCGTCGCCAGGCAGGACTTGGTCGGCACTCGCCATCGCGCAAAATTATCCGCTTAGCTACCGAGACGGAAACAGAAGAAGCCACGGAGCTTTTGACTGCATGGCGAGAGGGCACAATTGTGCCTCGCTCGACACCTGAGCTTGTCGATCAGAAACGCAAGCAGGATGCACGATTGACCTTACAAATTCCAACCCCAAATGATCGAGCTGGCATCCGACTGCCACTGGTTGACGTGACCGATCAGAGAAACCACCAGACTAGGCTACCCTTGCCACTGCGAGCAGAGCGCCCGAGCGCAAAGGTCAAATCACATGTGAATAGCATTACGAGGAAGCCTGCTTCACGTCAAATTGATCTAGGCTCCATGCTCATTCCTGGGAGAATCGACGAGGGACGTCGGAATGACAAGCCAGACGACCGAACTAAGCCAAAGTCCCAATTCCGTGTGCTACCGCAAGATGGGCGTACCAGAGGGGCGCAATTGGAGGCTCTAGAGAACGCTTTCGACACGGAACATCGATCCGTAGCGTTCGAAAGGCGCATGAATGTCCTCACAGAAGGTATTGCAAGGCCACTGCATATTTCACGAACTCAAGCACTGCCTCTCGACCGCTTCCTAGACGGCAGCTCTCCACTTCTGCCTCCGGTAGCTCACACCAGAATTGTGTCTCCCACCCTCGATCTCGATCTTGAAACATCGTCCCGAAATCAGGATAGCGCTCGTCAGATCAAGTCGGCTCATCGACCTCGCAAGCGTCCTGCGAGGCGATTAAATGCCGAGTCACGGGAATATCGACAACCGATTGAGCCACTGCCAATTTCTGTTCAAGACGAACCTGTTTTGCCTAGCAGCAGCAATGGACCAAAGGCAGCAGTATTGCAAGGCCTTGGCCCCTTTGGGACCCCCTATGCTACCGACTTTGACATACAGCCGCTTGGCCTTGGTACGCACTTCCATGACAGCACTTTTATTGGCTCAGGCGACCTGAGAGCTGCCCTTCAGCTCGACGATCGCGACTTAGAGATCGCCGTGCGCGGGCAGTTGCGAGTCCATATTGATGATGAAGTCTGCGAGTGGGGTGCCTGGACAGAAGAAGTGGCTGATGGCTTGGCGAAGGTTCCGCGTGCTGTGATCAAAGCCTTTCAGCTCATACAGCACCCGGACGAGAGCACCTCTCGTGAAACCCAGCTAGCCAACACGACAGCCAACATTGATCACATGCTTCGCTCTGTCGTTCGGTACTGCTCTAAGGTCTTGGCATTCCTCGATCCAATAGACAGGAAGCCTTGCGTGCAGCACTTTCAACGACTCATTGACGAGCTTCTGGACGCCGTAGATGGTACCGAAGCCTCAAGCATTGACCTACTCAAGGTGAATGCGAGGGCTTACGAGTATGTCTTGGTCCTGGCATCACAAGCTTGCATCCTTGCTCAGCACCACTACGTGCCTACAGACGACCTAGCGCGGGCCCAAGGGCTCAAGAGCAAAGCGGCTATGAGACTATCTGCATGTCTTGTACGCTTCATGTTCAACAATCTGCCGGCGTTCTACGACGACATGCGGCATAGCGCAAAACGAGAAGCTGGCATTCGCGATGACTGTCGGTCCGTCTCTGGAATTGTCATCCTCCACCACTGCTTGCAGTATGAGCCCAGTCTAACCTTCTGGCATGTGATCAGGTCAACATCTGCTGCTCAGCCCCAGTTCTTATCCTCCGTGCAAGAGCTGGACAGAGAGTGGTATCGCATATATTCTCTCCTGCCGGCTCTTGAGATCGACGTAGTGGGTAAAGCTTGCCCTGGCAGCAGGCTAGGGTCGACGCAGCAGGACTGGAAGATCATAAAACCCCTAGTGGACCGGATTTTCGAGCTGTATCCAGCTACGAGCCTCGCGAGCGGAACAACTGTGAATGCATATTTTAGGGCAACCCTCGCCAGGTGCCATCATCTGATCAGCCATTGGGGCTGGCGGCAATGTGAGGTCATCCTGGGGACAATCTTTGACTTCTTTGCCCGGCGGATGCTTGCTCCCCTGTCCAAGGAGGAGACGCATGGCTCAGCTCATTTCTTGGCCGACCTTGAGAATCGGCCTTCACTGGAAGTTCGGCCCGAGGATCGATCCTTCAGCATCTTCCTCAAAACGCTTGCGATGGGCTTGCTGAATATGCAGAAGTATTGTGTCTATACCGACAAGAAAGTCGGCTCTATTGCATGGCGCTTCGTGCCAAATCACAGCAGGTCCTACCAGAAGGACGCAGATGTGGAGAGATCGGACTTGGATGCCCTTCGCAATCACCACGACCTGCTATGTACCCTTTATTTCGCATGTCCGCCAGGACACAGAATACGCCTGGATTCTGTCCGCAATATCGTCGATCACTCGTCGTGGCATAGAGAAGCCTGCCAAATCAGCGTGCGAGCATGGGCAAATCTGACCAGCTTTCAGGCGTCGACCGGCGAGCCTGTTGAGTCATTGCAGCCGCTCTTGGATTGGTATCGGGACATCATGGCTGCCACGATGGGCCAATATCGCCTAGCAAGAACAGAGGCTGAAGCAGACTTCGCACGAGCCAAAGCCACAGGCGCTATCGGCGTCACCGACGCCTTGCTTGACTCGACCATTGCAAAGAATCAGCGAAACATTGCTGCAACCCTGGTCGATGCCTTAACGGGCTTGAAGCGAGCTTTGCTTACAGCCAGGACGCTGCCAGTAGCTCTGCAACTTCTCAAAGGTTCACTCTTTTGGAAGCCATTTGTACCATTCGACGCCGGGGAGCGTCACCTTTACAGTGCGCTAACAGAAGCTCTTGAGGTGGTCAGAACGGCGATAAATGTCAAGGATAAGCTGTCTGCACCACCCAGTAGCCAGCACAGCAGCGAGGAGAGCCAAGACTATGGTGATCTTGATGCGCTTGAGGAACTCGCTGGCACAGAAACGGTCGGCCGGCCGACCGAAAGTTATGTCTCAGGAGTCTTGCATGATCCGCTTGCCCAACTCATGTCAAATGTGTTCGGCGCAGACCAGACGATCGACGAGCATCTCTTGACGAATGTGGTCGACGTTTGGGTTCAGCTGGCGGCGGAGAGTGTACGTTCGGGTTCCAGATCATGGAGCAGCTACATCGAGCAATATAGCGCGCACTCTTGGCATCAACTGCGGGATACCGACCAGAAGCGGAGGCTCATGCCCTACTTCGTAGCAAGAATTGTCGAAGAAGCTGCGAGGAAACTCGAAGACGATATTTCTTATGTCTTAGAAGCGTGGCTCGTGTGCCTTGTCGAGCGAGAGGCAATGTTGAAGCATCAACACCGTCTCACAAACGCATTACTCAACAACTTTCGCGAACACCCGTTATTGTACAATGTGCCATTCACCGCAGACAGCAAGGTGGACCGTTACGACATACCTCTACACGAGCTTCGTCAGCGGCGATTGGGCCTCATCTCTAGCCTGCTGTCGAACATGCGCACGCACATTGAAGATCTGACGTACCAGAGGTCCAAACGGCAGGAGGTAGAGGTCTTGTATGGCGATCTGTTACGGGCTATGATGCAGGCCATGAAGAGCAATTATCGAGCGCTGCAGTCCACTGAGCACACCATGGGATGGGATGTCAACCTGCGAGGAGCGTATGTCGACTTCGTGCAGCAAGTGGTCACATTCTTGCATGCAGCTTCCATCGTCAAAGTCGACAACTTCTTTACGGACTCGTCGGTCTTCCCGCTGCCGGCGGGCGATCCGACGTATGTGGTGGGAAAGCTGAAAGCTTATGTGCCCAGATTGGCCAATGTCGGAGCGCAAAAGGCATTGGCCATCGCTGTACAGAGTATCAGCGAGCGCGCGGCCGTCGATGGTCAGCAGAACTACCTCGTCGAACAGCTTGTCTCGGCCGTGGATGAGGGTACTGAAACAGGCAGCCAGACAAAGCCAAGCCTCCGGCATGTTATGCTCACCGCCATCTTGCCAGCCTATATCGCCCAGGCACTATTAACTGCTACCTCGTGGATTATGGCCATTCCCATACTGGAGGCTTATCACAAGATTGTCGGCAGACTATCATACGTCATCCGACCTGAAGACGACTCAAGCCTCAATGCCGTCGTTGATATTGTGCATGTGACCCTGCTTGCACTACTGGAGCCATTGCACTTCGCACTCGAGCGCTTCGGGCGCCTCAGCCTACCGCATGTTCAACACATATTGGCACTAGTGTTCGACGTTGGCCGATCGATGCTGACCCTTTGTGGGCATGTGAAGCGCTCCAAAGGCTTGGGACAGCCACTGCTCGAGGCTCTTGACAACATGCGAGTGATTGCCCTGGAGATCCGTTCGCACTTTACCACAGATGAGGAGACTTGGTTCACTGGCCTTCCACATAGCGTATCATCGCCATCGAACGATCCGTGGGCTGAGACGAGACATTATGCCCAAACGGCACTCGCGAAAAGCCTCGAGACGGAGTGGTGGGCTCGGGATGGGCGGTATGTCCTGACAAAGCATAATGTACCGAAAGACGTGGTAGTACCATTGCGCAGTGACGAAGGAGAGCAGAAGGCGCTGTTCAAAGCTATCACGCAGTTCGTTGACAGCTTCGAGGTTGTTATCGGTGGCAGCCGCCGGAAGCGACCAGGTGCAGCTAGGAATGCGGGGAGCAACGTGCTGAAAGGTATCATGGTATGAGAATATTTGCATGTTTTGCTTGCGTTGCTGATAGCGTTCTGAGCGAAGCCTGTGCATCTCAAGGCTGCCTGGGAAGTTACCATCGCAGTGCAGGGCTTGCTAGTAGGCGTAAGTCAGTACGTTTGGAAGATGATCCATCCAATTGAGCTACTAGTCTGTCGATCTTCGATGCAGCTGCAGCTCGGCTCTCAGCTCCGATGCACATCACATCACATGGCATGCTGTCGCAAAGCGCGCAAAGCGTGGGGACGTACGTTGTTGCAGCTCTACCCTTGCGTATCGCGGTGTGTATGCGAATGACACGCGATCCTACACCTCCTTGGACCCTGCTGATTGTATATGTACGCGGGGTATGTTTCACCGTTGCCTTTCGAGGTATGAGTCTCTGATATGCCTCACTTGACTTGATTTCCATCATCAACAGGCTGTGCTGCTGGACTTACAGTAGACGAAATCTGCGTTGTGGGTAGCATAGTCTTGCAATCAAGAGGAAGGGGTTAATTTCGCTGTTTAACACTGCTGGAGGGAAAGTTCCAAGTCCTTGATCGACACCGCCACCGGCGACATCTTCAGCATGGTCATCACCAGACGTCAGATCATCACAGCCATCAGTGCACTCGTGAGTCCTAGTCAAAAGCAGTCCTAGTAATCATGAGCGGATGAACTACGACTGATGCCACTGCTAGTATCTCCTCGCTCTCACCATCATCGCCGCCTACGCCCTGCACACCGTCCATGCATACTCACTCCCAATTCCGGACATTCTCTGCGCGCTCACCGTGGCTCTGCCTCCGCTGGCTGGCGTGGCACTAGAGACAGTCATTTCCTTCAACGACCACCTGGCAGCTAGAGGTCAGCTCCAGGCGTCCAGGATCTTCCAGGTCGTTGTAATCTTCTTCGTTGTCTATGAAACAGTGCTGGCGACTTTGGCTGGGACTCATATAAGTCCAGCTGAAAGCTTGAACTGTGCATTGAGAGAGAGGTGGCAGGACATGTTCAGGGCCAAGGATGAAAAGGGAATTAGGACGATTCAGGATGCTTTTCAGTGCTGTGGTTTGGGGACTGTGAAGGAAATGGCATTTCCTTTCCCATCGGAAACTGGAGGGAGGCAAGCGGATGCTTGCGTGGTGGCTTATCACAGGGATACGCCATGTCTTGATGCATGGCGAAGTCAGGAGAGGAACATGGCCATCATGTTGCTCGTTGTGCCTGTCGCTGTCTTTGCTTGGAAGGTACGTGCTCTACTCTATTGTGAACCTTTTCACAGCTGACAATGCATTACGCAGTGCGTCATTCTTCTGGCTCCATCTTCGTCCTCTGCCTGGCTGCCTTCAGCAATATACCTGCCTACGGAGGAGAACGGCGCAGCTAGCGACTCGCGTCCCAAACGCCCGGCAGCTATTGCATACCGCAACCTCGAAGATGATAATGCAAATGTGGACAGCAATGACAGTCTTCACCAGGAAATTAGGCGGCTCAACACTGATTCGAATTTGGCATCGCAAGTTGAGACTGGGAGAGGAGCGTACAGAGACCATCGCAACTGGAGAGAGGAGGCGGCCTGATGAAAAGGATAGGGAGCTGATGGGCCGAGTATGAATAAACACCGGATACAATATATGCTTATGCTCACTCGACGCCAAGTTTGCAGGCTTCCAAAGCCGTCAACAACCGATTGATGAGATAGGATGATTCAAGAATTAGGCACTGGTCAGTCGGCACAATCCTATCAGGATCGCTCACCACTTATTATCGAAAACCCTCCCATCCAAATAATTGACCATATTCGTCACCGGCGCTAACTGATCCAGTGGCCCTCCAAACAACATCCCCTTCCGCATCACATCCCTGTAGTTCTTCCCCGGATTGACCTTCCCAAGCACGTATTGTGCTCTCGTCTCCACCCGATCTGGCACAGGAATTGAACGTCCTACGATGGCCTCCATTGCCTGCCACGCGAACGTGATTGCTTCCTTTGCCCCCAACGGTACGCCAGCCGCATCGAGCATGTGTATCTTGGTTCGTGGATAGTGCTCTTGGATGTATGTCGTAATGTTCGGGTTGTAGGCGCCGCCACCGCACATGAAGATCTCATCGATATCTTGGGACGGTGCGTATCGTTTGTAATGATCAACGATGGCCTGCGCCGTGATCCGCGTCGTGGTTGCAACGACGTCGTCAGGCGACATCCCAATGATTTCCGCTTCCTTGATCAGGTCGAAGATGAGAGAGTCACGAAATACTTCACGGCCTGTTGTCTTCGGAGGTTCCAGGCCGAAGTACTTGTGTCGCAAAAACTTGTCCACCAGGTCCTGGTTGACTTTACCACGTTTGCCCATTGCACCGTCCTTATCGTACTCTTCTTTGCCGCCGGTGTAGTGACGGACCGCAGCATCGATGAAAACGTTGCCGGGGCCAGTATCAAAGTCAAAGCATCGATCGATGCCTCCTTCCGAGTCCGGCGGGATGAAACACACATTGGCTATACCGCCAATGTTTTGACACGCTCGCAGCTTCGTGGGGTGGTGAAGTAGAAGTGCATCGAAGAAAGCGATAAGAGGAGCTCCTTGCCTACCAGCTGCCTGGTCGCTCACCCTGAAGTCTGTGACGGTCGTAATACCCGTGCGCGATGCAATGAACGTCCCTTCAGCCATCGTCAAAGCACTTTTGACTTGACCTGGCTCAGGCATACTAAGTAGCCAGATGGTCTGACCATGTGACCCAATGCAATCGATTGCGGCGAGGTCAACTCCTTCCTGCTTGCAAAATTGCTTGACTGCGGAGGCGAATGTCTCGCCGAGGAGAACATTCACTTCCGATAGTTCCTCTGGAGTGGTGCTGTTGTGCAGGATCATCTTCATGACTCGCTGCTTGATTGTCTGCTCTAGAGGAATCTCTCCATACTTCAATGGTCGTTAGTAATCTGATTGATCGTCATCGATGGCAGAAGTCACCTTTAAAAGCTCGAAGTGCATAGGAGCCTCAGGCGACATTTGGCGAAATCGGCAAAGAGCGCAATCTATGCCATCCATACTTGTCCCACTATTGAGTCCAAGGACCGTGAAGTCCAGAGCATTGTGTCCGACGTCTGCGAAAGAATGGTTGCCATTTGTGACCACTGGGGGCATACCTGCGGCGCTGCTTGTAGACGCCAAAAAGAAGACCTTGTACAGTGTTGCGAACGGAGTAATAGGTTGTCAGAGCCACGACGACCTCATTAAGTGCCTCTGGACCATTCGACCATAGAGACCGCATGTTCGGATAATCGCTTCGCTTATTCGCTTAATTATGCTCCAGCCGCTTAGCCGTCCCCGCTGTCTGCCCTCGTGGAGACAAGGAGACGCGCCTGGAGAACGAGTGCTTACGGAGTATAGCGGAAATCTTCGTCTATCTAGGCACGATCAGTCCCGGCTAATGACCTCGTGACATGTGCATATCACTGCAATGGTCCGGTATAAGAGTATAATCGGTACCCACCTCGTGGCCATTCTGGGCCAATCTGCACTTCTGACTCAAATGACGGCATCTCTTTTGAAAACGCCAAAGCTTTGGCGAAACTGCTCACCTAAGCAATTGAACGTAGCGATCCAGGCGTTCTCGCTGATCGCCATTTTCTTCGAGGGCTATGACCAGGTGAGCCGTCCCGAAATGCCATGATGTTGGCAGAGTAGATAATTGATGATATTGCTAACGCGGTGCGCAGGGTGTGATGGGTGGTGTCAATGCCAGCCCAAGATACGTTACGACTGTCGAAATTGGTTTGCCCGACGGCACTGTGACCAACACCACGAAGCAGGGCGGCATTGTTAGCGTTGTAAGTCCACCGGTGCTGACCAATTCACCTGCTGAGCTGATCACATCCAAACCCAGTACTATCTTGGTGCAATATTTGGTTGCTTCATTGGCGGATGGCTAGCTGACAGAATCGGCCGTATCAATGGCCTCTTCGGTGGTGCCTTCCTCGCACTCGCTGGCGGCGCCCTGCAAGCCGCGACACAAAGCGCCACCTTCATTCTTTGTGCTCGCACCCTTACAGGTTTAGGCACAGGAGCTCTGACCGGCATCGCGCCAGTGCTGGTCTCGGAAGTCTCCAGCGCCAATCATCGCGGTGGCTACCTGGGCTACGTCTTCATCGCTAATTATCTTGGGATATCCATCGCATACTGGTTGTCGTTCGGTCTCGCGTTCGTCGGCAACGGCTACTCAGAAGTCCGCTGGCGTTTCCAGCTCGCGTTTCAGTGCCTTCCTGCGTTACTCTTGCTTGCTGGCATCAAGTTCCTCCCAGATTCACCCAGGTACCTCGCATCTGTTCAGTCGCATGACGAGGCAAAAGCAGTGTTGGAGCGGCTGCGTGGCGGCGACACAGCTGAGGTGGAGCAAGAATTTGCTGAGATATGCGCTGTCACGGAGGAAAGTAAGCGCAGCTCGCCGGTGGAGTTCATCAAAATCCTGCTTGGACGCGCGAGAAACCAGGCACCTCATCTTGGGAGACGAGCGTGGCTTTGCATATGGCTCCAGATCATGGCATCTTGGACAGGTATCACAGCAGTCACTGCATATTCGCCCGTCCTGCTCAAGCAAGCCGGATACAGCGACCTCAAGCAGAATGGCCTCGCCGGTGGCTTGAATACCATCGGCATTGTCGGAACCATTATCTCCGCGCAGATTGTTGACCGAATCGGACGTCGGCGCTGTCTCATGGGAGGAGCTTTTGGACTGTTTGTTGTCAACTTGATTGTGAGTCCAGCCATTTACTTGACCATTTACGCATTGCTGAAGTGGTTGCAGGCGGCCTCACTGTATGAGGCAGCACGACACAATCCGTCAATTGTCACCAGTGTAGCACCAGCCGCCGTTACCATGCTGTTCCTCTTCAACCTGGTCTATGCTTCCACATGGGGCACGGTCGCCTTTTTGGTTCCCACGGAGATTTTTCCAAGCGCATTGAGAGCACAGGGCAATGGATTCGGAATTATGGGTTGGGCTATAGGTGTTGGATGGACTACGCTAGTCAACCCAATCATGTTCGGAAGCATCGAGGTACGTGATCCGCAAGCCGTCTGTTGCGATTTGACAGACCACTTGTTAACATCATTTGATTAGAACCGCACCTACTTTCTCTTCGCTGGACTCAATCTGCTGTGGATACCCATAATCTACTTCGTCTACCCCGAGACGGCGAACCGCTCGCTCGAGTCGATCGAGCTCATGTTCAGCTCTTCATCACCGCTGTACAGCCAAATGGAGAAGTCGTATGTAATGAACAAGCAGGTGCTGGCATCGACCGCAGAGCATATCAGAGTGAATAGCGTCATTTCTGCCGAGAAAGACGGCTTGTACTGGACGGAAAGAGCTTAGTCTTGTACTCATGTTGGCTTTCCCACGAGTCCACAGAAGCTCATCTTACTTCGAAGGCCCAAGCCCAGTCGTCGAAGAGCTCTGACGGGAAATGATATTGAGGTGACCACTCAGGCTCTGGCGCGGCCGAGAGAGGATCCAAGCCGGGAATCTGTCGCCCTGCCTGAGTCACATCGGTGCAGTTCTGGTCGCCACTCCCTTGTGGTGGGCGTTGTGAAGCCATGTGCTCATCTATACGCGAGACTTGGGCTTTCAGCTTCTGGCTTGTGCCGGAGGGGCAATAGAGGTTCGCTTCGAGGATGGAGAGGAAGCTTGCCATCTCCAACAGCACATAGCGAATGCGCTGATACGATGATTCGGTCAAGCCTCCATCGAAAGTCGCACCAAGTATAGCACCTATGCCAGCCAAGTGATGCAGCAAGGGTACGCTAATGGCCCGAAGGTACGGCAAAGGGACTGACGCGAAGCCAGCAATGACATCGCTGGCAACCTGGCACTTCTGCTCGACCGTCGAGCGCTCGTTCGCTAGATAGACCATGCGCACGAGCTGAAAGGTAGCTGCTATGTTGGCGGCTTGAAAGCTTGACATATCGCATGAAGCGTCACCTGTCGGATCTTTGGTAGTCTTGAGTTCATTCGGAAGGCTGTCGTACATTGCGGTGACGTGGTCCAGGACCGTTTTCCGATTTAACACATTGTTCCCGAATAGCGCCTGAAGAGCAGGTGTGTTGCGCACCGGGCTCTGAACCCGTCTCAAGTCGTCGGTGGCGTGCTCAAGTATGCGGTATAGATCGGTGACGAAGTTCCAGCCGACCAACCAGACACGCGGCGTTTGAACATAAGTAGAGATAGCGAGCCTCTCTTTAATCTCTTCATCTGACCTCGTGGGATATGCTACGTTGGATGATGCCTCTCGACTCCTCACCGTCCTGCTCCAGACCACGGCTGTGAACACATCAAGCGTATATATGGACCAGTATAACCTGCGACGTTCCTCCAACTCGACTTCAGGGAGCTGCCGGGGCCAATTTGCCTCGTCGTGTAAGCTTCCAACAGATACGAATGTGTGGTAAACATTGAGATAGTAGCTCATAAGCTTCGTGTTACCATTCTGTATGCAGGCTATGGCAAGAAGCGCCGTGGCTCGCATGTAATTGAAATCAAGACCCAGTGGCGCATCGCTTGGAAGGATCTCCCTCGCCGCTTCGAACAGTGTTTCAGATTGCGGAGATTGTAGCTGGTTCTTGTTCCACAAGCCTACGTATGCGCCATCTCGCGCTCGTGCTGAAGCTAGAGCACACATGGCCATGACCGAAGCGCAAAGTGGTCGATCATTGACATGCTCCCCTCGCGAGATACGACGCATAAGCGAGGGCTTGTGAAATAGTGGGAAGACAGGATAGACGACTTCGAAGAAGATTTCGGCCAGATCTGTCACCATGGCTTGAGAGGGCACAGATAGCTTCCAATGCGCGTTGGGTGCGCTTGAGGTACTTGTCCCTGATGTTGCAGGTATTGTAGGGGTTGGGGTCCTGTGGGAAGCCATGTGACCAGCAGTCTTTGGTTGGGCTCCTCGCCTTCGAAGCTGGCGCTTGTAGGTGCAGGCATCGCCATAGTCAAAGCAGTTCTGGCAGACGTCTGCAATGATTTTTGATGGCTGGCAACGGATGCTTCGTTGGGAGCACGCATCGCATGCTTTCGTATTTCGCCGTCGTTTTTGCACGTGGTGGCCATCCCGCGCCGGAGCTGTCACTTCGGCTGTGTTCATCGTTCGCGCACCCGCTTTTTGGATCTGAATCTCAAGAAGGCCGTGGCGAGACGCGAGCGAGCTACACTCATAGTGACGGACCTGCTATGCCGCTTCCTGGCCAGTCGATGAAGTGGTTCGGCTCGAGGATATGACAACCTTGGTGTGGAGTCGGCCTGTCATCGGCATCGGCCGCATTCGGTGTGTCCCTAGCATGTGGCATGGAGGCCCGTGGGGATGTCTCACATGGAGGACACAGCACTGAAAGTCCCTTCGTACGACGTGATTCAGTCATCGAGGGTGTTGAAGATGCAGGTCCACGCGACAGGCTGGGAGCTCGGCAAGATCCACGGGACATTCTATCGCAAGCGCACCATGATTCGTGAAGCGTTGAGAGCAAGACTGCAGCTCGCGCGGCCAATGACGTTCGGCGACCCAGCAACAACGTTTGTGGCTTGCAGATGCCGTCGCTACTGATTTTCAGGCACATGGCAAGAGCCTCATCGTGTACTTGCTGCTTCCATACACACAGAATGCGCCTACTTTGCGGGTGACAGGATCTGGTAAACACTGAGATTGGCGCTGTTGCCCTCACAGCCAGATCGTCCATCCACTTCATCCGTTTATCTCCAACCATCATCTTCTCTTTTCACTATCAACACTTTTCTATCATAGCATAGAGCGGCATTCGACTTACCACAACAACTCGACTTGACTCGTTCAGCACAGTTCATTTGCTTGCTTGCTTTGTTCGCTCTCTGAATCCTAGAACAGCCCTCTACCCAGTATCACCAACAGCAACAGCTTGCCCCACGACCGCCACCACAATCCAGTCCATATCACGAGCTACGCCAGCTCTCGCCGTCGAGGTCTCGTGAGGCCGGCACCATGGTCATCGCAGCAGACGGCAAGGATGTCACCAGCGCTGAGGAAAGACGTCTGCAGGAAGATCGTGACAGAGTGAAGTACTGGAAGAGATGGGGGCCATACACTGCGGAGCGACAATGGGCCACTGTGCGAGAGGACTACTCGTGAGTGCTGCAAACCCCAAACGACTTCTGAAGTGCTTGCTAATCCCTAGTGCAGTGCAGATGGCAATGCCTGGGCCGACTTCAACTACGACATGGCCCGCGCGAGGACGTACAGATGGGGTGAAGATGGCATTGCTGGCGTCTGTGACACCCACGCCCGCATGCATATTGCCTTCGCCTTCTGGAACGAGAAAGAGTGAGTGACACGATCCGCTTGTCCTTGCCCTCGCTGACACATAACAGTGACCACCTCAAGGAACGTCTGTTCGGTCTTTCAAACCCGCAGGGCAATCACGGCGAATCGATCAAGGAATGCCACTTCCATCTCGACAATACGCCAACCCACTCGTACATGAAGTACCTCTACAAGCTCCCACAGAAAGCCTTTCCGTACGAAGACATTATCCAGGAGAATGCTCGGCGGAGTCGGAAAGAGCATGAGTACAACCTTGTCGATACTGGCATCTTCGACGACAACAAGTATTGGGACATCTTCATCGAGACGGCCAAAGAAACAGACAATCCAGATGAGCTGCTTTTCCGCGTTACGGCTTACAATCGTGGACCAGACCACGCCAAGCTGCACATTCTACCACACGTCTGGTTCCGCAACACGTGGGCTTGGGGCCGCGATGACTACAAGCCCAGCATTTCCCAGACTAGCAACCTATCCACCGAGATCGATCACAAAGATATCGGCAAGCGTTACATGCAGGTCTCTCCATCGCCAAACAGCTGCGGTGGTCAGGATGATGTTGAGCCCGAGTGGCTCTTCACTGACAACGACACCAACTACCAATCGCTCTGGGGCACCAAGAACAAGACGCAATACGTCAAGGACGCTTTCCACCAGCGCGTGATCAAGGGTGACAAGCATGCTGTAAATCCAGCTCACACAGGTACCAAGTCTGCTGCATGGTTCAAGTTCAATCAGAACGAAGGCGTTGCACCTGGCGAATGTGCCGTCATCCGTTTCCGGATCTCCACCAAGTCCAGCGATGAGTACCTTGACGAGGAGCTCTTCGACGAGATCATTGATCAGCGTCTTGCCGATGCGGATGAGTTCTACTTCAAGATCAACCCAATGCCCATGGCCGACGACCTTCGCAACATCCAGCGCCAAGCCTTTTCCGGCATGCTTTGGTGCAAGAAGTACTACAACTTCATTTGGGACCAGTGGGCGAATGGTGACCCGGCTATGCCACCACCACCGCCGGAGCGCAAGCACGTCCGTAACTCTCAGTGGAAACACATGCATCTGGACGATATCCTCTCGATGCCTGACTCATGGGAATATCCGTTCTTCGCTGCGTGGGATACTGCCTTCCACTGCATACCAATTGCCATGATCGATCCAGATTTCGCCAAGAAGCAGCTCGATCTCTTCACGCGCGAGTGGTACATGCACCCCAACGGCCAGCTGCCGGCCTATGAATGGAACTTTGGCGACGTCAACCCGCCGGTTCATGCCTGGGCTGTTTTCCGGACATTCAAGATTGAGCGCAAGATGTTCGGCCGCGAGGACTTGGACTTCTTGGAGCGCGTGTTTCAGAAGCTGCTCATGAACTTCACCTGGTGGTGCAACCGCAAGGACTTCGATGGCAAGAACGTCTTCGAAGGTGGCTTCTTGGGTCTGGACAACATTGGTCTGTTCAACCGGTCGGATCCATTGCCGACTGGTGGCACCCTCGAGCAAGCCGATGCCACTGGCTGGATGGCCTTCTACTGCCTAAGCATGCTCAACATTGCGCTTGAGCTCGCCAAGCACCGCCGCATCTACGAAGACATCGCATCGAAATTCTTTGAGCATTTCGTACTCATTTCCGACGCGATGCAGTATCGCAAGGGTGAGGAAGCCAAATCGCTTTGGAATGAGGAAGATGGCTTCTACTACGATGCAATTTCTTGGGGAGGCGGCTGGACCCATCAAATGCCTATCAGGTCTCTGGTCGGCCTGATTCCGCTGTACGCCACCCTGACGCTTGAGCCGCAGGTCATTAACCGTTTCCCGTCGTTCAAGAGGCACATTGACTGGTTCATCAAGAACAAGCACGATGTCGCTGAACGAAACATGGCGTCGATGACTCGTCGTGGTAAGGATGAGCGGCTGCTGCTGTCGCTGGTCAACGAGGACAGGCTGAGATCCATTCTCAAGTACATGCTGGACGAGAAGGAGTTCTTCGGCGATCACGGCATTCGATCTCTGTCAAAGTACCACAAAGACCACCCAGTCAGCATGGACGTCAACGGTCAGAACTATTCTGTCAGCTACGTCCCAGGCGATTCTGACAGCGGCCTTTTCGGCGGCAACAGCAACTGGCGTGGTCCAGTCTGGATTGCCGTCAACTTCCTGCTCATCGAGTCACTGCTCCGCTTCTACATGTTCTACGGCAATACCTTCAAGGTTGAGTGTCCCACAGGCTCCGGCGACTACATGCATCTCGGCCATGTCGCTGAAGAACTCCAACACCGTCTGCAACACTTGATGGCAGCTGGCAATGACGGCCGTCGTGCGATCAACAACGGCAAGGATATGCTTGACTTTGATCCCAACTGGAAGGATTACCTCTGGTTCTACGAATTCTTCGACGGCGACAGCGGTCGTGGTCTCGGCGCCTCCCACCAATGTGGCTGGACTGGCCTGATGGCGAAGATGATCCACGACACTGGTGTCAACTGCCGTCTCCCGCAGACGCCTCGCACACCTACCGCCGCTGCGTCTCACTACTTCGACGACACCTTTATTCGTCAACGCCGTGCCTCGCTCGGTCGAACCAATACATCTCGTCCAAATGGTCCAGCAAGGTCTATGACGCGCACGCGTTCCATTGGTGCTAGAAGCGACTGGAGCGAGAAGACCAACGGTGATGCCGACGGTGACGAGGATGGAAGGTCTAGTGGTACTCCGTCGAGGCAGTGGACCATCTACAAGGAGGATGGAGTAGATCCGAATGTGGGCAAGCCTGGCTATGGCAAGCCCGGCGAGGAGGACCCAGATGACCCGATCAACAAGTATGTGCAGGATCAGTTGCAAAGGATCAAGTCGCACGAGAGTGCGGAGTTCGCTGATGAGCTGGCCGCCACTCACGATGGTGCTGATGATGAGAAAAATGGTTCGTGAAGCAAGGTGATTAAGCGCATTTCATGTGCGAGGGCTGGACTGACAGGCATGGCATTCGCATGAGCATGGCGTTCCGTGGTGGCTGTATGAGTTGCAAGCGTACCTACTAGAGCCTAGAATATTTGGGTTGGCGGAGTGCATAGACCTAGAACATGACGCGCTCGCTATTGGCGCATTCTTCTCCGTCGGGTCCTGGTCCCCGTGCCTTGTGATCTGCACCTGAAGATGATTTCAACCCGGCACTCATGGCTCTCGAGCCCACATCTCACGCTGCACGCCCCAAGGACCCAATCCTTGATTTGACAATATTGTATTGTGAGCCTCTATAACATTTTTCCATTTCCCAGGGATCGCCATGGCAAGGCTGCGATGACGAGACAGTACTGAACTCAAACAAAGGCTTGGCGTAAAGGATAGCCGTATCCAACCACATCAAGCGAGTTCCATCGCATCTTCGCATCGCATCCGCTGCTACCAAGCTACTCGTAATAATAGGAAAGTATCCGGCAATTCAATAGTCGCACCTGAATCGCGGGTGCTGGGAGTGACGTTTCATCGCAGCAAGAAATACTTTCGCTGCACAATTGCTACTACCAACCTGAAGCTTTCCGTTCTCGCAGCAACGAGCCATCGTGTTTCGCTACGTTGTAGTAGATGCACTACGGACAGCTTGTTTTCGCATCTGTTGTGCATTTGTCAATAATGTGAGATGCATTGCATGCTGGGATAACCCGACGATGTATCTGATCGAGATTCGTCGCCACAGCCGTGACTATTCCACTCGCTGTGATTCGCCAAGCTAAATGTTCATCCCAAAACGGTAGACGCAGGAACAACCGTAATGCTGGTCGAACCCGTACTTGGTCTCTGCGCAACGCTCGCGCAGGAGAATTTTGAGCCGCAAGCGTGGGTGGGGAGATCTTCATCATCCCACAAGACCGGCGGAGATTGCTCCTAAGCATCCCTGTGGCACGTGCTCGTGCATGGATGCAGACTGCAGCGCTTCATCGGAGTTGGATTCGACACGTCTATCATCGCCAATCCTCGTCTGTCGATGGGTATCTGGGTTACAGTACTGACTCTTGGGCATTTGAAGATGTTACCGCTGGATGCAAGGTCACCGTACTCCGTCATTCTGATGTCCTGCTGGTCATCAACTAACAGTGGAGAGGTTGTGAAGTGGACCTAGAACGGCTTGTTGGATGCCGACACTTCCACGAACCCACATGAGAAGGCTTCTATGGAGCGAAAGAATGAGTGCCGTTGATCGACGACCCGCGTTGACGGTTTGTAATAGGGTTGTTTGCCGTCACCGCGAATACCTATTGCCAGCGCAGCTCTTGGCGCTCAATGCGGCAACTACACAAACTGTTGCAGGACTCTTTGTCCACAAAACGTCTGATGATCGTCACTCTACGAACAAGACCGCTGTCAGTCGGGACGGCAGTGAAGCTTCGACCCGGGCACCGGGAATCTTGAGGACAGTGCTGCAGCTTTGACGCCATCAGGAGGTCCACAGATCTACTTACGAAGGACTCCTGTATCTCAACGTGGCCATTGGGCTCCACTTTAACGAGCACGATCGTCTTGAGGACTACCTTCCCTGGTATATGCGGCAAGGCTGAATAGGTATGTGCATGCATGTTATTGATAGAATGCCGAAGCTTCTTCACAGTCAACGCTATGCCGATGTTTTGCGGTCATCATCATTACCACCCGGTGCCTCGGCAGGAACAGGCCTACTACTGTGGGCTCAAGGATGATTTCGACGGTCAACGTGTCGGGCTGTAACATCACAATCGTCGATTGCGGTGCTTGAAGGGCTATCCAGGGACACTGAGCCATATTTATTGATATACTGCTCTAGACCCGTCCTTAGTTTTGCCTGTGCTCCTACCACACACTGATCACGCATTCCTCCTTTCCGCATTTCACTTTTACTCCTCCTAGGTTCTCAATATGAAGACTGCGGTGGCTCTCGCCTTCCCGGCGCTCGCCCTTGGATACGCTGGCATCCCCAACGCCGTGAACGAGAAGCGACAAGCGCTCTCAGGTATTACAGGCACGCTCACCGGCGTGGGTGATCTAGAGGGCTTGCTCGGCTCCGTGGCAGCATCTGTTGACCCGGACAACTACCGCCCAGAGCCCGGCTACACCTTCCAGGCACCAGGGCCAAACGACTCTCGAGGTCCTTGCCCTGGCTTGAATCTGCTCGCCAACTATGGCTACCTCCCCCGGGATGGTCACGTCAGCGTCTCGCAGGTCATCCCGGCCGTCGCTCGAGGCTTCAACATGGGCGCAGATCTGGCCACCGTTCTTTGCGTCTTCGCTATTCTGACCGACGGCGACCCAATCGCCCAGACATGGTACCTGGGCAGCGGCCCAGACGGCGTTGGCGGCCTGAACCGTCACTCCACCGTCGAGGCCGATGTCTCGCCCAACAGGGAGGACTTCTACAACGGTTGTGGTGACAACCACCACTTGTCGTCGCGTATCTTCAAGAACAACGTTGCGCTCGTAAGAGATGATGCCAACAAGGAGTTCAGTTACGACGTTATGGCCAAGCAGTAAGCATCTTTCCCGCACAGCTAGCTGCCTCCGTATAGTCCTAACCATTCATCCAGTTACGGCGAGAACGCCCGCTTCTCCCAGCAGTACAACCCATGGATCTACTACTTTCCCTTCCCCTCCATCGTCTCCGTCGTCGCCTTCAACTTCTACCCCGAGTTCTTCTCCAACGGCAGCTACGGCGCCGGTGGTGTCGCCAACTACGAATCGATTGCTTCGATCATTGGTGCCAACTACTCCGAGTCCACCGGCAACTACGAGTACGTCCCTGAGCGCTGGCCGGAGCAGGGCTGGTACCGTCGCGCGACCGAGTATGACGCCGTCACTGCTCTGACGGACGGCTTCACCCGTATCTACCCTGCCGACCCGATCGCCATGCCCTTCGGCCAGATTGGTACCCCAAACGTGAACATCTCGACCATTCTTTGTGACATGTACCAGGGTCTCAACAGCATCACGCCGCTTGCCATTGCGGGTGAGAGCGAGGAGGCACAGCAGGCCGTGACTGGCCTCATCTCCATGGTCGCTGATGTCCTGCCTGCCGGCTCCATCGATGGTTGCCCGACCGACACCCTCAGCGCCAACTACCTCTACCAGAACGCTTCCACTGCTGGTGGCCCTCTTGGCCCGTCTTTGAACATTGAGAGGAATGCTGGTAACAATGTGTACAACAAGGTGTACTTCACTGAGGCGCCTGAGAAGCCAGACTGCTCGTACGTGCAGTAGAAATTTGAAGGGATATTGCCGAGGCGCTTGGACATTGTTTTTTAAAGAACGGTCGGAGTAGGAGGCATCCTGAAAATGCTATAGATGTGTAACGAAAGTCGTTTCATCTTGTGACTGGTGCTTTTGGAAGCGCGCAAACCATGATGACCAGAATGTACATAATGTATACATATATCCCTGACCTAAGACAATTATTATGTCAGACTACCAACAAGGTGACTGATTGCTATAGTTGACTGACTAATGCGTTGACTGCTTGACGCGCCTGACTGCTTGACCTTGGAATGACTAAAATGGTGGAGTAGTTGACATTGTTAGATTTTTGGCGTGGCTGACCAAGCGTTGACGGATCTGATGCCCATCCGTTGACGGCCCTAATAAACGAAGACAGTGCTCGAATACATGGTCTCGTAAATAAGACAGCTTCAGAATCCTCCCCCACTCTCCCGCTCAGTTCACAATCCAAGTACTCAACGCCAAACCCTCGGCAAAGCACCACAGCGCCGGCACATCCACCAGCACCGTCCTGACTGTATGCCACAGAAACCACGTCTTCTGCTCTTTCCTATTTGCATCCTCCACGCTTCCCTTACCCTGCATCCCTACCACGCCCTCTTGTCCACCATCGATAATATTCTTGATCGGATACGCAACAGCGGGTATGAACAGCAAATGTCCAGCTGCCAGACACGCACCGTAAACATACCACTTGCTTACATCCGTCGTCTCAAGCGTACGATGGGTGCGTAGCCAGCGGGCGGACAAGAGACCGGAGATTGTGGAGATGGCGACATTGGCGACAATGATGGAGGTGCCAGGGACGAGGAAGGTTTTCCAGAAGTGGGAAAAGGGTTTGCCGGCGAGGGAGGGCTGGGATTGGAGGAAGGAAAGGAAGAGGGGGTATTGGAAGAGGGAAAGCTGTGGTGGATCGTCAGAATGATAATAATGTTGTGTCTGGGAGAAGAGAGTGCTTACGCCGACTGTTGCGCTTGATGTGCAAAGCGGGAGGATGAGGCCTAGATGGCCGGTCTCTGGGTTTAGAGGAGCCATGCTTGGTAAAGATGCTGCTGTGCGTGTTGATCCTTCACCTTTTGTGCATGGGTATTCACGTCAACCTCTCTGAAGTGCAAGTCTGTTGCCTTTGATATTTCCTGTCCCCCTTATGAATTGTTTCCTGAGAAAGTCGGCGTAGGTGTAGGGCGCAACGAATGGCGTGAGAGGGAATGGTGATCGCTGCGGGGTGAGCTTGTCGGAGCTGAAGCGTACTAAGTCCGAAGCACGTGTGTCGCCTGCCGTCTCTGTAGTCGTGATCGTAGCTCCACGCAATTATTGATCAAAGTCGTCTGGCTCCTTTTCATTTCCATCTCAGCCACCAGCCCTGGCAAATCTGCCTAGAGCAGGTCCAAGCTCCTCCCTCTTCTTGCCCTCCTTTGCCTCCTTCGCCCTCCGTCTCTGCTCCTCCCTCATTTCCATCACCCTCATCTTGTGCTCATCAATCACATTCTTGTTGCCCTTCTTGCGTAGATACTTCCTCAAGCTCGAGTTCTTGCCTCTGCCCCGGTTTTTCAGATCTTCCACTTTCTCTCTTTCAGCAGCAGCGCCAGTCTTGCGATCCAAATCTTTCTCAGCTTGGCGTTGCTTGTGCGAGGCAGTATCCAGCTGGCCAACGAAGTCTGGATTCAAACTGATCATCTCGGGCTGAAGCTTGTTTAGGAGCGACTTGACCTCGCTTTCTTGTCGCTGCTTGGCGTTTTCGTATGGATTTACTTCCAAGGCGTCGAAATTGGGCTCACCAGCGCCCGGGACGATGATGGAGGAGAAGCCTTTGTCGTGGCCGATGCCGAGCACGTCCTCAAATGGACACCAGCGGACGCGCTCAATATGTTGACCCTCGCCACCCCAGGCCATGTAAGGCGACTGTACTTTCACTTGCTCGGTGTCGGCACGATTCTTTGAGAAGAGATCCTTCCAAACGGTAGTCTGCGTTCCCCAGCCAACAGCAGTAAGATTGCGATCACTGATGGCCACAGAAGATCCAGGCTGGCGCAGAAAATACTCGTTGACAGGCTTGAACGTGCGAATGTCCCACACTGCCATCTTCATGTCTTGGCCAGCGGAGACCATGTATCTGCCTTCCCGATCCATAGCGAGGGAGCGCACTGGGCCGCGGTGGCACAGCATCTTGACAAGCGGGGTCGTGTTGTTTGGTGACCATAGTGAGACAGTGCCATTCTGATGCCCAACGTGCAGGATGGCATTGTATGGGTTCTGTCCGAAGGCAGTAGGCGTGCCCTGTTTGGTGCTCATCTGCATGACCAGCTTGCCAGTGCTCGTGTCCTGCCATTTCAACCAGCCAGCATTGCCGATAGTCGCCAGCAAGAAGTGGTAAGGCAAGAACTCCATATGTGTCGTCTCGACATGCTGATCAAGGTTGTGTATCTCCACACCACGGTGGTCGTAGATGTAGACGTTCCTCTTCTGCGCGACAGCAAAGTACTGGTTGTTGTGCAGCCATTTGGCGTCTCTGACTGTCTCACCTAGCTGCAACTCGCATCCCAGCTTGCCTGTCCGCCAGTCCATAGTTGCGACATGCCCTTTGCGACCTGCCAGCAGCAGGTCTCGTCCATTTCGCGTATAGTCTGCTGTGTATGGTCCCAGTCCTTCCAGCTTCAGCTCAAAGCCCTTTTTGGCCGTCTCAACAGCGACATTCGTCTGGATCTCATCCTGTCGGACCTTGTATGTGCGCTCGAGTTCGCCTTCGGGCTCGAGGAAGCCGCTCTCGTTTTCGAGCAGGATTTCGGCATCTTTTGCCTTGAGAGCAGCATCTTTGTATCGCGCTTCCAACGCTTGCAAGTTACCCTTCAACTTCTTGTCCTTGATGTGCTTGGTGACCACTCCCTTCCCGCGACCATACTCTCGACTCGCCTGCAACTGTCTCGCCTTTTTGTACGCCTCATCTGAATCCCTTCTCGCTGTCGGCGGACCTCTCTTGTTCTGCACCTTCACCTGGCCATTCGCCTTGACCAGGTTGCTAGTCTGCATCTCGGGCATGACTATCGCGACTTCCAACTCGAGGCCATGTCTTGTCGCAACATTTCGTGAACTGCAGATCTTCAACTCGAAAAAGTGCCCGGCACACCTTCCTTCACCGAATTCAGCCTCGGCCCGGCGACAAGGTTCTGTGATTTTGTCTTAGCTCAATCAGCTGCCGACGTGGAGTGATACTGAAACGCGATCCCGGCGACAGCTTCAGGAACTGTCAACCTGACTCACCTTCACCCACACCTTCTACCATCGCACAACAATCGCATATTCGCAATGAGCGCCAAGACCCTTCTCCAGCGCGCCTCGGCAGCGCCAGCTCGCATCACCCTCACCTCCAACACTGTCCGCTCCGCCAGCTTCTGGGCCAATGTCCAGCAGGGCCGTATGTTAACAACGTGCGATACATATGTATACTTCATTCGCTGACCCGCTGTCGTAGCCCCTGACGCAATTCTCGGCATCACTGAGGCATTCAAGAAAGACAGCAACAGCAAGAAGATCAACTTGGGTGTCGGCGCATACCGGGATGACAAGGGCAAGCCGTACGTTCTGCCTTCTGTGCAGACCGCTGAGCAGAAGGTTGTACAAGCCAACTTGGACAAGGAATACGCTGGCATCACTGGTGTTCCCGACTTCACCAAGGCTGCTGCTCTCCTCGCCTACGGTCCCGACAGCGCGCCATTGAAGGAGGGTCGCATCGCCATTACACAGTCCATCTCCGGCACCGGCGCATTGAGGATAGGAGGTGCCTTCCTCCAACGCTTCTACCCAGGCGCCAAGACCATCTACATCCCGACACCGTCTTGGGCAAACCACAAGGCCGTCTTCCTCGACAGCGGCCTGGAGGTCAAGCAGTACAGGTACTACAACAAGGACACCATCGGCCTCGATTTTGATGGCATGATCGAGGACATCAAGAACTTGCCCAAGGGCAGCTTGGTCCTGCTGCACGCCTGCGCACACAACCCGACCGGTGTCGACCCGACTGAGCAGCAATGGAAGGCCATCTCCGACGCTGTCAAGGAGGGCGGCCACTTCCCCTTCTTCGACATGGCCTACCAGGGCTTCGCTTCAGGTGATACCGACAAGGACGCCTTCGCTCTCCGCTACTTTCTCCAGCAAGGCCACACACCTTGCCTCGCCCAGTCTTTCGCCAAGAACATGGGTCTGTACGGCGAGCGTGTCGGTGCATTCTCCATCGTCTGCTCGACCCCTGAAGAGAAGGCTCGCGTGGATTCGCAGGTCAAGATCCTCGTTCGCCCACTCTACTCCAACCCACCCGTCCACGGCGCTCGCATTGCTTCAACGATCCTGAATGACAAGGCCTTGAATCAGCAGTGGCTTGGCGAGGTCAAGGGCATGGCTGACCGCATCATCAAGATGAGACATTTGCTCAGGGATAACTTGGAGAAGCTGGGCAGCAAGCACAAGTGGAACCACATTACTGACCAGATCGGCATGTTCGCCTACACTGGGTTGACTGCGGAGCAGATGACCAAGCTGGCCGAAGAGCACTCGGTATACGCGACCAAGGATGGTCGGATATCTGTCGCAGGTATCACGTCGGAGAATGTTGGACGTTTGGCTGAGGCTATTTTCAAAGTCACTGGGTAGATGGAGTCGAATGTGTATAAGAGGAGGAGGAGGAGCAGGATGTACGATAGGATCTGCCATCGACGGCCAGTGGTGTAAAAGCAGGAGTTGAGTAGAATTGCATCTGCTTATAGTAGATCATCAAGCATCCAAGATACATCTACATCTCCTCAGAAAAGCAATGCATGCTCTGCATCCGCGCGCCGACCACGTGAGACGCTAGCTATAACAGGAACATGCTGCAGGCACGACAAAAGCCAGACCCAGCCTCAGCCGTAGCTGTCTTCGAACCCGCCGCAATCCTGACTTACATCCAAAAGTAAGCTCATTGGCAGTTTGTGGCGTCCTCAGGCGGCTGAGGTGCATGTCAGCTATGGAGTAGAGGCGGGGCTGTGTTCGCGCTTGAGGGCGCGGCCTCAAAAGACGGAGATGTGTAAAGACTGAGGTTTGCCCTTTTCTGGTTGTCTATTCATTTCGTTTATGCAAGTGTGAGCTTTCCTTGCCAGCAATTGCGTATATCAGGAGGCGATTCTTATTACATAGTCTTGATTTTAGAATTCGCGGCGACAGGCAAGGCACAGGATACATGGCAACGACAAAGCTGCCAGAGGGACATGTCGAGGTCGACTGGTCTAAATGGGCAGCACCTGGAGAAGGCGATGGTAAAGTACATAATCTATTTTCCACGAACGACAGCTAACAATCATCATAGTGCGTTCGCCATGTCCAGCAATCAGTGAGTCGCAACATCCATGACATCTCCCAGAACAACGAAATCTAATGTTGTCTCTGCAAACAGACGCCTTGGCCAACCACTCCATCCTCCCCCACTCCGGCAAAAACATCAGCAAACCCATGGCCGTCTCAGCCTTGACCCGCGCCTTCAACTTCGACCCAACCATGGCCGCCCTCTTCGCCATGGGCGGCATAGCCGCCAACCCCGACCACTCAGCGCACACCTTCGACCTCGACCACGTCGACAAGCACAACTGGATCGAGCACGACGTCTCGCTGTCGCGGGACGACGTGTCCTTTGGCAGCAACTCGGCGTTCTGCAAGGAGCAGTTCGAGAAGGTGATGCAGAGGTATGAGGCGGTGGGTGGTGGAAGTGGAGTTACGAGTTGGCGGGCGGCGAGCGAGGCGAGGTGGGAGAGGGTACTGGAGAGTAAGGGGTTGCATGAGAGGGAGGGGAAGGTGTGGGGGTATGGGATTAAGGAGGCGGTGATGAGTTATGGGGAGTCGGCGCTGCTGCTGAATTTGTTGGGGAAGAATGGGGTGGCGCCGTTGGAGTGGGTCAGGGTGTTTATTGGTAGGTCTCTTGCGGTTTATTGCTTGAGTGGATTCTCTGATCTGGTTGCTGATGAATATGTAGAAGAGGAGCGGCTCCCGTATGGAGAGGGCTGGCGAGCACCTGCGAAGTTTGGGCAGGCGGAGTTGAATCATGGGTATGCAGAGATGTTCAAGGCGCATCCGCATGCTGCTGAGGAGGCTAGGCTCGTTGGCATAGGAACGTTGGAGGGGTTGAGGACGGTTGTTGTGGGCTTAGGTGCTGGGATTCTCAAGTCTCCCTTTTCTTCAAAGGTTGTGCAGTAGATGTATGCTATGCTTGTAATCATGCATCGAATGGTACGCTTCCGTAAGCCCTGAGATCATGCAGTCCTCCAAAGGGGCATGTACGCCCAAGTCTTACATATGCCTTTCTTACTCTAGATATTCGCCATGGCTTTACGTGTCAGCCATGTGTTGCCATTGAATCCCACCTTCATACCCTCTAAATATGATTCGAGAATCGATCCCGCGCGCCCTAGGCGCATCTCAAATCACAAAGCTGTCGACACATCGCTCGGACCCACCCGTTCGTTCTTCCAACCTCTTCCTTATTAGACCGTACCGCACCTGATCCCATTACCCAAAGCTTTCCCTCCCAAAAGCCGCAATGAAAGCACAACTTTTCTTTCTGATAGTGCAGTAGTCCACACACGGACCGTCGATGGCGAGAGGGTCCCCTCCACTCGTGGTGTGGCAGTCGTCCATAAACCTGCAGCTGTCCATTACCAGACCATCGGCAGTGCCACAGTAGGGGAGCTCTCAGAATCGATTTGGGCAACATCAATGGCGTGCAAATCCGCATGGTACGTCTCCATGATCCTGACATCGGGTCTTTCCAGTCCACGCTCTCGTCCTTAGTGTTGTATCGGAAGCTGCTGAAAGTGGTTCGCCGCGCGTGCCATCGCGTTTGACAGCCTTTGTGTAATGATATCGACGCTGCAACGACGCATATTAGACTGCCGACTTGGCATAGTATGAATCAAATCATCGACCTGTTGACAAGTCTGGAATCGCCTTGGTCGCATCGCCTAAGCATCCAACATATTACGACAGACTTATGGATGTACTCGTCAGCCAACGCGATGCACACTATAGTGGTGTCAGTGAAATTTCCACACAGTCACGTCTGTGATGGCCTGAACTCACGCGTTCATGGCGTTCGCCAACTCCGCAATCTTCTCGTCAGGCTGGTATCTCAACGAGAATGGGTGCGTCCGCAATGTCACCTTGCCGCCGCAGTCAACATCCTTCAAGGCATGATACAACGCATCGTAGTCGCAATCGCTGTCAAAGATCCGCAAGCAGACATCCAACGTCTTCAAGTATTTGCCACAATCCAAGCCCTTCAACAGAGCACCGACACGTTTCGCCTGCAACGCAGAGCACTCTTTGCTGGACCCCATCATTGACCAGATCTGTATCTCCAGTCGTTGAGCTTGACGCAGGACTGTCCAATCCTGAATAGATCCTAGACTGCGGTACCATCCTGCTTCGTATTCGTAGCCCTTGCTCGCTCCGATGGCCGTTCCAGCCACCTCTGGCTGCCGTTCGCCTTCCACGTACGCAGTGAATAGCACGCTGCTCACCAAGACCTCGTGGGCTTCCTGATAAATCTGCTTGCAGCTCCGGAGGAGCGAGAGTGCTCCGATCTCAGGCTTGACACCACGGTCCCATCGATTGTCGATTGAGGAGATCAGGACATCGTCGAAAATGCTCGTGTTGAAAACGTACGACCCTGGTCCGCCGAATGCGTGGCTATAAATCTCCAGGCGAAGCTCCGGTGGGATCTCGAGAAAGCGGCAACGCGGTTTCTGGTATGAAGGCATCGTAATGCTGTGCTTAACCAAATCGTTTTCTTCCCGTGCGACAACTCGTGAAAATGCGATACTTTTTATTCCCCCCCAATGCTGTTACACAACGATGTTCGCTTCCTAACGCCTACATATGCAAATGACAGACCCACACCGCAACCGTTGG
The DNA here is from genome assembly GCA_007113905.1 of Teratosphaeria zuluensis. Taxonomy (NCBI): domain Eukaryota; kingdom Fungi; phylum Ascomycota; class Dothideomycetes; order Mycosphaerellales; family Teratosphaeriaceae; genus Teratosphaeria; species Teratosphaeria zuluensis. The sequence goes on from VCMQ01000023.1 coordinate 69,840, forward strand.
GACATTCACAGAGACAGAGGAGTGGCGAAAAGAGAAATGACAAGCTTCAACTCACCACATCGTCCATATATACAAATCAACACGAGAAAGTGCACAAACCAACCACCAAGCCCGAAGCCGGCGACATCTCCGGGACCCTGTGATGGTTCATCAGCATCCCTTTCCTTCTCACAGCGAGCCAGACAGACCGAGGAACCGTCGGTCTATCGTGCGAAACGGAGGCGAGCTAGAAACGATTACCCGGGATAGAGACGACCCTGACCACGAATACTCCGCCTCCGGAGTCCCCTGAAATCTCTGCCGTATCAACGGTCCGATATCCCTCTCGCGTCTGCATAGAAGTGGATCACATGTTTTGTTGGAGACAGATGCTGCAGGAAGTCGGTCAAGTCGTTTTGGCAGGACACGTCGTCTGGTTTGCGGGCTTGAGATGAGCGTTGAGAGATGGTTCATGTGGTCGCGGCTTGAGATGGAAGGGATCTTCAGCTGGGTTGATCGCCACTGATTCGTCTGTGGTCCGGGGTCTTGGCGATGGTCTTTGCCGAATCTCAAATCCGTCGTGACAAGGCGGATATAGGAACAGAGATGAACCGAAGCAATAATACAGGCAATTGCCTGCCACTTTGGATGTATGCTGGGATGTGCCGACTGTGCACATGATGCTCGACGGTAGCCTGGTATCCATTTACTCAATCAGCTTATCAATAGTGAATTTCGAGTCAAGCAGTCAAACAAGTATTCACTAACGACTCAACCAGTCAATTTTCTAGCCAGTAGCAGTCATTCGCATCAACAAATCACTTTACTGCATCAAACCGTCAGCGGCATCCACCACCCAGTCAGTCCGGCGGCTGATTGACTGATGGCACTGCTGAATGTTCCTCATCAACCAGTCAGATGCTTGACTCCCTCGAGCCTCAGCTTGACTTTCAGCCCTGGATGCTGAGCCAATCGCATGTAGAGATGAATGGATGGCAACACAACACAACCATAGTAGGCAGGTCTACATACCGCAACGCATACACATCAGAGTCAGGGTATCTCCGCTACATCATCAAAATCACGCCAGCAAAAACAAATACGCGCAATTATCAAGCATCACCATTCTCCACCGCCACCGCCGCCGTCACACCCAAGCCATCCAATCGAACTCCAAAAGCCTGCGCCAGCGCGGCAGAGGTGAAGCTACAACTGGTCCTTCGAACTAGTAATACAACACTTTGTATGTCATCTCATTCGTAAATCATCATAAAGGTGGTCGTCACCCAGTCACCACCTGATCCAGGTCCCTCAGTTCAGGATATCAGTAAGCCCTCTCCTAACCGCCCTCCTCTTTTCCCGTTTCGCCTTACTGTGCTTCCTTCGTTCCAATTCCCATTCATCCATAGCTCGCGCCCGGCCACGGATATCATCTTTAGCATCATCATTCTCTAGTGCCGTGACCCTAATGCCCCAATCGTCATCCTTCTTATCATCAGCTATTGCTTGACTCGATGCTCGTCGATTTCGAGTGTCCTAGTCTCTCATCGACGACCCATACGTATAACCTCCAGCAATGTTGTTTGCGCCGCCACCCATGTTTCCAAAGCTACTACCATACCCATCCGTTCCACCACTCAACGGGTCTGGGTTGGAGGGACCATACCACGTCTGCCGCCTCGATTCTGAGCCAAAACGATCGCGCGGATACGACCCTACAGGTATACCTACAGTGGCACCTGTCTGCGCTTGCGCGTAGTTGAAGCCCGAGTCATATCCCTGCGTCGCGCTAGGTGGTGGTCGAGGAGGAATTGGATACCCTCTGCCACTGCCGCCGATGCTCGCTGCAAGATCATCATCCGTCACGTTCGATGCGCCGCCACGGCTGTCGGCCAGACGATCGTTGCTCCGCGTCGTACCTCTTCGGCTGGGTTTGCGTCGCAGGAAATCTCCATCAGGAATGCCGCTGGACGGTTCGCGCTCACGCATACTCGGAGGGTTACGAGTGTGCGTGTTTGATCCATACTCATTCGAAGGTATGCCGCCGAGATCAAAAGGCTCGCTCCTAGCGTATGGATTCCGTGGTGGCGGCGTGGCACGCCTTGACGGCCCTTTAGAGTACGTCCCACTCATGCCGTTGGTCATGGCTGGGGGCGGTCCTTGAGCCATAGACGGCCTATGCGACCTTGGAGGTGGCACATTGATTGAATCTGCAACATTGCCGCTATTAAACGACGCTCCTTGTGGTGGTCCATTGTTGAATGAGGATTGAGTTGGTATTGACTGGCTTGACTTGGATGACCGCCTCGTGGGAACTGGCGCACCATCTCCAAGCGGATGCTTGTAGCTTGTTGGTGGCCTGTTATCACGATCACGTTCGCGCTCGCGGTCCCGATCCCCATCTCCATACATCTTCCCGCCACCTTCCTTCGCAAAATACGGCTTCCGTTCGCGCTCTAATGGCATTGCATGAGGCGCCAGGTCCTCATCATCGACGGGTTCGGCGAACGGAGTGGAGGAATATGGTTTTCGTTCTCTCTCGACAAAAGGATTGCCCTGTGGTGGAGCAGAAGCTGGTGGTGGAGGCGGCATGGCAGTGGCACCTTTCACCTGTGCCATCAAGAATGGCTCGTGGTTGAGACTTGCTATGATCCTCTGTTCAGCCTGGATGTTGGAGTCCTTGGGGAGCAGTCGCCTCGATAACTCTTTAGGAAAACGTTCGGTCTTGCTGTCGGCGTTGGAGACCGGCATATTCATCACGGCAGTAGCCAGACGTTCGAACTCCATGTCGGGATGTGCTTCAATAAGCACTGTCAAGAATGTAGCGAAGCCATTTGGTGTAAGCGCCGGGATGAACGGAATCTCGTGAGGCTGGCTTTGTACAAGATGGTGTTGGCAGAACAGTTTCTGATACACCTTCGATAGCGACACCGTTGGCATGCGATTGCCAAACAAAATGTCCCATGGGTACCGCTCGTCGTGAAGCTTGGTCTCGGAGAAGAATCGCAGCATCTTCGGTGGCGTTACAACAAGGCTTCCCTTCGGCTCGTAATCATCGATGAGGTGGTTGGCAAGTCCTCGTAGGAACTGTCCCAGACGAATGGTCGGAGTGCCATTCTCAAAAAATGGCTGCCAGATACGTTCCAACGTCGTGGGCTCGAGGACATCGGATGGTACTCGAGCAGGCCTGACTCTGCTCCTCGACTTCTCGTGCGAGTAGAACTCTGCATCAGAATCCTTGCTGTCTTTTCTACGAGGTTGTGACTGATCGCGAGGAGTGACGCCGCTGCTCCCTCTGCGGAACCTTCTTTCAGCATCAGAGTCACGTCTTCTTCGTGACGATGTGGTGTTGCTCCTCCTCACTGCACCAGATGTCGCCTCTTCCGCGCGCGCCGGTCGCGGCGTATCAGCGCTTTGCGTGCTCTTGGCGCTCCGCATGCTTTCCTTGCTGTATGTGCTATCGTCGTCGGAAGGAGGCAGCCTAGGCGAAGACTCGTACTTCCCATCGCTCCGTGCCAAGTCCTTTTCAGGCGACGGCGGGGTGAAACGTCGTGGGGCGCTGTCCGAGGAGCTTTGCGTGGGTGATCGCTGGGGCGCGGTGTTGGCTCTTGGCGACAGTTCGGTCGCCGGTTGATGTTGATACTGAGTTGGTGTAGGCGCCGCAGCAGTCGGCGTGGCAGGAGCGATGTTGGCAGTCTGTAGATTTCTGATCACCTGCTCTGTCACTTGTCTTACCAGCTCTGGGTCCAATGAATTCTGCACCGCGGACGTCTGGTCGAAGGCATTGTTGACTGCGTCTTTGATGGGCGTGCCCTGCTGATGTAGAATGGGCGGTGGCCTTGATGTCGCTCGTGAGCGAGATGTATTTGATTGCTTGAGGTCGATATTCGCTCCCAGTGGTGGGCCCATTGGCGGGACTTGCGGTATCGATTGCGCCGATGCTTGTGCGTGTGGCGAATGCACTGACTCGATGGGAGAAGGAGATGCGTCGACACATGATGGCTGTGGGACTTTGCGCATGTTGAGCTTTGGCTGCTGCGATGCAGCACTGGTAGGCTCGGGTGGTGACCCGTCCATGGCTAATGTTCTGTTGTCAAGTCGTCGCTATTCGGGTCGAGCGTTTCAAGCTTGTCTTCCGACTGTTTCCCAGCACCTTCGAAGCTGATACCTGAGCGGTGTGTTGTCCTACGCTTGCTCAATGGTACATCAATGCCAGATCCATTCAGGCCTGCAGCTCTAGCGGCAGCTTTCTCTCAAAGCTTCTGCACGGCTTGCTGATTAGCTCTGCGCGTTGTAATGTCGAAGATTCGGTTGACAAGTGTGCGCTCAATGCAACTTGGATGCTCAGCCTCGTCCTCCTTGCTTTGGGCTGATATGGCACAGCAGCAGGTCAGATGTCAGGCGCGTGTTGGTTCAAACCAGGCCCAACCAAAAGAAACGTTAGAGGCTGGGATGAATCCTGACCTGATGACGTCGAGGCACCAAACATTAGCGCCGGCAGACGTCCACTATCCCGAGTCGAAGACTGATCTTCAAGATCAAAGAATGGTAGCGCGGCAATGATGTGTTTTTGTGACCGTCTCAAACACAGCAGCGAAGGCTCGTCCTTCTGTAGCTACCAGGGCGTCGCCCGAAAGCCTCGACTGTATAGCCATCGATAAGTACCGACGATCTCGAGGGCGTCATCAATAGCTCCGCCTTAGGACCGTGGTCGACCGTCTCAAGAGTACGACTTTCAGGGTCAGCGATGGGTACTTCAGACTCTTTGCAATTTCTATGCGCTATCTGGAAGGGATAGGGCTGCATCGACGACATGAACAACCACGAACCACGTTTTACCCATTCGCTGATAGGTTGTCATGCGTCCACGTTGCGGAGCTTGATAGTTTCGAGAAGGCAACACTTCTCGAAAGGGTTGCTAAACAGACGAGTCATCTCCGCGTACATGTCTCTGTGATGCCGTTGCAACGCTCCTAATGCTAAAGTGTGGAGGTGCATCAAGCGTCTGACCGGTCTTCGACGCCCTATGCCACCTGAGGTATCCAGGCAATCCAGAGAGCTTTGTCTGCGGCAGGCGCAATGCGGCTCCGCCGGATCTATGCATTGCTACCTACCGTGCGAGCTACCGGCCTCATACACAAGAGTACATCAGGTCTGCCGGACAGCCTAAACAGCATTCTTCGTAGCAGTCAAGCTAGGTCTCAATAATTCTGATTCGACTCTTGGACTGTCTGTCCACACGCCAGTCATTGATCAATGATGCCTCATTGACATGGTTGACGATGTTGTCAGCCCTTGACATGGTGCTCGATCATTACTCAGTCAAAGACAGCTTGACTTGAAACCACGGCCATCCTGTCGGCCCAAGCTGCAACCTGACTCGAGCCATCCATATAGTCTCGCATAAGACACAATGGCATGCGACCCAATTTGCTCTGAGCACACTGCCTCGCGCATCGCATTGGTACGTCACCGTCGCTCTCAAGCCTTGAATAACATGAGAAAGTCGCCACTCCGCAAGGAGGACGCCAAGGGCACTGCATGCTCTGCGATATGACTTCGTACCTGCCAAAACAGCTCTAGGTTGAGATCGTCGGCAACGTTGATTAGCTGAAACGCGCCAACAAATCGCAAGCTAAGACTCAAGCCAAGATCCGCTTCAGACGCGCTTCGCTTGCTCGCTCCCATGTTATTGTAGATTTATGGTAGCCACTGTTTGTTAAGTAAGACGTCAATGTCGGCGGCTACATTGCCGTCGCTCAGTGTTCGGTCGAGTGTCAGCGGTCTGTGTATCAAATTGCTTGTCTTGGCTGTGTCATTGAACCAGTAGACCTCCCGAGGAGGGCAAAGACGGCAAGCAGAGGTGGAGTTTCAGACAGAACCCTGTTTCGTGAGTCTCGTCCGACAAGCAGCTCCGCAGCTGAAGCGCTACTGTTTCATAGAGCCCAGAGCCACAAATCACACGGCCGCCCGTGACAAGACCTGCGCGATCCCAAGACACGCCTTTGCTGAGCCTCCTGATTGAGCGCACACGCAACACGCTGGTCTCAGCCTGGCTCTAGCCTATGTCCAGCTCACTCTTGCAAAACTACATCGCATTGCCGCTATTACGGTCACATTCACCCCTGGGCTACCAATCCGGTGTCAGCGGTCTGTGAGCTCGCGTGGGCTGGCCAGCCAGTCGATAGACGAAGTTCCGACGTTGAGGAGGCCTGCGCCGAAAGCATAGGTGGGTCGAGGCAGTCAAGACAGACCGAAGAAAGCAAAGCTGGTCGGACGTGTCAGAGCTGTGAAACGGACGCCATCGGCAAGTTTGGCAGTGAGCCGTGTATACAGCGTGTGTAAGAGTGTGGCAAGATAGGTCGAAGCGGCGGCATGGAGCAATAGCACACACAAAGGGCAGTCACGGAGCGGTGATACAGCTATTCTTTGTCGTGGGCCTGCAGCGACCCGGCCAGAAACATTCACGCGGGCTGGACAATAACGCCCACGCCCTTTGAGGCCGTGACTGCGACCCAGCATGACCACCCTCGCTTCTCGCTCGCCCTATCCGACACCTGCCTTTTCCAGCAACATGCCGTCGACAAACCATTATCGCGTGCCGCCCTCCGCGGGCATGGGCAGCAGTCATGCAGCGGCCGGCGTCTTCACGAGCCCGACAGAGTCCGAATTCTCCGAGTCGTATAAGGACACAGCACGAGACAGCGTGATGGACTGGGACGAGTTGCGGGTGGGTGATTGGTTAGAAGTATCAATTGCGGACAGTACGTCGAGCTGTTTCGGCGAAATAACATCAATGGCGAAAATTTAATGGACATGGATGCTGCGACGCTGAAGGAGATGGGCATCAAGAAAGTTGGCGACCGGGTAAGGATAGGGGCACAGGCAAAGGTGTTTAGGAATACTGTGTACAAGCGAAGCAGCAAGAGGAGCATCAACAGGGTGAGTACAGGCACCAAACGGGGATTATGCGACTACATGCTGACTACGTGGTGCAGCATTCGCTAGCTACGCTGGATGGAAACACTCAGCTAACACCCCCTTCCTCCGGTTCACCTAGGCCATTACATTCTGCTGCCCGGTCTAACACCACCAGAGCCGATAAGAGAGTCTCACGGCAGTTCAATAATGCCGACATTGCTTATGCACACCAGCTAGGCAAGTCGACATCAAGACCCAACTCTCCAATGATCGACCAAGAGAATCGGAGTAAGATAGCAAGGACATACGGTCCAAGTCCATTGGAGCCATCCCGGAAAGAGACAGGCGCTGGTTACTTCACCCAGCCCGCAGGGTCAGCACGATATCCCGGTAGTGCACGCAGTACGCCTCTCGAGACGCCACAGGCAGCACGCTTCGGCAGCCATGTGAAACAGTCACCATCGATGGACAACCTGAACGGTGGCATCGTCGGGGCGCTGCCTAGCGACAAACCGATGATCAGGGTCATTTACGAAAGTGGACGGTCATCGGTCATCAACGTCGACGGCTTCCGAACGGCCGAAGACATCATCCGTCTCACAGTCCGCAAAGGGGGCCTGAACGAAGGCCATGTCCGCAACTACTGCTTTTATGTACTGGATGGCATCGATCCTAATCCGACATTTTGTCGGCGTCTTGGTGAGGCGGAGCTTGTCAAGCTTTGCAATGATGGCGTCAGGAGTGAGCGTGGCCGGCTTATACTGCGGAAAATTCATATGGGCGAGCCAGATGGCGAGCAGCTGCGAGTGGCCGCTCGAATAGCAGAGCAACAACAGCCAGAACCTCCCGCCATAGAGGTGCAATCTACAAAGAGCAGGAGTCATCTAAAAATCGAGAAGCTGACCGGCGAGCCACTGGCTGCCGTCAGCTACCCTATGTCACCAGCCAGCCAGGCAGAGCGGAGGGATTACTTCGATACCAGCTCGTCGTCACTCAATCGCAATGCCAGTCAAGCTTCGAGTGCCTCGTCGAAAGCCAGGAGGCTTCGAGACTTCTACGGCGCAAGACCACCGACTGAGCTTATCACTCAAGATCTCCAGTCGTACTTTCCTGAAGTGGCGAAGGAAGAGATGGATCGCACAGTCCGCATGTCAATACGAAGAAGTCAGCGTCTCAGTCGCGCTGTCAGCCGCCTGAGCACTGTCAGCAACTTCAGTATTGCCAGCAGCCTGAAAGACGCACCGTCGGTGCCGAGCATACCGGAGCAATGGATGAAGCAGGCTGGCATGACTACAGGACGAACATCAGGTCTCAGGCCTCTCAGCATTGCACATGTCGGTAGACCAGAGTCTTTCAGGGAGTCGATTGCAAGCAGTTTGCTTGAGCCGTTAGATGAGGAGAGCCCGTTGGAACCGAATAGGAAGTCTTATGTCTCCTTCAGCGCAGAGAGCGGAAGTGACACTAATGCGAGCAATCTCGCTATCACTGACCCTGATGGCCACACAGTGATGCAATCGTACTTCGATGACAGCCAAAGCAGTCCGGGCAATACCGTTGGCGTATCAGACGCGGGCAGCGGTAGTCTGCATAGCCGACTATCACAATTCATTGCGGAGGATGGTGAGGAGCCAGACGAAGAGCTCATGCAACACCTTGAGAAGGATAATTGGGATGACCTGAAGTACATGAAGGGTGCTATGATCGGACAAGGATCTTTCGGCACTGTCTTCCTTGCCCTTCACGCCGTGACCGCCGAGCTGATGGCAGTCAAGCAAGTCGAGATGCCTACGAATCGTGGCGACGCCATGGACGCGAAGAAGAACCAGATGGTTGAGGCGCTCAAGATGGAGATCTCCCTGCTTCGCGAGCTGAAACACGAGAACATCGTACAATACCTCGGCTCGAATAGTGACGATACTCACCTCAACATCTTCCTCGAGTACGTTGCCGGAGGCTCTGTGGCGACCATGCTGGTCAACTACGGCTCGCTGGGCGAGACCTTGATTGCGAACTTTGTTCGTCAGATCTTGAAGGGCCTCTCTTACCTGCACAGCAAGGACATCATCCACCGTGACATCAAAGGCGCGAACATCCTGGTCGACAACAAGGGCACTGTCAAGATCAGTGACTTTGGCATTTCAAAGCGCGTAGAGACCGCGACCTTGCTTCACCCGGCAGCTGTGGGTAAGCGTGGCGGCCCCCGTGTGTCGCTGCAAGGCTCAGTCTTCTGGATGGCGCCCGAAGTGGTGCGGCAAACGGCCTACACCAAGAAAGCAGACATCTGGTCTCTTGGCTGCCTCATTGTGGAAATGTTTACAGGCTCGCACCCGCATCCAAATTGCACACAGCTTCAAGCCATTTTCAAGATTGGTGGCACGCGGAAGAAGAAAGGTGCTGAGGACGCGGACGAAAGTGGTGCGAGACCTGACATGCCTGAGAAAGCTTCAGAAGATGCCAAAGCGTTCTTGAAGAGGACGTTCGAGATCGAGCACGAAAAGCGACCAACAGCCGACGAGCTCATGACGTATGCGTTTGTGCAGGCGGACGGACCGAAATCTTAGGGAGCTAGGTCGTCTAGCTTGGAGGCATATAAGCGCATGAGTGGGCGGTTGTCGCCGGTCGGGACCAGCAGTCTCGAAGCATGGAAGAGAATGTCGACTTCACTGCCGCGAATTGATGCCCTAAGAGCTTCCAGGAGCCTTTGTCTTGTCTGCGAGGGGCCTAACAGAGATGAAGGATAGGGCTACATTGAATATGGCCGCGACGATGAGTATGAAGTTGGGCAGGACGAAGAAGGATTATTGCTATCATACGAAGATCTGGATTGATGAACGAATCTGTATGTATTGATGGTGTCGATGGCAATGGGACAGGCACATGGCTATATTCAACGTCGATGCGGAGTCAAAAGGCCTAGTGGGGCGACTCTACTGGATGAGTGAATGGATGAGATGAACTGGCACAAGTAGGTGCAATTTTGCATATAATGGTAATACTTGCCATCTCCACACAGCCATGATCTCTCTCATCGTGATCAGCAAGACGTTTTCGTGAAAGCCAGGCATTCAATCATGTCATGGCAAGCCCATTATAAATCACACAACGCGCAGCTTCCAATGGCAGCTCTCCGGCAAAGTTTTTCATATCGCTATGCCAGCGATAGCCGCAGCGGCCACAGGCGCAATGAGCACCTTACACACCTCTCTGGCAGCGATTGGCGTTGGTGCAGCACCCGTACTTCCCGTCACACCTGCACAGCTCGAATATGCCGAGTCCAGCACATCTGCACCTGCCGTTATCGGGAACGTGCCGAGCACCACTTCCTGTCCGTAGTATGTAGTACGCTGCGCATAGGTAGTGGACCCAGTGGAGTTCCAGCCTTCGGCAACGGTCGCGTTGCAAACCGCATAGCTGCTATTGGCTATGGAGCAGTCTTGCACGTACGAGGCTGTGAAAGTGGGGAGGCTGGTGGTGGAGGTGAAGGCATAGGTGGATGGACCTCGGTTATTGTTACCTGCATGCAGATTAGGTTGTGTCAGTCGGAAAATATTGGTAGTCTCTGTAGGCTCACGGTGCTGAAAAATGTTTCGGTGTTACTGCACTGATCGCTGTTGGTGCACACCATTTCATATGTTGCCTGCAAGCAGTCTGCTGCGACGACTGAAGCGGCAATTCCGAATGAGATAGATCCGAATAAGATTGTGGCGCTTTTTGTGTTAAAGCTGACGACTTCGGATGCTGTTGGCGAGGCTGTTGACGACGTCGTTGTCGATGCCGCTGTGGTAGCTGTTGCGGCCAAGGCAGCAGGAAGTGCTGTCACAAGAGCCCATCGCAAAGACATGACGTCGGCTTGAGCATCTCCATTTCTCGACACTTCAGCAGGTAAGAAACTTTATGTTGACACAGCGAGGCGCCCGTCGCGAAGGGAACTCTTGGAATGAATGTTGCCATTTGTGGAATGCTGGATCGAAAATCCCGTCCTCGGCAGATATTCAGCAGAGAGCCACGCAGTGTTACGACATGGTGAAATCGAGATCGCCAGAAGGGAACCATTGATCCATTGCTTCAAGCCCATCCATCAAGAAGGGCGGATCGGCAAAGAGCCATGAGGTACTTGGGAAAGGATTTGGCGCCCCAGAGAACGGCGCGGCAATGTTTGAGGCATTATCCTGCCATTGAACTGGTAGATTGTTATAGCCTGGAGGCGTCTGATGTAGCGGGTCGATATGTCGTGTGCTTGTTGGTGTCTTCTTGGTGATCTGTACCTTTCCAAGCAGAGGTATCCTCACAGTCAATGACTGCTTGCTGCTCGGGTGCGAGTGAAACGCGTCTAGCGATCGTATTGCGGCGGCAGCTTTCTTTGCGAAGTCTCCGTTTGGCTGTACCGAGACAGAATCCATGACGCTTGTCATATCTTGGACCACCAGATTCAACAGCTGCACGTTGTCGACCGTCATGACAGTCTGTCCTGTGGCTGCCTCCTCCGCCGAAGCGTTAAGGAGGAATACAGCTGCTGTCAATGCCTCGAGATCCAGTACTCGGCATGCAAAGAAGCCACTCGGCAGCGTTGTACGCAAGTGAACATAGCGCGATGCTACTTCGCGACAAGCATCTTTGCAAACCATGTAGCTGTATGCGTATATGCTTCTGCTGTCTTTGCTAGACGCAAGACGTAGGTGAGCTCTTGCAGTGAAGTATTTATGCAAGTATTGAAGAATCTGATCCGCTGAAGATTCTGGAGATCGATCGTCCCACCAAGCCTTTGGCGTCAGAGACTCCAGCTGCCGTAAATCACTATCGATCCGCAGGACCTTCTCTAAGGTATTAGCGGAGAGCAAAGCTGACTCTTGGAGGCCGTCGATCTCGATCACTTTGGCTGCAACTTCTGCGAGCTGGCAAAAGTAGGGCTGAAATGCAACGCGACCGTTTGGAAGCACTACATCTTCGAGCGGCAGCGCATATGCCGATGTAGCGATCGGAAGGTTGAACAGCATACCAACGATGCGGTCTGAGACGCAGATGTTGTGCCACAACGCGGCGGCCTGCGCCTGTCGTCCCGAGTCAGCGTCAGGGCTACTAGAATTGGCCGAGGATGCTCTTGGTAGCCCAATGAACTCCGCAAGCGCGACGGTATGCCTCAGTCCGAGGAAGACCTTATCGTATCTGAACTTAGGATCGGTCAGGTGGCTAATGGGAAGTGCTCGGTCAGCTCTCGATCTGGCGATAGATGACGATGATTGAGCATGCTCAAAACAGGAGTGGTCCGAATGCTGTGAAGGGGACTTACATCCTCAGACGCATGAGATCGATGTCGATTCCCTCTATAGTGGTAGCCAGATGTTCGTCTTGTACTATGCATCGCTCGACAACACTCGACACCTTGGTGGCATACAACTGTCCGTCATGGATGTCTCTGGTCGATTCTTTCAGTACAGTGGCTGGCATTTGTCGTACTGTGATGACGAGAGCGAGTAAGAAAGCCGCAATCTGTACGATAGAAGCGCGGCCATCCTGCAATTTGACAAATTGGTCGAGAAGCTGCGAACAGATACCCCAGGGTCAGCGTCTCACCCAAACATCGTCAGAATTGGTAGATCGCCGATCCTACCTCCTGTTCATTCTTGAGAAACAATGTCGACGGAAAGAGCTCGTGGTAGATGGAGAGCCAGCCCGTAGCATGCTTGGCAATTGTTTGGAGGTCTTCCCTGCATGGCACAAGTCTTTGGAGCCTGTAAGTGACGAATACGCAGTCAGTCTATATCCTCCAAGCTTTTTTCCTATTGATCTGCTTACTCTGCTCTAGCATACGACATTCGATGTTCCATTGCATGGGCAGGAGACTGAATTGTAGATGGCGAAGGGTACTCTTGCGTCGGCCCATTATCGAACAGTCGTTGGAGATGAGTGGGCGGCTCCCGTGGCATAGCGTCCGCCATCTCAGAGTCGGATTCGTCTCCACTTTCATCATTTGGCGAGAAAGCAGGTTCCGGAATGCGTTGCACAGGGTTGATAGGCAGATTGGCATTGGCTTGCAGATTTCGCACAGCAGTCCACAGGCTATCGACTGTCTGCTCTAGATTCTTGATGCGATCTCTGGAAGTAATGCGAGTGACGTTGGGATCACGAGGGACTGCGACCTGTGGAACACAGTCTCTTGCGCGTTGGATACAGTGTTGACATTTTCCTTGACCATCGGGCCAAATGCACTTGATCTTACGCTGGCGACCTGAGATAGGTCAGATCAAGTCATGTTCGGGAATCTACTTCTTGAAACGGAGCTCACACTCGATGCACGAATGCGTGCCCTTCCGCACCTCGCGCAGAAGGGAGGGTTCCTTTGGCATGTCGCACAAATTATCGGCTCCACATCGGCAGGGAATTGCTTTATGGCACACAGAATGACAGAAAGAGAAGTTCCTAGTCAAAGATACGGCGTCCGTGACGCTTGAATGTTGTTGATAGAAGGTGACGTCTCAGCGCAGCGAATGCGGACGAAAGGCTACGTCCGAACCGTTCTCCGGACCGCATCACACTGACCAATGACGCGAGCCTGTCACGATAAGCGATGATACTTCGACGGACGCAGGGGATCAATGGAAGTAGTGAATATCATGCATTTCGTGGAAGCAAAGCACTTTGACTTCGTGTGCAGCCAATACGGCGATCGTACAAAGTCTGAAGATCTGTCTTCCTCTATTGCACCTTCCGATCAGGGAAGCCAAATCGTGATGCGTGGAGCATCGATTCGATCTGTCGATTAAATACCTGTGTACAGAACATATATCCTCAAGCAGTCAACTGGCAAAGCATTTGCAACAGTCGGTCATCAGAGTGCAGGCAACCGTGGCGTGGGTGAATCGGCTGCGAAGTCCATGTCGTCGTGCGTATTGTCGATGTCCAGGCGCCAAAGAGCTCGACGGCTTTCATTGCTGCGGCGTGGAGCGCTGCTGCCACAAGCTCTATCATGACAACCGCACCCACGGCAAGTGTTGCGCCGAAGCAATGCAATGAAGTCTGCGTCGTCGTCTAGACTACAAAATAAAACAAGGGTTTCATATTCCCAACTTGCCTATACTCGCCAGAGGTGTGCTGAGGCTGGAAGGAGATCCTGCTTACCTGCTTCATCTTTCGTGCGTCGTGCTCAGTGGTTCGAGTGGGTCGCCTAGCAGCTCTTGCTCAATCATTGCGGCCATGTGAAAGTCTTCATGAACATTCAGCGCATTCTTAATCCGACAGACCCGCAGTATCAATGCAGGCTTCTTGTGCAGATCACTTGTCGGGAGTCGTCCGGCCTATTTTTCTGTGGTCCTGCGTGGCCCTGAAGACGGTCAGAAGCGGTAGCTTGCGCGTGTTACGAGTGCGAACATTCATGACCCTCCAGCTATGGCGGAGCATCTCCCATGCATCGAAAAACCATTCCCGCTGTTAAGTGGAAGGTACTCCCTTTCCATTGCATGACACGACCGCTGAAACGATTCTCTCGAATGCACCCAAGGCTCAGCCCAAAGCCAAAGCGCACGACCTAAGTGTCTCCTTTACTTTCTCGTCATCCGGCAAATACACCACAGCAACCCTCAACAGCTTCCTCGCCTCATCCTTATCTCCCATCTCCTTCTTCGCCACAGCAGTCCTGTAATAGATCTTGCCCATCTGTACCGCAGCCGGGAAGCCAGTCACAGCCTCCTCCTCAGGACGAACATCCACTCCCTCATCCATGCCCATGCCATTTCTCAGCATGGCAATACTCCGCATGCCCCAGAATGCAGCTTCCGGATATCTCTGGAGCTGAATCAAGGCATGACACGTATTCGCTACCAGGTGCACACGAAGGAGCAGTCGTTCGCTTTGGCCGTTCTTCCCTCGGTATGGTTCTTCCTCGAGCTCACGAGCATAGAACGCATCGGCATGAACGTGTCGCTGACGGCCTTTGACGACTATGTGCATAGCGAGCCAAGCTTGCCGCCACAGACTTATAGCTCCCTCGTACCGGCCAGCTTTGAACTCCTCATTCCCCGCAAGCTTCAGGCGATTTGCTTCGCGCAGACATGCCTCTGGACTCTTGCTCGGTTGCTTCTGAAGTCTGAAGACCTCATCCACGATGTCCTGATCAGGCTCTGGCATGCCAGAAATTGACACTTTAGATAGATGTTTTGTTCTCCCAAATGGCAGAAGTAGCTTCTTCTGTAGGGCCCTTGGTATCCGTTTCTCCTCACCTTCCGGCGTGACAGGATCCTGCATTCTGATCTTGAGACGCAGTTGAGGATTTAGGCTCGGGTATGACAGGTTCGAAAACTCCCAGTGTGCACAGAACTTGTCGAGATCGTCTACCAAGACGAGGAATATCTCCTCATCTCCTGCAAGGTACTCCACGGCCGGCGCATCTATCGTTGCGGTCAATGCCCATTCTCTGAAAGCACCTGCTTTCTTGCCTTGCACCAATATGGGCACATGTCCTTCTTTTTCTGCGTGGTTTTGCGCCTCTCGCCATGGTGTTTCGATCCTTACGATCGTGTTCAGATCCCGAAAGATCTTCCGTGATT
Source organism: Teratosphaeria zuluensis (assembly GCA_007113905.1). NCBI lineage: Eukaryota > Fungi > Ascomycota > Dothideomycetes > Mycosphaerellales > Teratosphaeriaceae > Teratosphaeria > Teratosphaeria zuluensis. Next base: position 85,280 of record VCMQ01000023.1, read on the forward strand.
CGATGTATATCTGTCGGTTGATTCGAAACAGTACCAGAGCATCCTTGTAATCATATTTGATGTATTCATCTTCCAGCTCTATACGGTTTGCAGCAGGATGTAAGATCAGTCGGTAGATGTGCTCGCGAATCTCAGGCGGAATGGCGAGAAGGGCGCTGAGTCTGGCCTCAGACATTATGATAACGAACGGAATCGCACGATGATGTACGATCGGCAGATATGTGAATGTTAGGGAGAGCAGTGCCAGAATGGCGGGAACGAGATAACATGGAAACCGGTCGAGTACGTGTGCCTAGGTGTTTAATGCCTCGGAGTTACGATGCTCGGGCCAAGGCTACGTAACTTCGCAGCATCCTAGATATGTATAGTAGAGAAACATGGATATATTGTGCTACAGATACAATGCGTGCCGTACAATGCCAAAGGCTACTGTCTATGTTCAGCTAACATTCGATATAGCCTTGCAGTACCATTGCCACCCTTTTCTTCTCTCCATCAGGCAGTTTGCAATCCAGTCTTAATGGTATTTGTCCCCTTCAATGTCGCTTGAACGTCACAATGTGCGATGTACGTACCGCATAGAATCTCTATGGGACTTGGCATCCGCGTGCCGCCTGCGCAGTCGACCTCATTCATCCAGACTCTACGACAAAGACCTTTTACGCAGGATGGTGGCGTATGAAGCGAGGTGGTTCAAGCCTTGATTGTACGTAGACATGGATCAACCAGGTATCTACTAGGATGCTTCCAGTATCTGTCGTCGAATGAACACAGGCCTAAAGCCGATGAGCTTGGAGAAGGCGAGGCGGGGATTCCCATGGCTTCGTACATCTGGGCTGCTTACTCCAGTTTCGTGCCAACATGGCTGCCCTTCATCAGGCGCTCCAGGCGTCCGTAGACTCCGATCCGCAAATCCGTCAAATGAGTTTCAGAGCGTTCGAGGTATGATCCTGGATGCTTTCAAAAGCCGGACGAAGACTTTACGAGTATGGTCATGAAATGGAACGCAGATGAAGAAGCAGGATGGAGTCTACACCACTCTCATCAACGCCTGCCTCTCTCTTCCTCGTACAACCCATCTACGACCTGGAACACCCCCGTAACAAGCCTCATAGTGCCCTCCTCGACCTTGCCACCAAATCTCTGCTGCACCTTATCAGGATGCCACCTCACTCTCTCCGCCTTCCACACCTGAAGCCTCGTCTTGGCTGCATCCGCGGGACAATGTCGCATGAACGCCTCGATGTTAGGCCTGGTCACCGGCTTGCTCTCATACAACACAGGCCACGGAATCCCTTTCGCAGTTGGAGGCTCAGGATCGGCAGGTGGCTCGCCGCGCTGCTGAAGAAGATCGTGCTTGAGCTTGTCCCAGGCAGCCAAATAGCGAGTCCAGGCGACGTCGTACTCTTTCTGATTCGCTCCGGAGTCACCGCGATCAGGCGTGTCCCAAGACTTGGGAACAGCGTGCTCATAGTCATCCTCTTCATCCACAGCAAACCGCCTTGCGCCCCTCCTCTCTGCCCTCTCCCAAGCCGCTCTTTCCTTCTTCCTCATGAACTCCTCCCGGCGCCTCGTTTTCTCTTCTTCTTCCTCCTTCTGCCTCTTCCTCGCTTTCTCCCTCGCCTGGACTACCTCCGGGTGCTTCTTCTCCCACATCTTGGTCTTGACATATTCGGCGTACTGCTCGTCGCTCATCTCTTCAAGCTCGCCCTTCTCGTTTTGCACCGTGGGGCGCGAATAGATGTGAATAGGCTGCGAGTACACGCTCTCCCAGTAATGTGCGCCTTCGTCATCCGCCAGGGCATCGAAGAGCGAGTCACGGAAGGCATCGGCGGGCTCCGGCGCATCGATGTCCGCTGGCTCGCGTGGGAAGGGATGAGGTGCTTCTCGGCCCTCACTGGGAAGGTCTTCAAACTTTTGTCGTCTTTTGTGGGTTCTGTGGGCTTCCTCGTGACGCCTCGAGCGATGCTTATGCTTTCTCGGCGGCTCTACACCCGTCTTGAAGCGAAATCTAGCAGACTTCTCAGCCCTGTAGTCTCCCTCGCGACTCTCTTCTCGAGATCGCTTACTCTGCATCGCACCTCTGAGACCATCCTTAGCAGCATTATGCTTATCGATCTCGTCCTGTAGGCTAGCCAAGATGTCATCGTGGTCGAAGGTGTCTTGTTTCCGCAAGCTCTCCTCCACTCGCCGCCGCGACTCCTCCATCGACGGCATCTTTGTATTGATGTATCACCGACCCAAGCATCCTTGTCTGGTTCCAAGGCCAAATAGTCTTCCTGGCTGCCAGACTTACATCTACTCGTCCAGGTAGGTTTCTGGAAGCACGTGAATATGACGCCACAATTCGACTAGCGCGGACCCGACAACACGGTGCACGCGGGTTGAGCTTAATATTGTTCCGCAGAGCCGCTTCGCGTGACGAATCCGGTGGAACAAGGGCATGTGAAAGTCCAACAGATTAGCCTATACAGAAGGTACAAAAACCTGGCACAGCAGCAAACATGAAACACCCATAAATCAGGCTACAGCTTGTTCAGTACTAACACCCTCCTCATAGAACAATCACCCTATATCAACGAACATGGCTCGTCTGTCGGCATCCTCCTCCGCGACAGGCAATGGTCACGCCACAGGCCCAACACCAGTTCAGAGGAGGCCGGACGCTGAGCAAGATGACGACTCCTCAGGCGCCGAAAGCGAGTTTGAGTGGAACTCGCGCGAGAAAGAAAAGAATGTACCACCGTTCGATCCATCGCTCCTACCTAACGGAAGCCGATCCCTGACCTCCATCGCCTTGCAAGCCTTTGGTCTAGGATTTGTACTCGCCGCTTGCATCCTCGGCACCGCCTACTGGACTCACATCCAACCACATACGATATGGCGGTTGCCGGCCTTCTTCGCATGCCTGTGTGTCTTCCATTTCCTAGAGTTTTATACAACAGCGGCCTACAATCTCCCGGCGATGAGGGCATCGAGCTTCCTGCTTTACAATAATGGATGGGCGTACAACGTCGCCCACGGTATGGCAGCCACTGAGATCCTGCTTTCGGTCTTCGTGTTGCCAGAAACCTATCAACAGTTCCTGGTTGTGCCTCCCTGGACGATCGCACTTGGAGCCATCATAGTAGTAATTGGCCAGGTTTTCCGCTCTGTCGCTATGGCGCAAGCCGGTACCAACTTCAACCATCTGCCGCAGAGACATAAAAAGGACGACCATGTGTTGGTGACAAGGGGTGTGTATAACTGGTTCCGGCATCCGAGCTATTTTGGATTCTTCTGGTGGGCACTAGGGACGCAGGTCTTGGTCGGGAATAAGGTGTGTTTGCTCGGGTATCTTGGTGTTCTTTGGCACTTCTTCTGGAAGCGTATCATTGGTGAGCCCACGCTTTCGATCCCCAGGACATTCATGGTTGCGTCTGCTGACTGCTCTGTCTGCAGCTGAGGAGAAGTCGCTCGTGCGCTTCTTTGGTAAGGATTACGAGGAGTTCAAGAAAAGGACGCCGTCAGGCATACCGTTTGTGAGGTAGTACGAAACAGCAGCAGCATCATCATCACCGTCAAGTATGCTTCCACTTGGGCACACGACATCCAAGCAATCCAATGTGAGCTCTCTCGAACAAAGCCTCTTTGTCACGTCAACGCCTGGAAGCCCAATACGTGTCTCAATAGCTGGTACCAAAACGAGTAGTCGCGTCCAATGCCATGACCGACCAGACCCATCACTCGTCTTATCATTAACTACCCACATAACCCACCACCGACATACAAAAGATGAAACTCATCCTCGCGCTCCTCCCGCTTTTGCCCTCCGCCCTCGCAGTCACAGACACCCTCGGCGACTGCGCCGACGTCAACCCAGACGTCCTCAACGCGATCGGCATCTTCTGCAGCGGCAGCGACCACATTGTGGTCCCCTCCACCTACGCCAAGAAAGGTGCCTACGGCGGTCCGACCAAGCAGACGCATGTCTATATCGATGGTAAGCTAATCCCATCACAAGTAGTGGCAAGGAGCATGGGGTGAGAGGGGATGCTGATGTGTGTTGATAGGAGCCTGTGATCCACCAATGTGGGTACCGAAGGAGTACTGCATGACGCAGTTCGAGACGATTTGCATGAACGGATACGAGTCGAAGGGCGCAGGGGTGGGGAATTGGGGAAAGAATGGGTGTCAGATCTGGACGATTGTGCCGTAGAGGATCAGGAAGGAGTTGGAGAGGTGGATAGCTTTGTGCGGAACAACGGACGTGGACGGTGGGGCGAGGCTATAGACCGTGTGCTTGTATTCTTTACATACGCACGCCGACCGCGAAGCCTTGATTCCACATCCTCATTGCTCGCTCAATCTACATCTGCTCTTCTCATTCATCTCCTGCCTTCCATTATCCTATGCAGATCAATGCCTCAATAGACTGATCTCGATCACTCAACCGAACGCCATATTTTGTGGCGCTTGCAGTCTTCCCACATGCCCTTACAAGTACACCCCGCCCAGTGATTACCCCAGTATCGCTCTTTCCAAAGCAACAAATGCCAATACTAACAACGGCGCAACAATTATGCTTCTAACATCATCGGTCCCAACGACCATAAACCCAATCTTCTCCGCCTCAAACAGCAACAAATAGGTATCTAAGCAACCTCCTCCTCCGCCCACCCCGGCAACCCGCCATCCGATACACCGAGCCCATACCCACCAGCACTCCCATAAGCACCTAGTCCATTGAACCCACCAGCGGAGTTACCCTGCTGCGAGCTCTGCAACTGCGCCTGCTGCAAGCTAAACGCCGGCAGACTCACCGTGCGACTATGCGCGCTCCGTTGAGCCTGCTGGTTACTGTAAGAATTCATCAGCATCCCATTAGTGATATTGACAGACTGATGGCTGCCATGGCCATAATGCGTTGGCACTTCTAGACCACCGCCGGAGGTCGTTGCGGCGGACCGCGCAGACACGGGCGCGACTTCGTTGGGAGAGCTGTAGAAGGCCTGCTGATTTGACATGTGTGATGCGGAGCCTGGCTGGCTGGTCTGGAGAGAATATGGTTGCTGCTGGCCTCCCCCGAGCTGAGCAGAGAAGGAGCTGGGGCTTTGGTCGTCGTGCTGGCGTTGCTGTTGGAGCGCTTGTTGCTGTGCTTGCTCGGCAGCGGCTTGAGCGTTCTGTTGAGTTGCGGCGAGGAACATTGTTAGCGGGTTGTGCGAGCCGGTGTTGAAGATCGTGGATGCGGTAGGGCCTTGCAGTGGGTTGTAGCCGTTGGGTTGCATGCCAGAGCTTGCAGGCGAGATCGAGTTTTGTGTTCGGCTGTGCTGCAGGCCATTCACAGGTGACGGTGAGCCCATGCCATTCTCCTGCGGTTGCTGATGCTGTTGCTGGTGGTTCTGGTGCTGGTTCAGCACCTGCCTAGGTGGGTTGCCGCACCGATCTTTGCCGAAATTGACCTTGAAACGCTTGTACTCGTCCTTCTGCCGCACAGCCTCGATAGCCTTGATGGCGTTGGCGATGTTTGTGAAATTGACAAATGCGCAGCTCTTCTCCCTCAACGTGTTGACAAGCTCAATCTCGCCGTACTCTTGGAAGTCCTGCCTCAACCTGTCTTCGCTCCAGCTCTCGTCCAGGTTACCGATGTACACATTCCTGCTGGCACCGCCAGAAACGGCAAGAGCAATTGCTGGCGGCAAAGCGCCCGAGTGCTTGCCCCAGCCGATCTTCAGGCGGCGATTGTGAATCATTAGACCCTGCAGGTTGCTGAGAGCGTAGAAAGAAGCAGCTGACGTCGGATCAATGAAAGTCACAAAGCAGATATGCTTGTCTGGGATGTAGCGGATGTGGTGCAGCAGACCACCCCTGACCACATTGCAGATTTCTTCGATCGTCGTCTCCGGGTGAATGTTGCCGAGGTATACAGTGCGATTGCCCAGGTTGTTGACACCACCAGCAGTCGTCGCAACCGCTGCAGCAGCTACCGACTGTTGTGCCAATGCGTTGGTAATGAGATCGCGGTCTGCACCGTTGAGCACGTGCGCATAGCCTGGCGCGATGCCCAAGTATTGCGCAGCGTTCTGCTGCTGAGTCTTCGAGACGTAGGCACAGCGGTCCTTGCCGTAGTACACACGTCGCGGGGCTTGCCATTTCGGCTCCTGGGGTAGCTGTGTAACAGCCTTGATTGCATTGCCGATGGATAGGAAGTGGACGAATCCAATAGCCTTCTCTCGCACGATTTTAATTGTGTCGATGGGCCCGAACTTGCTCAAGTCTTCCCGCAGCTCTTCTTCCGTCACCTCTTCCGGCAGATTACCCAAGTACACATTACGCGAGGCACCGGATTGCTGCACGGCAAGCGCGACAGAGGTAGGTACCGACGACGGCTTGCCCCAGCCGACCTTGATATCCTGGCCCTTGATTGAAAGCTTCTTCAGAATAGCATCCGAATGGAAGTGTGTCGCAGAAGAGCCGTCCAGGAATGAAATGAAAGCACAATTCTTGTCTGGCAGCAAACGCACCGACTCAATCTGCCCGCTCCGGACGTGGCTCAGAATCTCCTCTGCTGAAGTGTCAGGTGGAATGTTGCCTAGGTAGACAGTCCTGCTTGTTCCAGATACAAGACCAGGAGCCAACTGCATCTGTGTAGCATATCCTCCCAAATTTGCTCCAGCCAATGCACTGAATCCCGTCGTCGGCGACTGTAGCCCGCCAAAGTACGACGAAGCACCTAACGCTGTCGGCGAAGTCATTTGCTGGTACGCACCAGGCGACATGGCTTGCGGCTGCTGCTGGTGGAAAGCATGACTCAGTTGGCCGAGTGAGTTGTGACGACCGTTGGGCTGTTGCGGAAAGTTGGAGAAGGACTGGAACTGCGGGGACTGGAAGCTCGTCGGTGAGCCAGGCTGGAATGGGCTCCCCATCAATAGCTCGGAAGGCAACAATGGTGTGAAGTTCATCCCGTAACCCGTCTGTGGAGTTTGCATGTCCTGGCCGACGTAGCTGCTGGCCTGCACCCTATTCGTGTTGATAGGCTGGACATTAGACTGACGCTCAGGATGACGGTCTGCATAGCCGCCGATTGAAGGCTGTGCAGAATGGAAGGCGCTCTGCGAAAAGCCTGGATCAGCGTGCAGCGTGCTCTTGGGAGCGAAAGACTGGGTATGACGATGCCCGAAGCTGGACGCAGATGGACCAGAATTGCTTCCCTGCATGGTGAGCAGGTGCGGAGGCAGTGCGAAACTGTCCCGCGGATTAATGGATAACGCTGCCGTTGTGAATGGTGGTTGTCCGGCGTCTCGTGGACCGGACAAAATCGCAGGTAATCAAGTTGAGAAGAAATGAGTCCGGCGGCTCGAAAGGTCCAAAAGCCTGCACAGCAACCATTAGTCGTGAGCTTTGGATATGTACAGTGCCAAAGCCATTTCTGCCTTTGCACTGGCCAACGTAGTGATCCTCGCTGGTGAGAATGGAATCAGCCTCACCTGTCCGAAGAGCTACCAAGAAATGTCCAAAGAGCGCTCTGAGCTGCCCCTGTACCAATCCAATATGTACAGTCTCCCAAGATAGTATTGAGCTTCCGTACACAATCTCCAACGAGTGTATCACTGTCCTCTCACTATCCTCTTCTTCAATCAATGCCCGGTCGTTTCGGGAAATTAGGTAGCGTCTCCTGACCAGGAAGTACGAAATGTCTAGGGATTGTTCGAAGTAAACAAAAGGGACCGAATATGCGCGAAGAACAGAATGTCAGAAGTAATGAACGACGGAATGCTGCAATGGAGTCAGCGAGCCAAGAGTGCTGCGCTTGAAGTCAAGAAGGAAAGACGCAAGCCGACTGCATAGTAGACTGTACAGAGGTACCTTGGCAAAGGGTATTATGGGGTCATGGGTGAGGGAATGTTAGGAGGCCGGCGCTTTAAAATGAGGCTTGCCGAATTGGAATAGCGCCCTTTCTCCACTGTGATTGAAGGTCTCGATATAGACTTTCGCTGGTTCTGATCCTCACCATGTCTTCGGGTTGCGACACGACAGCGAAAGTGTCGCAAGAAATATTGCACGGGGAATTGGCATGCGCTGTTGTGGGCGGAGTCGTGTGGCAGACTCGTGGGAGCAGACCGATCTATGCTGCATGCATGCAGCTTGCGGCGCTTTGCGATGCCTTGCTGCAGGACGGTTGCTTGTTCCAGCGAATCAGAGGGATTTGGTACCTGAAAGGGTGCGCTAGCGACTGTCACAGCCGGGAAGTCGTGAACCTAGAACGCTGCTTGTAGCCGCGAGCTCGACCAGGGTGTCGGATTGGGAGATTCCTGCAAACTTCGAATTGATATTTGTCCTCTGCAAACTTGTCCTAAAAGGCCTATGGCCTGCAGATCCACTTGAGGTGAAGAAGCCTCACATGCTCCCTGAGAGACAGACAGAAGTCCTAAACATGAATGACCGGTGATTGTGGAGGGCCGGCCGAGCCAATCGAAGTCCCGGATGACGACGTTGAAGACGGCCAATTCTCCTGAGTCTCCACCATGTATCGGGAGCAGACGAGTCTCAAGTACAGCCTAATCTCGCGAAGCTGGCCTGCGTACGCATCAAAGCAATGATTGCATGTCATGGCTTGACCTTGTCGAAAAGGTTCTAGTCAACAGCTACATGCGGACCAATAGAATCCGGATTGGACATATATCCCTTGCCGTCGCCGAGCCATCAGTCGCATTCCAGAAAGCCAGCGGACATGCGACAAGGCTGCGTGAGTCAATGGAGCAAGTTGCAGCTGTACAGCACAGCTGAACAGTAAAATCATCAAACCGTGTGTGAACGTGGGAATAATTGCTCCTCGGTCAAAATGGACGACTTCAAACAGATGTGGTTGTCGTAAGAACAGAAGCTAAGGTAAGGCAATGGAAGCTCGATATAGCGCATGTAAGCACACGTATATAGCATGCGGACGATGGCAGGAGCGACCTTTACCTCGGGGACGTACTTATGAAGCAATGCGGGGCTCGCTCGGCATAGCTATCATTTTCAGCTGCCAGACGAAGATGTAATGAAATGACGAAAGACCAACAGAAGACTGCAAATTGAGGCCATCTTGACCGAGCACGAACGATGGAGTACGACAAATCTGCCGCCCAAACCACTGGACAACCGGAGCCGGAAGCCTACCTTCACGCCACCACATCAGACAACAAGAACGGCGGACGTTTGCGAGTCCAAGGGCCCAGGGTCGACACCAAAGTCCTCTCAGAGAGCATAACCTTTCCCTTCTCTGGCCGTACCGCCAAGAACCGCTTCTTGAAAGCCCCAATGACTGAACGTCTTTGCCGATTTCCTATCGTAGGCTCTCCAGACGAGGACATCACCTCTCGCGGCTACCCCACCGACGCCTACAAACACCTCTACCAACGCTGGGGCGAAGGAGAAATTGGTGTTATCGTCGCTGGCAACCTTATGTTGCGCTACGACGCACTAGAAGCTTACGGCAACCCCATTCTGCAAGATGACCACGATGGCCGCGTGGCTGCGTTCAGAGAGGTCGCTGATGTGGCAAAGAAACATGGGAGTCTGTTCATTGCTCAGCTTTCGCATCCGGGACGACAGGGGAGCGCGGCCTTGAACCCTAACCCAGTCAGTGCCAGTGATGTGCATCTGAAAATCGAGTGGGCCGGGAACAAGTTCAATAAGCCACGAGCGCTTACTGTGCCCGAGATCAGAGAGAATGTGAAGTTTTGGGGCGAGACTGCCTACCTCTGTCACCAAGCTGGCTTCGACGGCGTGCGAGTGCACTGTGCGCATGGGTACCTGCTGGCGCAGTTCTTGGCCTCTACGACCAATCAGCGCACCGACGAGTATGGTGGCAACTTCACCAACCGCAGCCGAATCATCTTCGAGATCATTGATGAAATCCGCCGTCGTGTGCCAGACCCATCATTCATCATTTGCGTCAAATTGAACTCTGTCGAATTCCAGCCTGGAGGCCAGACACCAGAAGACTGCAAGAACCTCTGTCTCAAGCTCGAGGAAGCAGGCGTAGATTTCGTCGACCTCTCTGGAGGGACGTTCGAGGGCCGAGCCTTCGAGCACAAGAAGGAGAGCACCAAGAAGCGAGAAAGCTACTTCATCGAGTTCGCCGAGATGATCCGGCCCCTACTGAAGAAAACCAAAGTCTACGTGACCGGCGGTTTCCGCACCGCAGGCGGCATGTTCCGCGCGGTGGAAGACGGCGCCTGCGATGGCGTAGGCATCGGTCGACCACTCGGCGCGGAACCGTACCTTTGCAAGGAGATTCTGGAGGGGAGAGTGACCGGCGCGATTGAGAACCTCATGCCGTTGCCGTTGAACACGCAGGGCACGGGGACGCAGCTGCATCAGGTGGGCACGGGGGATAGTATGGTGAGCGATTGGAGTGATGAGGGTGAGGTCAAGAGATGGATTGAGGCGAATGAGAGGGAGACGGAGAGGAAGGTGAAGTTCTTGCCTAAGGTGGATAGCTCGGGCTATCCGGCTTTGAAGGCGGAAGCTGGGTTTGTCTATGTGCGGTAGTCGCAAGGGACGAATGGATTACGAGCACAGTTCCACATTATAGTTGCGGAACCCAGAAATCGCGCAAATCGATTTTCAGCTTAATCGCCCATCCCACACTCTGCCACGAAGACCCACAAAGCCCTTCCGGCCACTGTTTTCGCGTTCCGCTAGGGCCATTCCCGCTCTACCTCCAGAACCACCAGCTCCGCTCTCCCCTTCTGGACTTCGTGCCATCTACACTCTTAATCGCCCTCTTTCCCTGCCGAACCTGATCGGTTTTGCGCAACGGAGCTGCCTCGCCGGTAGCTGCAACATCAGGCGTCCGTGCGAAGCGACGATAGCCCTTCAATGCTTTGGACCACTTGCGCGGCATCTTCTTCGAGAATGTGGTGGTTGGTTTGCTGTTTTGATGGGTGGTGGTAATGAGGAGTTGTGTCGTGAACTTGTTGGAAAGAGGACATGCCTTTTCTTGAATAAGGACTGGGAAGTTGTTTGAGGTGCTGTCGGTCGTGGATTGACGAGATGTGGATGGGGGCACTGGATGTCGCATATATATGCATGCTGGTGCTGAATCTGTGGCTGTTGTCTTGATGCAGATGAGCTGCGAGACACGAGACAGTCGTCGACTCAAAGACAAGAGGCGAAGACAATGCAGTTGTCTCAGGTGCTCCCTCAAGACCACCTCGATATACGACGGCTTGAGTGTAACATTCGACCTAATGCACTCACGAGAACAAATACAACAGCCAGAAACAGCACGCAGCGCGCGAGGACAACAATGCCAGACATATCTAAACCACGACTATTAGGTAGCAGACACCCCCTTCCCTCCTACCAATCGCCTACACTACCGTCTACCTAACTACAATTGGCCACCCACCCACCATAAGTGTCATTCCCCGACGGATCCGGCTGCGCCCAAGGGTAACAACCATTGTCATTCACCAAACATGGAAAATCCTGCAAAGCTCTACTGTCAGCGCCCATAACAATACCCTCCTCCCATAGCCACGGACAACGGGGAGAACAGATCTCGTCATCTTACCGGGTGACAGAATTGAGTGTAGCCGCCTGCATTCCTCTCCTCCGTGTTGGGGTAACACAGGCCGTCGCCTGTGCGTTCCTGGGTCTTTGGATCGAGGAAGTATTTGCAGTTCTGGTGGTTGGAGTGTTAGATTGGGTGTGGGTTGGTGAGGAGATATTATTGTGGGCGTACCCAGGCCCAGGTGGAGGGCAGGAGGGCTATGAGCATTAGGGCGGAGGGGGGATGCATGGTCGCTGCTGCTGCTGCTGTTGGTGGTGGTCAAGGTGTGTAGCCTGCGCTGTGAGACAGTTGAAGGGAAGCAAGCTACTGCAATGTGGATTGATAGATGAGCTATAAACTGGACGAAAAGGTCTCGACCGCGTGGCGTCTGAGATAACAGGACTTTTCCATATCAGACACACGAGCGGACCGAGTTATTCTGCCGCGACGGTGTCAATCTGGAGGTGCGCATCACTGAAGGAATTGTACTGTCCGATTCGCTGTGTTTGAGACGCCCTTGTTTGTCGTATTCGCAGTCTGGCAGGCCCGAGTAGCAGTTCCAGATTCGAGGTCGGGGGCGCTATCGCCGAAAATGGCGCTGGAACTTAGCAGAAAGCCTGTGGGTATGAGAGACGGTAACCTAAGGTAATCACATCCCTGGAGCTTTGTACGAAGGATTGCGAAGGATTGTTGATAGAAGAGGGTACGACCACCAGAAGCATGTGATGGTATGACATATACAGCACGCCAGTGGGTGTATCCGTGCGAGCTCCCCGGATCATCGCTGCCAAGCTGCTGCTCGCTCTCGCGACTTGATCTTCAACATCCATACACCAATATACATCATACAACACAACGCCAGCCTCGAAATGCCGAGCGACCTTGCCACCGCCAACACGCCTCTCGCGCCCAGCGTGGAGAAGGCCTACTACCGCAAATGCATCCAGCTCAAGCGCCGACTCAATGAGGTGGAAGCCGCCAACGATGAGGCCAAGCTCCGCCGCACACGCCTCGAACGCGGCATCATGAAGATGCGCCTCGAGCGCGCCTTCCTCCTCAAAGAGATGGAGAAGCGCGTCAACGCACAAGTCGGCGATCCTGACGTGGACACCGAGGCTGAGGACGGCGTGGGCACTCCACCTCCACGAGAGCGTGGCAGAGGCGGCAGGCGCACCGCTCCGCGCCCATCGACACAAGCGCAACAGCCCGAGGACCAACCGATGGTGGAGTACGGTGGGCAGATGTACCCGGCCAATGTGAGGGCGGAGGATGGCTCCTATGCTTATCTGCCGCCGGATGCCCTTGAGCAGCTCAAGAAGGCCCAGTCAGCTCAGCCGACGCCCAACTATCCACCGCTGCCACACAGCTCGCCGTATGGTGGTGCCCCGTTGGGTGTGCCGGGTGCCACTGCCGCACGTGTGGATGGTGGCGAGACCAACGACGGCGAGGATGTCAGGGCCACGAATCGCGCGTCAGCTGCCGTCGGTGAAGCTGTCGGTGGAGCCAACGGCGAGGTCCCAGGCTCTGCATCACAGTCCGTTCCTGAGCCTGCTCCTTCTGGAGGTGGAGGCGGCTTCGCAGCAATCAACCGATAGAACAGGCAGATGCATGCGGCGCCCACCTCCCAACTGGCTCCACGATTCCAGTCATCAGCTACGGAACGGACTCCTCCGTCTCACCAGCTCACGGCCATACCACATCAGGCGGCTCCATACCCTTCAGCGACGACTACACCACCTCAGACAGCATATTCCTACCCGCCGGCGATCACACCTCACCCTACACCTCAACCTCAACCGCGCATGGGCACATTATTCTCAGCAGCTTCCGGCAGATTTGTAGATTACAGAATGGCGCCACCTGGCATGCCGCCAGACCACCCAGCCGCTATCACATTTGCCCGCGTTCCTGCCCATATACCGCCCTTGACAGCAGAACAGATTGGAGCCGCCCTGCGCCCACCTCACCTCTTCAACTACAGCCCCACTACGCCTCCAGTCACTAGCGCAGGCTCAGAGAGACCCCGGAATGGGTATAAGAAAGTGGGACTTGAACCAATTTAGTAAAACTCACAAACGCGGGACCATGTGCATCGGTCTCATGAGCATTGAGGAAGTTGAAAAGGCACTCAGCAGCTTTAGCAATGGCGTTTGAGATGAGAATACGATATGGAATACCCACTAGACGTCTCCTCAGATTGGCGAGGAACGAAGCCGATGCCGTTGGAGCATCAATGTACATTATTGGCACATTTATAACACTACTACAACCATCATCAGTAGCTCCTCCCCACATACCCCCTCCCTCTCCCCTCATCCCCACCCACCACTCCCCTCCCCTGCTGCTGTCCCTGCTGGCCCCCAAGCCCACTCTTATAAACCAATCCCCCAACCTCATCCACCAAATCCCACCCATACGCCTCCGCCATCCCCTTCGCCTCCACTTCCAACTCCCCAATCTGCCCCTCATACATCTCCCGCTCATTCTCAAACCTCAACCACTTCCGAATCCACGCCGGCACCTCCTTCGGCAACGACCGCTCACTCACCAACTCCACCTCATCGACGCCAGACTCATGCTGCGGGATCCTTCTCCTCCCTAGCTGATCCAGCGCAGCTTGCAAGTACCTCTCCCGGATTCTATGCGCAGAGATCGCATAAAACACTTCCGTGAGACTCCTCTTTGCGGCCGCAGGGTCGTAGAAAGGATTCGGTTCTTCCTTGGGGAATTTTTCGCGTTCGCGCAAGAGGGCTTCGCGGCGGCCGGGGATTTCGGTTTGGGACTCGTAGTCTGCGCGGGAGGCGTAGAGGTATCGGGAGGGTTTTAGCTGGAGGGCGGATGGGGGGGCGTAGGCGGTCCCGGGGAGGGTTTTTTCCATGAGGATTTGGGCGAGGAGGAGGTGCGCGGGGGCGTAGAGGCGGGAGGTGGGGAATTCGAGCCAGGCTTTTGCGAGGCGGAAGCGGGAGGTTGGGGTGGAGGGGAAGGTGGCGGTGTGGAAGAGGGGGAGGTGGGGGAAGGCGTTGTTGTGGGTGTCTGCGTGGGAATCTGGGGAGGTGGGTTCCGGTGGTGCGCTGGGGGTGATCCAGGAGGTGAGGAGGGTTTTGGCTGAGGAGAGTGCTGTGCGAGTGGGACTACTGTCGGCAGGGTAGGTGTCGAAGGGTGTCGGCTTGATTTCGTCCGGCGGCTCGTCCTCGATGTAGGGCCAGTCGGACCCGGCATACCATTCCGCCAGCTTATGACATGCCTGCGAATGCCCGCTCGCGGCAGCTTTTGTCATATGGTACAGCCAAGTCGAGGTGTGCTTCACATTGTTATTCTCATTGGGCCCGTACCAATACGCCTGACGGAAGTGGCAAGTTGGATCATCCATCTCGCACCCAATCCTCAGTGCCTCCTTGGCCTTCTTGTCTTCGCGCAGGTAGGCAAAGTCTTTCTTTGCGAAGAGCGCGGCGTACCTCTCGTAACGTATTGCGCTCAACTCAACCCACGGCGCAGACAGATCAGCATTATCGGCCCTGCTCGACTTGAGTATCATCAGCTTCTCCCGCCCTTCCTTGCCCATGTCTGAGAGGCGATCGACTTCCTTGATTTCTGCTCTCGCCAGTGGTAAAGCCCTCTCCCAGCACTTGATCGCGTACTCGTCGTCGCCCAACTCGTATCCGATCTTGCCCTCCAAAACCATCGCCCGGTAGTTGTCGCCTTTGAGCGCAATCTGCTGCAGCTGCTCTCTCGCCAACCGCATCTCCGGATTCTTCAGCAAGCCCTTCTGTGCCTTGGAGCCTAACAGTGCATTACTCAAGATCCGGATCGTAGCTTCCACATGTCCCGCCGCACTTGCTGTGAAGATCATCTTCCGTCCCGTGATCCGGTCATCGTAATTCTTCTTGTTTTTCAATAAGATCAGACATAACATGTACACATCTCGCTGCGTGAGCTTATACCTCTGCACCAAGTCCCGATACTTGGCCAAGTCCAAGATTGTCCGGCCTCTCTGCGCTTTCTCCAACTCCACGAAATCGTTAAGAAACGGTATGGCTGTGTCTCCATCCACATCGCAGATGCCCACCAATTTGCATCTTTGAATCACTTTATAGTGGAAGGAGCTCATGAATTCGTCGTGCTCTTTCTTCTTAGCAGCTTCTTGAGGAGTAAGGGCGAAACCTTCTTGTCGCTCTTGCTTCCTTCTCGTCGATGGTGCCTTGCGAGGCGATTTAAGTGTGCGGCGCTGGATTATCGTCGTCGTGGTCGAGGGTGGTGGTAGCAAACGGCCCTCGCCATGGCTGCGCAACAGGGCGCCGCACGAGCATGTGCAGACATGGTGGCCGGTCGCATGCGATGCTGCACCTTTTAGCAGAGACCGGGCGGCGGTGCGCTGCAGCATTGGGCAAAACAGAAGTCAGGATCAAGAAGGAATGTAAGCTACGAAACAAAAGTTTGGACACACGCGACTTTCAAGGTGCACTAGCGCGGGGTGTGGGTCCATACTATGCAGAAGACACAGGCGATGCTTTTGTGACGGCGTAGTGCTGTGCGCTACCTAATCTATACAAGTTCCACCCATCACGCGACATATGTCAAGGCATCACGCTCAATCGTCGTCGTCCCAGTTGGGATTGGGCCCTGGAGGCTTAGGCCCGCCTGCTTGCCTCGCCACGATGATCTGGTCTACACTCAGCACTGTCCGTGCAGCCTCAGTGGCGAGCTTGATGGCCCAGCTCTTCGGGATCATGAGGTCCAGAATGCCCTCTTCCTCTGCGTCGAGGGTGCCAGATCCATCGCTGTTCTCAATGTCCACGCCTATGCATGGTACCTCCTCATCGTCGTCTTCGTCATCCTCCCCCTTCTTTGCACCATTCGTCTGTGCTTTTGAAGGAGCAGTGGTATGGTGCGCAGTGTACAGCTTAGCCAGCACCTCTGTTGCGTCTAGACCTGCTGACTCGGCAAGTGTCCTTGGCACGACTTCAAATGCCTCAGCATATTTCCGAATGGCGTATTGTGCCAGACCAGAAGTCTTGTCTGCGATCGCCGTAATTTTCTCGACAAGCTGCATCTCTGCCGCGCCAGCGCCAGGAACCAGTCTCGGATCTCTCGTGATGGCCTTGACCACGTTGACACCGTCGTCCACCGCTCTCTCAACGTCGTCCAGGTGATTCTGCGTGGCACCTCTGAGTACCAGGGTCGCCGTCCGCGTCTGCTCGTTCTCCTGTCTGAATACTGTCACCCTGTCGCCACCGATCTCGAGCGTCTCGACTACATCCACGTTGCCCATCTCGTCGGGCATTGGTGCGCCCAATCTTGCCAAGGGAGTGGCCCCAACAACACGGCATAATCGTCTCAGCTCGAACTTGGACAGCACCTTGATCACAAGAATGCCAAAGCGGTTGAGGTAGTGCACTGCCAGCTCGCCGACCGACTGCCCAGCCACGACGACCCTCATGCCCGAATCATGTAACTCCTTGATCGCGCTTTCCATCTGCTGCTCCTCGCCCTTGCTGAACTCGTACAATTCCTTGGAATTCTTAAGCAGCACCGTGCCCTTCGTTTCCGTCTGACTGATATCGATCGGGCAGCTGAAGACGCCAACCTTGGCTTTTGATGCCTTCTTCACAGTCCCATCCGGCTCCCTTCCAAAGACCATACCTTTCACGACTCTACTTTGTTCCAGCGCTCCACCCATAATCTTGACCACGCGAATGTTGTCCACGTTGAAGTTGTATGGGTTCTTCGGTAACACAGCCAATACTGCCTCGGCGACCATATCTGCCAAAAATTCTTCACTTCCTGTCTGCTTTGCCGCAACCACGGTCTTGATCGCCTTGGCCAACTCTGCCTGATCGCGGATGTTCTCTACCCGCTCGACCTCCAGCTCCTCGAGCACTTCGAGCGCAGCCCTTTGCGCCCTCTCGTATCCAGTGTTGATCTCACTTGTCTTGAGTCCCATCCGCAGCAGCTCCTCGGCCTTCTTGAGCAGCTCCCCAGCAAGCACGATGACCAGGTTGGTCGCATCACCCATCTCGGCTTCCTGCTGCTGCGATGCCATTACTAAGAGCTTGGCTGCCGGATGTACCACGTCGAGTTCGCGTAGGATGGTCGCAGCGTCGTTTGTCAGGATCATTTTTTGCAGGTGGTTGATGACGATCTTGTTGCGACCGTACGGTCCGAGAGAGGTCTGAACGGTCGAGGCGATGGTGCGACAGGCGTCGATGTTGCGAAGAACGGCGCCATCCTCTGCGTCGTAGCTGTGACATGGTGTGAGTATAGGCAGGCATATGAGCTGTCTGTGGAACATACTTTTGGTAGCCAGGCTTGAACAGCCCTGAGTTGGGCGCGCCTGGTATCGATAGAGACATCTTGTATTATGTATCCCGTTTCCCTATGCTTGATCTCAGATGCGAGCAAGCAGGTACGTCAGAAGATGCTGTGAGATGAAAGTGAGCTGTTTCTCCAAGAGGCAGTCGCGTGTCCCGCGTTTCCAGCTCCAAAAATCCCAGCTCGCCGACGTTCTGCCGCGTTGGAGGAAGGGACACCATTGACGCCTGCCGTAAAACTCATCCTCCATCATCCTTTGGTCGAAGTCAATCATGTAGCTCGACATGGCTCACCATGGATGATATCTGACAATCAATAGTAAAGGCGCGATGGCAGCTAAGTATATATGATCTCTACTTCATTTGTCCTGCCCATTCAATCAATCATCAACGCGCCTGCCAGCCTCGATATTGCAGCCTCACGAGCAAAATAGCCAGCAAATATATCTAGCAGACCTCACGCCATAGAACTTGAAATGGCCGGAGCCTCTCCCTACCCAGTCCCATCTGGCTGCCATGCTATTCCAGATGCTTTTCTGGACCTCAGACCCGATGCCGACATTGACCACGCGATTCTTGAGCCCACTCCAGTGACCGGCGTCAAGAACATCTGGTTCTTCTGGCACAGCGGCTACGAAACAATGTACGGCTACACCAAACGCAACATCCGCGCCTACCATCGTCGCTTCTCAAAGCAGGGCTGGACGATTCGAGTGGTCGATCAAGTACCTGGCTCCCCTGTCAACATTGCCAATTTTCTGGACGTGTACGACCCTAAGGTCTTCCCAAAAGCCTTCAGCGAAGGCACACTGGATGGAGACTACGCAAAGCAACATTGCTCCGACCTCGTCAGATTCCCGCTGCTCCTAAAGTACGGCGGCGTATACGCAGACGTAGGCCTGCTCCAAATCGGCGATCTCAACACCCTCTGGACCATCACAATCGGCAACCCAGACTCACCATACACAGTCCTCTCCTACAACGCCGGCCCAGGCACCACCTACAACCTAGCAAACTACTTCCTCGCCTCCCTCCCCAAGAACCCCTTCTTCCAACGCTGCCACGACCTCCTCCTAGCCCTCTGGGCCGCAGACGGCGGCAAGACCAATACAACCGGCATGCACACCTCTCCACTCCTCGCAGGCGTCAATCTCAACAAAGGAAGCAAAAACGGCTTCACGATCACAAATCCCGACGGCAGCGTGATACCCGCCCACGAATGCGCGAAATTGCTAAGCGACTACATCATCCAAGGCCAAGTCATCACCGCCGTCATGGGCCTCAAAGACGACCAGACAGGATGGAACGGACCGGAGTTCACCGCTAAGCATATCTACGGTATCGAGTATATGCAAGGGAGTCAGCTGATCAACGAGATGACGTCTTGGGACGGGCACAGGGCGTTCGCATTGATGTCTTTGCCTCTTCCTAACAATGGGGAGACGGAGACGGACGACCAGAGACAGGCTCGCGAAATTGTAGAAGCTTGTTTGAGCCGATCGTTTGGGTTCAAGCTGGCGCATGGGTTGATTATCAGGGCGTTTGGCGAGACGCTTGGGTCGCTGTGGCGGGCAAATCCGGATAGTGACGATGTGGAGGGCACGTATGCGCACTGGCTGCGGTATGGCATCGTGCATTTCTGTCCTGATGAGTTGCCGGAGAGTGTGGTATATAAGCTGAATGTGCCGAGTAAAGTAGGGAGGCTCTTGAGCTGATAGCTCGCTCGCGATGCGGATCACCACTGAGTCTTGCTTCCTGGCTTAGTCTGGAAGGAACCTTGGTATACTACTCTACACAATGCTCAACCTCCTGACCCTCCTACCACCACCTTCTGCCCACAACCCCATCCAAACGCCATACAATACACAACCCTTCCATCCCGCTAAACCCAAAATCAACACTTAAAGCTTTTACACAATCTCATCGGCATCAGTAATACACCCCTTACTAGCATGCGACACCAACTTCGCATACTTAAACAACGTCCCCTTCTGATACTTCAACGGCGGCGCCCTAAACTCCAACTTCCTCTTCTGCAACTCCTCATCGCTCGCATCCGTAATATCAATGACCCGCTTCTCCGCATCGATGCAAATCGTGTCACCGTCGCGTACGAGACCGATTGGCCCACCAGCCTGCGCCTCAGGCGTGACGTGACCGATCAGGAATCCGTGCGAACCGCCAGAGAATCGACCATCAGTGATGAGAGCGATGTCGTTGCCGAGACCGGCACCCATGATTGCGGAGGAAGGCTTCAGCATCTCCGGCATGCCTGGACCGCCCTTGGGTCCTTCATAGCGGATGATGACGACGGTTTTCTCGCCCTTCTTGAAAGTGCCGGCTTCGAGGGCAGTGATGAAGTCGTCTTCGGCGTCGAAACATCTTGCCTTGCCCGTGAAGACAGTGCCTTCCTTACCCGTAATCTTGCCGACAGAGCCACCTGGCGCGAGCGAGCCGCGTAGGATCTGGATGTGGCCGGTCTTCTTGATCGGGTTGGAGATGGGTCGGATGATCTCCTGGTCTGAAGGGAAGTCGGGCGCGTGCTCGACATTTTCTTTTAAGGTCTTGCCGGTGACGGTCATGCGCGAGCCGTCGAGGAGACCTTCCTTGAGCAGGAACTTGATGAGGGAGGGTGTGCCACCGATGTTGTAGAGGTCTTCGAAGACGTATTTGCCGCTGGGTTTCAGGTCTGCGAGGAACGGTGTGCGGTCGGAGACGGATTGGAAGTCGTCGATGGTGAGGTTCACACCGACGGAGTGGGCGATGGCGAGGAGGTGGAGGACGGCATTGGTAGAGCCTCCGGTGATGTTGGTGAGGACCATGGCGTCTTCGAATGCAGAGCGCGTGAGGATGTCGGTCGGTCTGATGTCTTCCTTGAGGAGGTTCTTGATAGCTGCACCGGCTGCTAAGCACTCGAGGCGCTTAGCCTTGCTTTCTGCTGGGTTGGTGGAGGAGCCGGGGAGGGTCATGCCCATGACTTCGATGACGGATGCGAGGGTGTTGGCTGTGTACATGCCACCGCATGCGCCGCTTCCTGGGCATGCGTGACGGATGATGTCGAATCGCTCTTCCTCGTCAATGTCTCCAGAGAGGAATTGGCCGTATGCTTGGAACGCAGACACGATGTCCAGCTTCTGGTTCTTTGGCTTTTGTCCGCACCCTGCTGCAATTGTGCCACCGTAGACCATGATGCTAGGCCTGTTGACCCTCCCCATAGCCATCACCACGCCAGGCATGTTCTTGTCGCAACCAGGGATCGAAATGTTCGCGTCGTACCATTGCCCTCCCATGACCGTCTCAATGCTGTCCGCAATGATATCTCTTGACTGCAAGCTGTACCGCATGCCCTTCGTTCCCATACTGATACCGTCGCTGACACCGATCGTGTTGAATTGCATGCCTATCAAGCCAGCCTTCTGAACGCCCTCCTTGATCTTGTTGTTGAGCTCCATCAAGTGCATGTTGCACGGATTGCCACTGTACCATACTGACGATATGCCGACCTGCGGCTTCTTCAGGTCGCTCGTCGAGAGTCCAGTCGCGTACAGCATAGCCTGCGAAGCTCCCTGGGCGATTGGCTGTGTAATGTGCTTGGAGACATTGTTCAGTCCCTTCACGTCGTCCGGGACGTCGCCATCATCCACAGGAGTCGCCTGTCGTCGGCTTGCGGCTTGCGAGAATGCTCTGGTGCTGCTCCATCGCGCTCTTGAGCACCACGCTGGGCGCCCAAGCCTTGAAGAGAGCATGATCGGTGGATGAATGAGCAATGGCAAAACACCACCACAGTCAGACTTCCTAAAAAGAAATCCAAAGAGCTCTAGAAATGCGTTGCATGGGATTGGCTGAGCATGCAGCCGACGTCGGCGAAAGGTATGCTTGATAGCGTAGCTAGGTCTATGGAGAACTCGCCGCAAGCTCCTCCGCTGGTATGCTCGAAATGCATATGGGCCACTTCCTGCATCGATCACGCTCTTCTGTTCCCTCTTGAAGTGTAACTTTCTGATGTTTAGGCCAATATATGATGGCCAAACGCATGGGACATGTGTACCCTGAGCTTTCCTCGACATAGTACGGCCGAGTCGGAAAAGCAGAATGTCTGCCCGGTCGTCTACTCCTCTCAAAGGCCCGGTTATTGTCTGCTTGTTTGATGTTCTGCGTGTTTCTGATCGGTCACCATGAGCCTCCGATCTCTGTCGATGAGTAGCTGTTGCCGTCGCTAGCCAGCGTCAGTTGTAGGAGTGGCGAGTGCTTTGAAGTGCTGGCTGGACGCCAGCGAGAGTGATGTTGTGTCGGCGAGTCTATCATCCTTCTTGTGCTACTCACAGATTCATCAGTATGCGACTGCGCCGGCAAAAGAAAGATGACAGGTTAGCGGCAAGCCGCAAATCGATTCGCATGGAAGTCGCTGGTGGAGGTGCTGGTCGACGATGGTGTCACTTGCGAGCCATATCAACGACCGTCGGTAGACCACGTCCTCAACACTGGCCATGTCGCAAAAGCATGCAAGTATCTTTGGTCCACCATTCTCCGAGTCAATCGGAGTACGCGCATCTTTGTCCTCCAGCTGCAAAATTTTTCAGCATTGACAGCGACTACGATTCCCCTCCGGAGCCCAGTAAAGGTACTGGAAGCCGATGGGGGACCTCACGTGTGTCAAACAGCATACCAGGGCGCCACGATGCTATATACTGTTGTTGTTGACTAACTACATCGAAAAAGCACACGCTCTAGGAAATACACCGGGCTGCTGTGCTGTCGCAAGTGCATTTTCGAATCCCGTGGCCCCAGCTCCCAAAGGTCGCCTCGACACACGTACCTAGTCTGTGCCCCGTGCCACGACCCATTGTGGGCTCTAAACCAAATGCCAATGGACGTGGTAGCTCCAACACAGCCCCTGAATGTTAGAGAAGGAAAGAAAGAAGAAGATCAAGAGGTTAGGCGGAGCCTGGAGTTTTATTCTGCTCGCACGCGCTAGTGGAGAAGTCCGAGGCAATTCAGGCATTTCTGCGCGAAAGTCAGGCATTCGAACACGTGAGTGCACGTCAATATTCGAGATTTGCGAAAGACCGGCCGCACATTCTGGCCCTCACTCCTTTTCGTCTTCCGAATCCTTCAATTACAACATCAAATCCGTCAAGCCTGTTCTCAACCTGCGCAGCAGCAAGATGGACACGTCAGAGGCATCGAGAAGCTTCCCGATCAGGACCAAAGGACCCATTGGCCGCAATAAGAGCAAGTACGACGACTGGACTCACGGCGTAAGTGTTCACAGCCCAGAGAGTCTGCGCCCCTGAGACTGACCTCAAATCCATACAGGCAAGACCAAGCTTCGCCGAGACTCGCGCAGTGGCTGCTGAAGGCGACATGGAACACAACACTGCTGCTGAGGGCGAGGACAAGCTTGCTTCTGAGGGCGAGGACAAGACGACCGCCGAGGAGAAGGCCGACCAGGCCGTTGACTGGTCCGACTTCTATAACCAAGTCAACCAAGCCTTCACCTCAGCTATCACCCACGGCACCTTCTGGACCGCCTTCCAGCAGCAACACACCGCCGCCATCTCCGTGGCAACCACCCAATCGCCGCAGGATCCCAACAGCACCTACAATGTCCCCCAACCCGCCTTCTCCACCGTTTTCACCGCCAAAATCGAGAGCTACAAGCTGCGCGCCGCGTTCCTCAGCCTTCAGCACGAAGCCAAGTACTACGACTCGCCGTACATCAAGAGCCTCTTCGCTGCGTGGGTGCAGACGAATCGGTATGCGGAACAGTACTTTGCGAACTTCGTGAGGTTTGCGAGGCGAGGGTATCATGGGGAGGGATGGGAGGTGACTGCGTGGAATCTCACGACGCTTGATTCGTTCATCAGTGCTAGGCTTAGCATTGATGCTCTTATCAGTGGTTTATGAGTGTCTCAATGCTTGATGACAATATCGGCGATTGACAACAGCATCAATGCTTGACTTGTGCGTTAGGGCCGGGCTCTTCTGTCGACGCTGGACTTGTGCATCAAAGGCTTGACTGTGCTGAGCTCACTATCAATGCTCCTGTCAGTTGTCAGCCATGGTTCCGCCCATCAACGATTTATGCCTCCGTCATCACCCGTCAACACCGAAGTCAGCCGTTCCCGGGCCGTCATCGTCAACGCTGCAATGCTGAATGGATTGTGGTCGTCGGTCAACATTGGCCAGGGTCCGGAGGGTACGGTCAATTGGCAGACGGGAGAGTACTAGCTGTTGCGGTGTATGAGAGGCATAGGGGAGCAGAGAGCATCAATGATACAGTATCAAAGAATTCGACGCCTGCGTCTTGTGCTCGCCCACGGATACATGTACTCATAGGTTTCACCGTCCCACCCCAGGCTCCCGATGCCACCCACCAATCCTTGAATTGTGCAAGAACACTCTGTCCATCATGATCGTGTACGTCTCGTCATGTCATCCCTTGCAAGCAAAACCCGCTACCCCTTTTCTCGTGTCACACCAACACACCCGAGTGCACTCAACGACGATCGCCGCTTCTGAAGACCGTGATGCTGTTGCACATATCAATCAACGATCTCTTCGGTTGGATCTTGGGGCAGGATGCTATGAGATGAGCTAATAAGCCGGGCGCTCATGCCAATGGCTGAATATGTAGTGCGGGGTGGAGGATTGACTCCAAGCTTACCGCAACTTCCAGTAGCCGGCAGCAACAGCCATAAAGACACCCGCAAGTGTAAACCTGTTTCGTCGCGATGATCAGCGTCTCCGACATTGGACGAAGAGCCTCAATTGAACTTAAGACTTACAAGCTGAACGGATGCATAGCTAGATCCAAAACAGTTCCAACGACACTCTTTTCTTGCTTGAACTCCTTCACCACGTCTTCTCGCTCACTCTTGGGGTGTCTCCTGTGGCCGGGATGCCTCTTGACATAATGCTCTTCGCCAAAGGTCGCGTTGTCGTCCTCCTTGGGCGTCATGGGCGGCGTGATTGGCTGTGCAGGCCTCGCTTCGGACACCAAGATCGCAGGTCGCTGAAACTTCTCCTGGCTCGGATCCACCTCATCCTCGTCGTTTTCGGCCGTCTTTGCCTCTTCCTCGCGAATGTTCTCCATCTCCTCATCTTCGTCTTCTGCGACGCTGGGCAAGCTCCGTGGCGGACTGCCACCTTTGCTACTGTGACTTCCCGCGTGCTGCCGTCGCAGCTCTCTGATGTCCTCGCGGTACTGATCTTCCGGCAGAGATGTAGAGGCCCGGTGAATGTGGTCATAGATCGCTCGTTTATCTGTTGGGAAGCGCTCCAGGGAAGGGTCATTTGGGTCGGCTTCTGGTGCCACAGCATCGTCAGACGAGCATCGCGAGTCCAAAGAAAAGCATGGTGATATCGGAGGGTAGGCGTGACCGTCGTCGTGATGCTCGCCTATTGACATTGTTTCGTGGCGCATCAGTGGAGCTTGAGTTTGTTCTTCAGAGGTAGGACACAGAGACTCGTGCCGTAATAGTGGCGACGCTTGGGCTTCGTCATCGTCGTCACCTTCTTCGCCATCTCCAAGGTCATCGTTTGTATATTCGCTGCCGATATTGGAGCTCGGCGGCGCAAATGTTTCATGCTGAAGCAAAGGTCCAGGAGCAGGAGTGACGGCACCCGGTGTATCTGGTCCAAGCTGTGCCATGTTCACTGGCGGCATCGGGATCGATTGAGGAGGATTGCCCCGCGATGGTGTTCCGGCCAACAAGCTCTTCTCGTTTTCCATCAACGGTGCTGCAGCTGGCGTTGGCGTAGCCTCCGCTTGAGCAACTGCCTTTGGTAAATCGATTGCTTGAGGCTTAGGCGGATCCGGCTTGACGACCAACAGGTTGTTCTTGTTGCCCATGCCATCGTCGACAGTAGGCTTGCTATCATCTAATGCCCACCAATCACCTGGACCCAGCCTGTACTTGTACTGATATTCGCCTTCAACCACCTGAAACGTCTTGAAGAATCTGTACTCACCATCCTCCTTCTTCTCAATCTCCATCTCCACTGCCGTCCATTGCGGATCGCTCAGGCTGGTGAAGATGTACAGTGGCGGCTGCAGCCCCGGTGAAGCATGCTCGACTGTAACAGCGTGCTTGGCCATGCTGGGCGTGACCGGGCGAGGCGGACCGATCCACGACGGTTGTGCTGAAGTAGAGGGACGCACGGCTGCTGGTGCGGCTGGACTTGGCGCGATGATAGCCGGCGCGGGCGCTGGATCTGGTGCCGCCGCGACAGGTTGCGTTGGCGCTTGCGAGCCTATGGCAGGCGCTGGAGGTTCTGGCGCGGTGGGAGGTTGGCTTGGAGGGGTGCTGTTGGCGGGAGGATCGTTGGCAGTCAATGCAGTACTCGGCGCAGTGACAGCTGGAGTTGGCAGCGTGCTCGGTGGTGCGTCCACTGGTGATGCGGGTGCAGGTGGAGCTGCAGGCGGAGCTGGCGTTGGATCTGTGGGAGGATTTGACGGCGCAGCTGCTGGCGCTACAGGCTGTGGACTCGCTGGAGGATTGGTAGGTACGGGATTTGAAGCTCCCGTAGCAGGCGTAGCGGGTACGGAAGCTGCAGGGCTAAACTTCTTCTTCACCTGATCGTTGAATTTGTCAATATTGGCTTTGGCCTGATTGAGCACGGAATCAATCGACTGTTTGTTGGCGAATGGGTTGTTATTGTTAGGCATTGCTCCAGCAGTCGGGCTATCCGGTGGAGTGACAGATCTGGGCTTTCGTAGAGGAGTGTTGCGAGCTTCGTAGGATGCTTTGATATCCTGAACGGACTTTGGCTTGAACATGCGATGCTTCAGCTAGCCAGCAGCTGATAAGTCGTTACGCTGTGCCGGGTGTGCCAGTGCTACTGTTGATGATATCTGCGTCCGGCTCTGGAGGCAAGGTACCCAGTTGGTCCTGGATGATTCTCTGGTTGCACAGGTGGTCTGGCAGTGATGAAGGAGTGTGTTATGCCCAGATCCCGGGGCGATCGAGCTGGCAAGCAGCGAAAAGCAGGCTTACCTGAGTGTATGCTTACGCTGTATCAAACAAGAGCCGTCTTGCCGCGCAACCACTTCCTTGCTCTTTCTTCGGTCAGACCAGCAAACGGGAAGGCGCAGTGGAGCTCTTGATCTACGTTGATGCGGCGGTTCGCGATGGATGCTAGGTTGCGTGAGAGTGAGGCTGTAGTCGATTCTTGATCAACAAGTATGTGCACACATGTAATAGTGATTTCAGAGAGTGTGGAAGAGGAAGCAGAAATCGAGCGTCGAAGCTTCAGTCTGTCTGCACCCAACCACGTACATGTTACTTCGTAGCTGCCGACTTGGAACCTTCGCAATCGCGTGTTCAGCAGCAGGGATCCGCATGTGCTTCTCCAATCTCCTCCACACGGTAACCTGAACGTTCAAAAAAAGCATCCATCAATTTCATGTCCTACATTCCTCACCGGCACTCTCTCCGCCGCACGCCTGCTACGACGTCAACGCTGCACGCTGTCTACGATGCTGTGCCATTGTTTGCCCTGGCAGCCACCTGCAGCTGCTGCTAGCCGTGCGCTGTTCACCGTTGATGCAGCGCCAGAACCAAGGAAGAGTGACGTTGGGCTGATGCGCGTTGCAAGGATGTGGGACGTTGTGTCGGGACATGCAAGCGAGAGAAGTCGGCGCTTCGGCTTGTCGGGTGTGTAGATCTTCCGTGGCCTGATGCTGGTGGCTTCCGATGGGGTGAGTGATGTTCGACTAAAGTCTACGCCGGAGACTTCAGCAAGTACCTTACGAACCACCAAGTATCAATCATCGACTATGTAGTCCCAGCATGTTGCCTAGCAATGCCGAACGGGTCAGTACAGACCGCCCCAATAGGCAAGGCATCGTCGTAACGCTGGAAAACTTGTAGTGTCGTTACAAGACTTTGTGTTGTGCTTTGCTTGTACTTCGTACAACAAATGATCATGTTAGGATCTCAAATCCTCATGCATGCAGCAATACTCTATGTAAGAATCGACACCTGCTTCATTCTCGCAACCACAACAGCGCGCGAATGAAACTCTCCGCCTTCTTCTCGCTCTTCGCGTCTCTCATGACCGTAGTCGATCCATTCCGCCCATCGCCGCCCAGCGCCCACAACAGCCGGCATAGTCGCTCGATACTAGGATACCTACCGACCTGCAGAAAGTCAATGTCATTAACCACGGTATCATCCCACTCATATTCAAGCAGCGCATGCCGAACAATCTGCATGCCTGGAATCGGACCTTCGCGCCAAGTAATCACATTCCGCGCTGGCAGGCTGAGAGTCGCAGGCGTCATCGGCACAACAAATCTTGGTCCAAATGATACCGCCACTCTTCTGGCATTTTGGACCTCAGGTGCGCTGATCTCGTCGATATCAATATCTTCGACAGGAAGCAGGCCAGCTTGCAAGAGGTGTTCCGTAGGCACCGCTCTATAAGCTTCCCCACGCACAATGCCATGAACGAGCCATTCCTCTGGGAAATCTTGTTTTCCGCATCCCAGCATATGCACGCGGGGACGTGCATGATGATGTTGGACGGCTCCGTGTCGTGCCGGTTCAGAAGACTCGTATCAAGCACGCTGATATGACTGTCACAGTCCTTAAGAGCGTAATCTGAGAAACCTAAAGCCACGGTCAATGAGGCGCTCCACGAGGAAAACTCGGTGGCTATGCCGTCGGACTCGCTGCTGGACTCGCTGCTGCTGCCCTATTGGTCGAATGGTTATTCTGTTCAAGCACGCGTCCGTCAACCGCAGAGGCCTGGACATGCTCTCCCATGGCTGTATGGACAGCTTGCGCAGTCCCAATGTCTCATCAAAGGCGCAAAATGACGCGTTCTTCGTTCTGCCCAATTTTGCAGAAAGTTTTGATATCAACTTCCCGAACGCTTTGAGGCAATTGTGACGGTCGAGCGCAAGCTCTTCACAGACTCGGATGATCTGAAGTTTGGGTTCGTTGAGTGCCTCTTGTCGGTTGTGTATGCTAGGATCTCGGTAGCGTGGACTGCGAGGCGGCGTGCGAGGCGAGCGCCTCCAAAGACTGAACTTGGCATCGTGTACCTAGCGATGCTGCATTTGCAGCAATGTACGTCGTCTCGGTGGATGTGTTCCACGTTCTTCCTCTTCCCACTCTTTCCCTCCAGCAACCCGCAAGCTCGCCCAGCACTGATGTCAGCGCGACTTTTATGAGCTGAGAACGTCCAGCTTGAGTGTCGGGACATAGAAGGTCGCATTCACGGCGGCGTAGAGCGCCTCCGTCCCGAACGCAACGTACCCAAGGTAGTCTGAGCTGCTCGGGCCTGTGTAGTTGCCAAGATCCTGTACGAGAGGCCCAACATCGCCGTAGAATGTGGTCGTGTTGCCCTGAGCAAGCCAGGTCAGGACGTTCTGTCCGTAAGTATTGGCACCTGTGTAGAGATCGCTGCAACAAGGTTAGTGAGGTGGCTCAGTCGTGGATTTTGGATATCAGAATGCTCACAAAGTGGTCCCGTTCACTTCACGTGTGTCGACGGAGCCATTAACATAGCCGAGAGGGAGCGTATAAGCTCCGAGCTGGCCAAGCCACACCATGACCTCAAACTGTGCGTCAGTGGCATTGAAGCTACCACCTCCCTCAGTCGCCAAGAACAGATCGAGGACCACATCGGCGTTGACAGAGTGATTGGCCAGCGCATCCCAGTCACTGGTATTCGACAGTTCGTTGCCAACATTGTAGGACCACTGGACGTCCATCGTCAGTCCAGACATAGACGAAAGCTGGATCGGCAGGATGCTGCTAGCATTCAGCTCTGCATTGGCGAAAGCATGTACCGGTTCCGTGTCCGGGCCTTGTGAATATTGCCATGTTGCCGCAAAGGCAGGAGTAAAGCCGTCTGACTCATTGAAGCCTCTTGTGAAGTTGATACAGAGAAAGCCTGCGTCCTCGGTATCTCCCCATTGATTTGGATTGACTGAGCGTCATTGTCAGCGGCGTGGTCGACGTTGCCTCGGCGACGGTACGGGAATCGCACGAGTCATGTATCAGTGAGGTGGGCTTACAAACATATTCTTCTGACGGCGTCGGAATACCAAGAGACTTCTCGCAGTACAGTGTCCTTTTCGTATACCACGGATTGCTCGTGGTGCTGTTGTCTGTGTTACCTCCGGAGGTACCATTGGAATTACCGTTTCCAGTACTGTCGTCGCATGACAGCCCGCAGCGCAGGATCCTCTCGTGCTCGACGCCGAAGTAGACACCAAAGGTCACTATTATGGGAATCACGAACAGTAGTCCAGAGAAAGCAGTGAGAATGATCATGGTCGCGAACGATGTCGAGCGCGTGGGACGACGAAACGAGAGACAGAAGACATTTCTGGCGCTGTGCCTTATCTCATAACAGGCCTCGCATGCATTTGCATGGCAACTGGCAAGCATAATATCTGCCCCCACCGCGAACATCTTCTGAACCCCTGGGCATAGGAGCATGGGGGCCACCAAAGTTAGCGATTGCTCCGACATCCCTGCGTATATCTGCTATCTTGCATCATGATTGCATTTTCGCAGACTTTCAACGCCCAGCCATCGGCTATAACTGGGATACGCGTACTTTGAGGCCCAAGATTGAAACCATTTCATCCTTCCGAGAGTACATGCTACGACTCGCCACTGCCAATTACAATGCGAACCTTGTGATAGCTCGTGATAGGACTCTCCATCCACACGTTACACCTAAACACGACTCGGACCCCCCGGGCGCATCCGCAACGACAGCAACCATTTCTCATGCTTCACAACATGGATACTGATAACCACCCACTTTATTTAGCGCGCACTGCATCCACCTTGCCACGATAATTGTTTAGTGATTACTCTTCAGATATCCCAGTCGTCGTAAACATGACGGGACGAAACACAGCCTTGACCGTGTGTTCCAAGCGAAGGCGGCGCATCAGACTACATTATTATGTCCTAGTCTACATATGAACTAGCAAATCCAGACTCCTGCTCGCGCGTCCACTGCGAAATACGCCTGTGCCTCAAACATCTTGCCGTCCCTCCCGCTTGGCAAGATATGACCCCGCGACCGTTCGCTGACAGTCCTCATCTCTGACACTGCGACTGCCGCTGCTATGTCGCCAAAAATGCCATCTATCAATCCGGCGGGGTCGGACAAAAGCCCTGGCGGCCGTCTGGGCACACCGACAAGCAAGCCTTCACTGCCTCGCTCGCCAACGTCCGAGGCCTTCAACGAGAACGATCCATTCCTCGAAGGCGGACTACGATCCGTTCCCAACTCTGCGACTGCTTCGCGAAGGGGCAGTTACTTCGGGCAGATTCCTCTGAAAGCCCTACAGAAGGAGTTGGAGCAACACGGCCCCTTCTCAGATGCATATACCCCGGGCGACCGACCTTCCTTCATCTCATCATACCAAAGCGGCAGAGCTTCGCCCGTGTCCTTATCGTGGTCGAAATTGGGAACCGACGTATCGGTTCGGCAGAGCGGAGCGTCTTTATTACACCTTTTCCCTAACACCTCACAAATATTCGACCGCGAATGGGTAGAGAAAGGCCACATTGCAAAGATCCACCAGCGCGACGACTCCGAGGAATGGCCCAATTGGAAGCGATACCTACATTATACCGCACCAATCCTCGCTTTGGCGACCATAGTAACTTACTTCGGGTACTTCGGCCTGCGTGTCTACTGCATCGTATCAGCTGAGCGAGCTGAGCACAAGGCATTCATTGCAGCTTGGTTCTTCGTCGCCATTGAAATGACCGTGGCGGTGCCGATGTGCATGCAGATGTTCTGGTCGGTATTCATCTTGAAGAAGAGGAACCGGCCTAAGTTGAGACTGGTCGGTGACGATGTCCCGACGTCGACGTGTTCATTACCTGCTGCGGAGAAGACACAGAGGTGGTTATGGACACAGCACGAGCTGCATGCGATATCGACTACCCTCAGAATTGCTTCCGCGTGGTCGTCCTGGATGACGGTAACTCCGAGGCCATCAGGGAGGGTATTGAGCTCCTCAACCAGGTCTACCCTAACGTCTGTTACCGCAGTCGGCCAAAGTATCCTGGCGTTCCCCACCACTTCAAAGCTGGAAATCTCAACTATGGGATTGATTGTGTACATGAGATGCCTGGTGGCGCTTCGGACTTTATGGCTGCTCTCGATGCAGACATGATCCCTGAAAAGCACTGGCTTCGAGCCATCATGCCACACATGCTCCAGGATGAAAAAATGGCCCTCGCGTGCCCTCCGCAACTCTTCTACAATGTTCCACCGGGCGACCCTTTGAACCAATCGCTCGACTTCTTCGTCCACGTCTCGGAACCTATCAAAGATGCGCTCGGCGTGGCCTGGTGTACCGGCTCCGGCTACGTTTGCCGCAGAACTGCTCTGGAAGACATTGGCTGGTTCCCAACGGGCACGCTTGCGGAAGATGTCGAGACAAGTACCCTGATGCTTGGCAAAGGATGGAAGGTCGCCTTCATCCACGAGCCGCTGCAATTTGGCACTGTTCCTGAGGACTTTGCCTCGCATCTGAAGCAGCGCACGCGATGGGCAGTCGGTACCGTCGATACCTCGTTCAAACTCAAGTTCTGTCTGTGGGGTGACAGGATCAAGCAGTTGACGGCCTTCCAGCGGATGTCTAGCTTCCTTTATGCCGTTCTCAGTTTATACAATATCGCACTGACGATATCGCTCCTCGTGCTCCCCTGTGTGCTACTGGCTGGCTATAAGTTAATCGCATACGCAACCGACACTGAACTACGCTGGCTACTCCGAGCGTGTTTCATCTCGCTGGTAACGAATCGCATCTGCGAAATCTCACTATTCCTGCCGTCTGGCTACGCTACGGGCCAGCGTGGCAACAGATCGCAGCTCTGGATGGCGCCTTACATCACCATCTCCACAATACGCTCGTTCGTCCTCCCTAGCTGGCTCGGCGGCCAGAAGCAGGCCTTCAAGCCTACGGGCTCCCTCAAGTCGGAGCTCAATGAGCGTTTTGCCGCAATCCGCGCCCCGGTCTTCCGTAGACTCTGGACGATTTTGACCAACTACATGGCGAGCCTGCACGTCTTTTACGTCTACCTCACCCTGACAGCCGTCACGCTCAGCACGCTGCGTTGTATTTTCAATGAGCCGAGTGTGAGAGAGAGGCTAATATGCCTTCTCACGCATGCCTTCTGGCCTCCCGTAGCATGGCTGTTGGCCGTCAGCTCATTCTGGACACCCATCATGTACGCTTTGGATCCGCCTTCGTGCCCTGACCGCGAGGCGCTCTTGGAAAGAGATCCAAAGACTGGGGTTGCTCACCCGACAAGACAGAGCAAGAAGATTGCTTTCCATGGACAAACGCTTTGGTTTGAGTTGGAATATTTCCTGAGCAGCGGGTTTACCGTATTCATCTTCATCGTCAGTTTCATTTGGATATGATGGCGGTTACGAGTGGTGTGGCGCATCTGCAAGGCCGTAATCACTGGGCCTGCCGCAAACCATCGAGCAGCTCGCTGCCGACGTATTTGGCGGCGCATCAGTAGCTCACAAGAAACAACTGGATACGACGAATTTGGTGTTCCTCGCAGGTGAGGCCATACCATGCTTGTTATTGCTCTTTAGTGAGACCGAAGATGTCAGCGGCTTTCTCAGTCTGTTGAAGGAATGCGAGAGGTGTGATGGCGTCGGGAGTGTTCAAATTCGCGCTTCCTCCGGAGTGTGTGGACCAGCCACGAAAGAGGAAGCGAGGCGGAGTTTTGGAGGCCTGGGGGAGGCGGCGGCTGTGTCTAGGTCCATATACGGCTTTGGTAGGCCGGCTACTTGTGTCGGTTTGGACTTGTCACCGCTTTGATTCAGGATTCAGATCGATTCCTGTATCTCTGCCTCTGCAAGCCCGCCAAACCTCTTGATCCTATCCGGTGCCATACAATGCATTTGTGCCATCCAAGTCTGATAATGGCTTAGTTGCGCTGAGCTCGCCTTTGTTCCTTCGTTATCTTGCGGCCAAACTTGCGGCGGAGCACAGCCCTGACAATGCTTTGGATGCCCTCACGATCGCCATCGGAGTCCACAAGGCTTTCCAACACGTTCTCAACTGCTGTGGCTCCGTCCCGCCCTGCTCTCGATCGCTCAATCTCTTTGCAAAGAGTCGTCTATGCACCGTCCGCATCTCCGTCAGTCTCCTCTCCCGAAAATTCCGCCAAATCCTCATCGCCCTTGTTCACCTTATCTGCGAAGCAGTCAGCTGTTGTTCCTGTGCATTCATATGTCGAAGCCGCACCGTCAATTGCAGAAGTGGCTTTCTTCGCGCCTCTGTGGGTTGGGTTCTTCTTCTGATGATTGGCAAATGCCCTCAACAACCGGATGAATTGCTCGATTTCTGGGAAGCCGAGGACATACACAATATCTGTGAGGATGGTCAGATCAGTGCAAACGTCATTTGGAAGCACATGACTCTGCAGCGCCTCGGTGATAGCCGGAAATCCTGGGATTGCTGCACCCGCTCGCCACTGTTCAACGTCATGGTTTTCGAGACTGAGGACAGCCAAAGTCATGGGTACTACGAACTCTTCGCGACAGAGGTGGCCGATAGCTTTGGCTCTCTGAACAGCGGGCGCTGCGATGTCCACAACCTCGTGGTACGGGAAGAGCTGATGGCCGAACTTGTTGACAATGCCGGTCAATCCGGCCTTTGCAAAGTGGCTCAAAGATATCGCCTGGACAGCTGGTCCTTGTATCACGCCGTGCGCAAGATATTCGTGTGGGTACATGCCATGCGCAAGTCCCGCGCTGCTCATGGCGTTGACGTGCATGATGATGTTGACGGCTTTGGTGGTGTCCTTGTTCAGCAGCTTCGTGTCCAGAATGCTCACATAAGAATCTCGATCGCCTGGGATGATGAAGGCGAAAGCCACGGCCAGAGAAGCGCCCCACGAAGAGAACTCCGTGTCGATCGATGTACCAGTAAGATGTCCGATGGTCATGGCTCTGATCTGCTTTTTGGTAGAATGGAAGATGTCGGGCCCTCGTTGAGTGCCTTTGACGAAGGCGAGGGGCCGTATTGCTTCCGGGGTGTTGAGCCCGGGCGTATCACCTCCTGACCTGCGGTTCCAGCAGCGAAATAGGTAGCGTGGTACGGCTTTCACGATCTGCTGAATGGCAGCCCGCGTCTCCTGATCAAGTCCTCTTTCCGGCGCCATCGAACCTAGCTGCCCACCATTGCCCTGCTGCAACGATTCACCAGCACTGCGATGTGCTCCGCCGTTGGAGTCTGTCGCAGCACCTCGACTGAATGTGTCCTTCATCGTTGCGTAAACGCGTATCAGCGGAACCTCCCTTCAAAATGTCGCACGAAACCGACGCCACCACTTCCACTGTGGCCGAGTCCTATCCACTGTTCAATCGTCAGCCGCTGGCCGGTTTTCCGTCAGCCTGCAAGTTCCAAAGAGGTGACGAGAGTCGTTTCGAGCCTCCCGCACTGAACTATGTTCCGGAGTTGCTAGTGGCAGATATTAGGTAGCATCGCGGGCCGGAAGGGCTTTATGTGTCGTATCGGGTGTACAGCTATCGGAAGTGTGTTGGGGAGCAAGTGAAAGCCATTATCTGCTTTCAAAATTGTACCCCTGTCGAAAATAGCTGACTCGACCCTTCGAGTGTCACACCGATTCCCAATACCAAGCCGCACGGGCCTCGGAAACGGTGCTGTGATTGCGCGAGGTCTGTATCCGAGAGTTGAGCTCGGGAATCATCTTAAGGACGTGGGCTACAACGCGACAAATTCCAGTGACAAAGTTTTCTGCTGATTGGAAGTCTTCTAAACGCAATGTCGACGACGACGCACTCGCCAGGAGCACTCACAGGGTCCGAGCCAGCCTTTGCTTGAGATGCCGTCGAATGATAGCCAGACACATATCGATGTTTGGCGGCTGTCCGAAAGCCCAATGCCACCGAGATCTCTGTCAAGGAATGCAATTCGATCATGGCTCGAGGCATGGCTTGTTCGACTATGCGCAGTCGGGTGAGTAAACAGTTGACCTGATAACGATTGACGAGCTGTTAATTCACTGACGGGCAGTAAACTCATGTTTTGACATACAATACTTCCCTCACAGGGCAATTCTGTCTGACGGCCGAAAGCCTTCAAAATCTCAGCAAGGGAACGTCTACTCGTCGTCAGTATTCGCAAACGACGAGTTTGATCGGCCAGAATGCTATTCATCCGAATTTTCCAACTCGAAATCTCCATCGGCGCTATCTTCCGCACTCGAGCTTTCGCGCGCCATGTACTCAGTCTCAGTAGATTCAAAGCCATCATCGACATCGAAGATGCCATACCGCTGGAGCACGAGTACGTGCATTAGCCGTCGTGTCCTTTCCACGTCCTTGAAACCATGACTTATACCATTGCCCAACAAAATCTTGTAATCACTCTTCCAGTCAATTGGTACCTGGTAGTCCTCCAGCATCCAGGCCAAGCCCTCCAAACGGTCTTTGGCATTCAGCACATCGCCGTTATAAGTGTAGCTCGCGAGCATTGTAGCCAGCACAAGCAGTTCGAAGTTTTCGCCGAAGCTTCTCGCGAAGCGCTGTGCAAGCTTGAACTCTCTCAATGGATCTATAGTCTCGGGACGAGGGTCCAAGACCTGCTCAAGCAGAAGGCTTGGCCTATTGGCGTCGAGAAAAGGCGCGAGGGATACGGCTCTATAACAATCGCTTTGGATGACGCCATACGCAAGGAATATGTGCTCCGTACCTGGTACTTCTCTGATCTCCTCATTAAGGGACGCAAAGGCTGATGAATGAAGGATCGTTATGAACAAAGGCAGTCGCGAGGTATCGACGACCGCCAAGTGAGTCTCAGACATCAATGACCTTGGAATCTTCTCCAAAGCAGTACTTGGTGAATGTGTCCAATCAGAGAAAATCGACGGCTCCGGACGTCCTTGCAGATGAGCCAAAGCGTACTTGGCCAGCGTCTCTTTCGACAACTGGTACATAGGATCCTCCGAATCTTGAAGCCTCAAGCCGGGCTTCACATAAGTCGTGGTGCTCGCGCATTTGCTGTCTTCATCGTTGTGCCAGGCGCGGAATAGGAACCTAGGCGTGCGTCGCTCCGCGGCTCTGAGTCTGCTTGCAAGGTCGTCTGGGAGCGATGGACCCCTGTTGATGGTGCTGCGCACACGCTTTTGGCGCTTGCCAGATTGCGCAGGCTGATCAGACGGAGAGTCTGGGCGTGCACGCTTGGTCATCCTGGACGCGTTGCAGGGCCGACTTCTTTGGGCGCAACGAAGTGGTGAAGGTAGGTTGTTATGCTGTGATATGAGTGTCCTTGGGTGCTTATTTTATAGCATGGACAATTGAACTGGCCCTTAGCATCCAGTATCTCGTGTCGACGGGTTGCGATATCTTGCAGCAAGAGACACGCAGGTTCGTGACTGGACCGTACCAATGTCTCGCGCATCGTCGCTGAGACTGTTCGAAATTCATCTTAGCAGCCAGTGCGATCTCACTCGCATTGAATTGACTCTCGACAAGACATCTCTTTACGCTCCGCCTGAGGCTTCCTTATCCTTCTCCTCCCTCTCCTTCTCCCTCGCCCTCTTCCTCCCCAAAAGCTCATTCAACTTCTTCGCCATGTTAAACGTCCCACCTGTATCGACCCCACAGTTCGCACACCCCTTCTTCTTCTCCTTCATATACCTTGTCATCGCACACTTTTCACAAAAGTAATGCCCGCACTTCGTAACCACCGGCCTCTTATAATCCTCCTTGCAGATGATGCATTTGAACGGAATACCCTCCAACATCTTCTCCTCCTCATCTCTATCGTCGTTCTTTGCAGCAGGCTTATCCTTGTTCTTTCCAACTTTCTCCCATTCTTTGTCAAGTTGCCAGCCTTGCTTGTAATCTTCTCTGGCATGGAGGAATTTACAGCTGTCGCCGAAACCACAGAATCCGGTCTGCTTGTAATCTTTGCACACATCTGGCGCAAAGTCGGTGGTGATTACCATCCGCACGTTGCTGCCCTGCGCCCTCTGCGGTCCAACCTGTCCACTTGGTTTTGCGCCGCCATGTTCCCAGTTTGAGGTCTTGGTCGCATCGTCGGTAGCTGAAATCTTGGAGGATCGATCGGCCGAGAATGCGGTGTTGTGCTTTTCCACAGCGTCGGTGTGCTTGGTGGCGGTGTTGGTGACAGCTACGCCTTCTTTCTTTCGACGCTTGATACGCTGCCCGTTTTCTTCTTCTGAGGTATAGTCGTCCGAGTCTGATTCTTCTGGTGGAGGCGTGGCTGGCCTTTTTCGAATGTTGGCGCCTTTGTTGGTACGTTTCTTGAACGCGACTGGTGCTACGTCTGCCATCTTGCCTGGAGGTGCAAAAGTAGGTATGTTTTGAGGAAATGCAGAACGGTCAATCTGATATACCGGGTTAACCTGTCGCGAGTCAGCAGTGTGGCTGATGACAAATGTGGCACTCGGCTCAAAAGCCGGCCGTTTGGATCGTGATAGAAGTCTATCTTGTGGATTGCCTACTGTTCCTGCCCTAAAAGATTACAATAGGAGCCACGATCCCTGTGAGGCCATGCAGCATTCCTCCGGGCACTTGCTAGACTGCTACAGGTACAGTGTCAAACGCAGCTCTTGGGCAACGCACCATCATGAGTCGCGTGGCGCATGGCGCGCATTGAGCGCGAACCCGATTGGCGAGAAGCTGAAACGCCAGATCGCCGCCCTCGTTTATTTACTCGTGCCATCACAGTCGACCTCACTTCTCGCTCCCACCGCCCTCATCCTCTGCTCAACCCCACCACCACACCTCAACATGCTGCCCTTCTCCTTTCGTTTGTTAATTTAGTAGTTGTTTTTCTTTACCTAATCAAGAAGTCGGGGGTGCGACTGACGCGTCTGAGCTGCTGCGGCAACGCGGGGCCGCGAGACAGCGCATCTACGCATAAACAAGAGACACTGCGCCTCGTCACAAGTACACCTGTAGACGCAGGTCGCGGGAATCTCGCGTGGCTTTGCGCCGCTGTACACACCATCCCAGGCACCGTCCGAGCCATTCGTTTTCACGACACAAACCGCCGCTTCAGTGCCGGCGATTCTCTACTTTTCCCTTTATTACACCTATGATTTGATAATGGCGACACTCGCAAATCTATCGCCGGGTGCTGTCCCAGCCAACGGCGCCAGCGATCCATTTGTTGGAGGAGGCGGTGCTATGAGATATGCCTCCTTTGACACAGATCATTTCTCGCTATATGCGAGCAACTCGCCTTCGCACACCAAACGCGCTCTGGAAGCGCATCTCAAGGACACCGACCGAAGGATTCAAGATGCGTCGAGGCTAGGCACGACACTGGTGCAGCAGCGCAGAGAGCTGGCCGCACGCTTGAAAGAGGTGGAATCGGTGGAGCAGAGCAATGAGGTCCCGGCAGAACTGCGGAAGAAGTTGTCGGAGCTGGAACGCGAGTATCACGAGGTTGGCAAGGAGTCTGCGCGGGCGTTCCTGCCAAAGTCGCGTAACATTGGAGACAATGGCCCCGCTTCGCCGCAGGTATATACCAATTCTGGTCGCGAATCGCCCACCAAGCTTTCGGCATCGAGCAGGAGACAGCGGAACCAGCCGAGCAATCGGGTCCACGACATTGAGTTTGCGACTGAGATTAGTACATCACTGCTCGCTCAAGTCAGGCAGTTGCAGGCTGCGTTGGCGGAGAAAGATGAGGCGCTCAAGAACGAAAGCTCTGCGAGAGCGCGGGTAGAGTCTGAGGCGCTGGCACTGGCCCAAAGGCTAAAGCAATTCGACGAGAACGAGCAGCGATTCAAGGACGAGAACTGGAATCTGGAGATGAAGGTCCAGGAGCTCGAAGGGGCGCATAGAGAAGTCTCGGACAAGCATGATCGACTGATCCACGCGCTGAAATCGACCGAGTCCGAGAAGGTCATTGCACAACGGGAGCTGGACGAACTCAAAGTCGCGCATGAGAAGCTCAATGAGGATACCACAGTGGTCAAGAGGCAGCAGGAGGCTGACTTATTCACCTTGCGAAGAGATGTGGCCACCAATCAGACTGAGAAGCGGTTGATGCAAAAGAAGATTGAGGAGCTTACCATGCAAAACACTGAACTGGCGAAGGCTGTATCATACAGATGGAACCAGCAACCAGCAGCGGACTCTGAATTCGTCTCAGCGGCAGAGGACCAGCCCGAGCATGATTCCACTCCAAGCCCGTCCGAGGCAAATTCTCCAATGAAGGGTACACCAAGGCATGGCATGCTTGAGACCGAGACCTTGAAGTCCAGCTTGAACCATGCACACCGGATGATCCAAAACCTCAAGAACAACATCCACCGCGAAAAGACCGAGAAGTTGGAGCTCAAGCGCATGCTTGCAGACGCCCGGGACGAGATCGAGACCAGACGCACAAGCGAGGTCGGTCTGCGGGCAAATGTGTCCAGGAAGCGGGAACCCGAGGGCATCAAGTTCAAGAAGCCTAATCGACCACTAGGAGCACGTAGGACGAGCACCACGGAAGTTCTCGAGGATGAGCCGGAATGGGAGGACCATGATGAGGTGGAGCACACGCCTAGCAAGCGCGGCTTCGCTCTCAGGGCTGGGACTGCGGCTCTCGGGGCTGATTTGGGCGTTGCGGCGCTTGGCCAGGATGCATATGGAGCAGCCGAACCAGACACCACTGATGGATTTGAAACTGCGAATGAACGCGACACAACGACCGAGACTGAAGCTTTTGAGACTGGTCACGAAGACATGTCCGGTGACGAAGGAGACGCCACAGAGACCGAAGACAATATCCATCGTACTACTACTCTTCGCAGTGTCTCTCCACTCGCATCTAGAAGTGCCGGCAGCAGAGCTTCGTTCCAGTCTACTGCATCGGCTTCTGAAGATGAGAGCGATAATATACGGACTCCAATACGCGGCGAGCAGCCAAAATACAAGCTGCGCATGTTCAGCCGTGGTAGCAGAAAGAGCCGTATTAGTGATTTGGCCGCAAATAGCCCTCACGAGCCGAGTCCCGGCCTGGTCAGCCCGACTTCTAGCAACGGTACGCCGCAACCAACCGGTCAGTCACTCGGCGATGAGCTCGATGCTTTAGATGACGATGGTGTCGACGGTGAACCAGGTGGCAGCTTCTCGATGGACGAATACGCCCAGTCACCGGAGACAACGAGACATGCCAGCTTCGAGGCGGAGACCCCAATCAAGGGCAAGGACAGTGCGATCGGCTCGACGCCTGAAAGAGGGATGGACAGCGAGCAAGAGCATGATATCAGCCGCCCAATGATCGTTGCACCACTTGGAGGCAGACAGGCCAATTCGGCGCGCCAGTCGAACGCCGCCGTACTTGCTCACGAATCTGCTGTTGGCAAGCAGCCGTATGTCGATTCCGGTGTGAACACCGATCCATGGGAGCCGCAGCATGGAGATGTCCACGCAAAGCAGAGCGCAGTGTCTCGTGCTGGCGAGGTGATTGGAGGCGCGCTTGCTGGCTTCGGCCTGGGTCAGCTGAGCAAAGACAGGGAGCCTGGTGAAAAGGAACTTGACGTCGCGGGCACTGAGTATCACGATCATAGTACGGATCTGACCTTTGACGCAGGCTTGAAGACAAGCTTGCCTGAAAGTGTAACAACTGAGGCCCAGGCTACGCCAGCCGGCGCAGAGAGAACAGGCCACGACGAACGAGAAGCGGCTCTCCGTGAGCGTGAAGCGGCCGTTGCGGAGATGGAGAAGCACCTGAATGATCTGACAAGTCGGGAGGCGGTGGTCGCGGAGCGAGAGAAGAGATTGCCGGCATTGGAGCAACGGGAGGCGACCATAGCACAAAGAGAGGCACAGCTATCGGCCCTCGAGCAGCGCGAAAAGGCTCTGACCCAAACAGAGGCACTTGCTGCCGAGCTTGCTGCTCGTGAAGCAGCCGTCAAAGAGAGAGAAGCCAAAGTTGCCATTATAGATCAACGAGAGGCGGCTATAGCAGAGCGTGAGAAGCAGTTGCCGGTCTTGCAACAACGTGAGGCTGTTGTCAGCGAGAAGGAAAAACTCATTCCTATCCTGAGCCAGCGCGAGGCTGCTATTGCTGAGCGGGAGCAGCAACTAGGCGGACTTGATTCTCGCGAAGCTCGTCTTCTTCAGCGTGAACAGAGAACTTCCATTCTCGACGCTCGCGAGGCGGCTCTGCTAGCTCGGGAGCAGAAAGCCGCAGGGCTAGACGAGCGCGAGGCAGCGCTAGTCGCTAGAGAGCAACAGGCAGCCAAGCTTGATGCTCGTGAGGCGGCTCTCGCAGAACGTGAACGGCGGCTCGAGAGTCTGCAGCAACAGGTAGCAGCCGGGCAGGCCGAGAAGCAGGCCGAGTCAAGGTCGCTACAGCCGTCTACGATTGTCTCCAATGAGACGCCACCCACTGCCAAATCAGCTCCAGATTTCGATTTCTCAGCCATTGACTCGCAGCAGTACGATCCGAAGGTGAACACTATCCCTGGCACCGAGCAGGCACGACCTGGTGCCGCTTTTGTCGCCGCGTCGGACTTCGACAGAACCAGGACGCTTTCCTCGTCAAGCAAAGCCGAGAAAGATGCCGACAATCTCCTGATCGAGCCCCGGGTATTTGGAGGAGTGCGCAAAAATGCCGGTGGTATACCCACGCTGGTTTTTGGCGAGGACAGTGACTCTGCAGACGAGAAGCAGATACCAATCCGTGAACCATTGGGCGAGAAGTCTGTTAATGTTGCCCAAGGTGGCGACCGCACAAGATTGGAAGCGCAGCCCATGGCAGACGAGGGCTCACAAACGATTGTCTCTGGATCTGAGATCGACAGCTTGCTCCGCAATAAGAGCCGAATTCCACCGACCGTCGACACGGGTGCATCTCCTTTCAAGGGCACCTCACCAAAGAGGCGGTCCGTCGATCACTCAGCAGCCACCGCTGGCGCAGTTGAAGCAGGCCTCGCAGCACGTGGTCCGCGACGGCCGGCCAGCGCAGGCAGTATGCGTTCTAAGGTGACTGTGGGCATCCCGCCACCGCTTCCGGAAGGCTTTACAGCCAAGATCGCAGCGCAAAGAGCTCCAGGCTCGTCGGGGACTATGGGTCCGCCAACCATGCCCGCTTCTGCCTACAAGGCGCACAGTAGGCCTAGAACGCCTGCTGATGGGCCTCCGGCCTCTCGGGACGGTACCACGCCACGACCCGTGAAGCACAGAGATAGTAGGGGCCAGTTTCAGACATTCGGATCTTCGCTGTCGAGAAGGCCTTCGGTGTCGTCCTTCGCATCCGAACTGGATGAGAGGTTCAACATCACGCGTGGTGATCTCATGTATCCATCAGATGTGCAGCCTGCTACTGACCCGAGGATGATTCAGGCTATTACTCAGACCATGATTGGTGAGTATCTGTGGAAATACACGCGGAAAGCTGGACGCAGCGAGACATCTACGACAAGACATCGGCGTTTCTTCTGGGTACATCCGTACACAAGGACCTTGTACTGGAGTGAGAAGGATCCTTCGACTGCTGGACGAGACATGCTCAAGGCTAAATCTGTCGCCATTCAGTCCGTGCGCGTCATCACTGACGACAACGCATATCCGCCCGGCTTGCACCGCAAGTCCATCGTCGTTGTGACGCCTGGTCGCGAGATAGTCTTCACTGCGCCCACTGGCCAACGACATGAAACCTGGTTCAACGCCTTGTCCTATCTTCTCTTGCGAAAGGAGCAAGAGCGGGACGAGGCAGCAGACACTTTCGATCAAGATGACATCGATGAGTTTAATCCTAGTGGCACCGGATTCAGCATTCGCAGGAGCATCAGCCGCATGACTGGTGTCAGGGATCGAAGTGAAAGCAGGACGCGGATGAGCTTGAGCTCCTACAACAGTCACACGACCCGCACGAGTAGTCCACAGCGGCGTGAGATGGCTGTTGGAAGTCTTGCTCAAAGGCAGAGCGCTGCAGCTGAGAGGGCATCGGCTGGTACGCCGACGCCGACACCTCGTCTGGTGCCGAACGATGCAAACACGAGACTTGCCGAAAGGGGGTCGGTCTCCGGCCGTCTCTCATCCCTAGCATCTCGCATTCGACCTGCTTCCGCTCAGCGAGGTTCCTTTTCCACCGGAGGACGTGGCGGCCGGTCATCTGTCGTAGATCGATTTGCGAACACTGGCGATCCTAGCGAAATCTACGATGCCGCAGTCGTGGAGAACGATTCTGCCGAGGACCTACGCGCCGTCATCGAGCGCCAGGAGCGGGAAGCCGACCGGCTGGAGAATGTGCGCGCGTGCTGTGATGGTCAGTACATACCCACCTCACCCTCAACTCTGCATTTCGCTTTACATTTGCCTGCAGCCGTCAGACCTGAGAGGAGGAGCAGTATCGCTGCTTGCCCTGAGGCTGAGAGTGAAGAACATTTGATACTCACAGCGCATGATGACCGGAGAAAGCGTTACAGTATGCTAACAGCGCTTACAGGAAAACATGATGTCGGATCACTCTCGCACAAAGGCGGACGCCACGCGAGCCATGGACGACACACACGCCATGGTTCTCACGGACACGCTCATCCGCGAGCCGAGCCAATGAAGGACTCGATGAAGCCTAGGAGGGGCGAGTGATACCTCGTGGCAGATAAGGCGAAAAGGACAACAGTCGCGGCAGCTTTTTCTTGCAACATGGAGTCAGGAGCGCTG
The DNA here is from genome assembly GCA_007113905.1 of Teratosphaeria zuluensis. Lineage (NCBI taxonomy): Eukaryota > Fungi > Ascomycota > Dothideomycetes > Mycosphaerellales > Teratosphaeriaceae > Teratosphaeria > Teratosphaeria zuluensis. Next base: position 129,791 of record VCMQ01000023.1, read on the forward strand.
AAGCATTCTGTTATCGCGAGCATTTTTCTTGTCTTGTTGAATTGGATAACCTGGTCTGTCGACATCTTACTGAAGGGTTTTCTTGTTGTATGGAGGATGTGTCGGCCAAGATGAAATGGCGGTAGTCTGTAAAGCAAATCGAATGACTTCGCCGCGAGCCTTTGCCTTTGCGCTTCCCTGTGGAATAGATGTGGTGCGTAACCAGGTCTAGCAAACAGTTGCTGGGGCTTTGTTGGATATGCCGGCGTTGGCAATTGACGCTTGGCATTTGGTGTTGACACCTGATGCTTGACATTCGTTGCGGATATCTGACCTTGACAATTGTCAATGATGTTTGATGTCAACACGAATCACTGTCGATTTCTAGTATACAAGTCCAGGCCATCACGAACCTCCCTCCCTACTTAACCATTTTCCAGCCTTACTCTACTTCGTCTGATCCTTCCCCTGCTGCTTCGCCCCCGTCGTCTCATGAATCTGATCCGTAGCCGACTTGCCAGCAGCCTCCGCATTATTACTAGCATTCGTCAAGATCTCCCCAGTAGCACGGCCCACAGTTCCTACAGTCTGGCCGGCCTACGAGAATATTGTCAATGCAAACGCCCAGAAGTCGCGAGGTTGATGTAGCTTACAGTGTTGACCGCCGAGCCAGCAATGCCACCGACAGTCCCGAAGATGCCACCGGCGGTTTTTTGTGCGCTTCCGAGCCAGCTCTGACCGGTGGCTTGCGCCTGCTCGGAGGTTTGTTGAGCAGAGTCTTGCGCCTTTTGGCCTGTGCTTTGGTCGGATGAAGACATATTGTGCAATTGGTGTGGATGGAGAATGTGTTGTTTCGTCAATGATGAGTGCACGTATCCGAGGCTTTGCTTTACTTCGAGAGAATAATAATGATTCTGTGTGAAGCTCTGAGGATTGATATATGCTTTGTTCTCGGGACAAGTTGCAACAGGAAGCTGTCTGTGCTATGACGAAATGTGCCACACATGCGGCTCCACATGCATGCCATGTGTGAGAGAAAGCTTCAAGGCTGACAGGACACACGGCAAGCCATTAGGAAGATGGAATTCAGGATGGTTGAGAGATAAAACGCAGACTGACAGTCTCGATACGCTTGGACTCAGCTGTGCTGAGCTCTCTTTTGTTTCGATGCATCAATGCGCGCCAATCTAGTCTAGCAAAGTTGTCGCAGATCTACATTCCATCTATGCAAAGATGGGAGCATTCACGCCATAGTTGAGAGGGTTGTTGAACCTGAGGCCTTGATCAAGATCGCTGATGGATTTCAGCTCTTGGTCGCTCAGATCGAAAGAGCACACGTCCAGATTCTGTGCGAGACGTCCTTGGTTGTTACTCTTGGGGATGACTGCAACGCCTCTCTGCGTAGCCCACCTCAACAATACCTGGGCTGGCGTCTTGTTGTGCTTCGAGGAAATGCTCTTGACAGCACCATGGTCGAACAACAATGGCGTGTCATGAGCCTTCTGCATGTTGAGCTCCAAGAACGAGGCTGGACCAAAGGACGAGTAGGCGGTTACCGCAATGCCAAGGTTCTTGCAGAGGTTCAAGAGGTCCTGCTGCACCAGATATGGGTGGTGCTCAATCTGAAGTGCTTGTGGGAGATGCTTGGCATATCGCTGGACATCGAGGATCAATGCGCCGTTGTAGTTGCTAATGCCGATGGCCTTGATCAAACCAGCATCGTAGAGCTCCTCCATAGCGTGATAAGTCTCCTCCAGCGTGGCCTTGGAAAATTCGAGCTTGTCCTTGCCATCGACGAAGAACCCAGGTGGGTATCTGACAGATGGGTCCACGTATTTCAACGCGATTGGGAAGTGAATGATGTACAGGTCAAAGTAGTCGAGGCCCCAGTCTGCAAGCTGCTTCTTCGCGATAGGTCCAACTCGCTCCTTGTCGTGGAACTGAATATTATTGTCAGCCGTTGTAAGATATTATACTGATCAGAGACCGTACCGAGTTCCAAAGCTTGCTAACAATGAAAAGCTCCTCTCGCTTAACGAGCCCGTCCTTGATGGCCCGAGCAACACCCTCTCCGGCTTCCTTTTCGTTGCCATAATCGGCTGCGCCGTCAAACAACCTGTATCCTGTCTTGATGGCGTTGTAGACGGTGTCGGCGCATGTCTCGTTCGTGACCTTCCATAGGCCAAAGCCCACCAGGGGCATCTGTCGCAGATGGTCAGTACAGCCCACCGTTTGAGTTCTGGTAGATACACACCTCCTTGCCGTTGTTAAGCTTGACAGTTGGTGAGTTAGGCATTGTGGCGTATGTCCTCAGTATTGATGGTCTAGTCTTGAGCGAAGTTTGTCGAGACGCTGGAATCAAAGGTCGAAATGGCAATCGCGTAAGCTGTCTTGATGACGTTCTATCGGCAAACAGAGCTGCAGTTCTGTGTGCCACCATGCATCAAGTTAGCGCTTGCGGTGCAGGTCCTACAATATTGCAAGCAGCTACTCACCTGGCAAACGGTTTCACCAATTCCATGAACAAATATCTGCTCACAATGAGGACTTGGGCCTTTCGAACTTTTTGTTGCTCTGCATTTTGCCGGAATGCCGCAATACTTTATGTGGACATCCCGTCGCATATGCAGCACAAGCTCTGGTGTTGGCGAGCGCAACCACTGAAGGCGGGGGAAAGACATCCCAGGTGGGTCGAAATCGCATTTAGGCACATGGCGGTACGAGGCGGTTCTATTGCCGCCGGATAAATCGTGCATTGCAACTCGACTCTGGCAACAATCAAGCATGACCTGTCTGTCAATGCATAATGTCCGACTGCCATAATTGACAGTGGAATCAGTCATTGACATGGGATCCAAAGCGAGCTGCCGGCTCATCACCTGCGGTCAACCAGTCATCAGCCGATCAGTAGGTCAGACAGTCAAGACCGTTGACATGAGTATCCGGTGGACTGTTCTGTGTCAAGCACCTTGTGACACTATGGTGACTAGTGTTCCAATAATGAGGTTATATCAGTGAGCAGTCTGCCACGAGGCGCTGGAATCATGGACTGCGTAACGAGCGGCCACTTGTCGAGAATGCATACGCGACGGGAGTGCCAGGTGGAGGGCCAGACGGCAAGCATGTTGTCCAGAATGCAATATGGTCTCGACATACTTCATATTTGATACATATGATCAATCGGCTGCATCTGTCAGACCGCTAGCCGCACCTCCAGAACGCCTTACTTTTGCCCCTGATGTTCAAATCGCTGTGTCTATGAAGAGAATCGCTTGGTAATCTTGGCAATAACTGTGACAACGTCAGTTGGATTCTCCAATATCAAGCATAGGCGTGGACGTACTATGCAGCGCTACCACGCTGATGATGAAACCGATCGAAAGCACCATCACCACAAATGGGTCAACCTTCAATCCTGGTGACTCGTCCGTGTATAGCCCTGGTATGCAGTCGTCAGCTCCATGCCCCTGACATATCGTGCTTTGCTTCTATCAAGAACGCGACACCATGTATCTGCTATTATCACATACTCAACATAGTGCTGCTGCTGCCGCCAGCGCCTGCCGCTCTTGTGCTCGATGGTCTCGCATTTGCAACCTTGGCATCTCTGTCGGCCGCCGCCTTCCTCCTGATCACAGCTGCTGGTCCTCCTGGAGCCTTTGGTGAAGATGGGCGCGCAGTAGTGGAGCCGGTCGTCGGAGGAGTGTCAACTGGGGACTGGGGTCTTGGTGAAGACTGCTGTCTAATTAGTAGACGGTCTGGGATAAGATCGCGACATGCTGCCATCAAGAAGACTTTCGCGCCTCATGTACACCGATGCGCAATTGCGGTTTGACAGCCTTGCAGGTGCGTGCCGAATGGTTGCAGGCGCAATGCTCGATCGTGTGCGCTCCAGTGACTTACCATTGTGACGGTGATCGCGGGAATGTAGTGGTGTAGATTCTATTGCGCTGAAGCCAAGAGCAGACGAAATGTCTCTGTAAGTGGTCTGGGTGTTGCGATTCGGAACAAGATGCACTTTCTGGACACCTTTCGAGCTCCTAGATTCAGGGCAAGGGAGGCCAGGACCCGCTGCCGACGGAGCCTCAATGGAAAGCTTGGCACTTGATGACCTCCCCGTGCACGCAGCGCGTCGTCCATTCCACACCTTACTACTCCAACGCTCATGAGGCGGACACAGAAGAGAGCGAAGAGAAAGAAATATGGGAAAGGGAAAGCTCGAGTCCCATGATCAAATCACTTTTCGCCAGCCCCGACTGTCCCACCAAGAGCCATAATCGCATCAAGAACTAATTAAGCGCTTCAATCATGGTATAATGCCCCAAAAGCAGTCCTCATGCCGTCCCGTGATACCTTCAAACCCGTGCCAGTGTTCTCCATAATGACTGCATCGCATTTCCGTTTCAAAAGTTTACCGTGCCCCAATAGAATCAAACTCCCGCCTCATGAACCACTCGAACGCATCAAGACCATGACCCTATTTTGCATATTTGAGCAAAGAAGAACAGCACCAACACCATCGCGAAATGCTGCGTAATGCCGCCATGACCCAAAAGAGAAAGCCTTCTCAACTCCGTCGCGAACACATCTTGTCAGCATTGCCAGTTCCTTCCCATCCCCACCGTCCCACGTCCTTGTTGATTCCTTCCTGACTTGCTGCAGATCTTTCAGCCCCAGACAGATGGCTGGACAGCCAGGTTCTTTCCACCTCCCCAGACGCCGCTGTTACTTCCCCATCCTCCCAGCCCACTGACGCCTTTCTCGAGCGGAGGGTTGGAGGCGGCTGATGTCGAACGGTCATCTGTCTTCACACCGCCGTTCTGTGCATCGCTACTGCTGAAACCATAGCTGAGTGAAGAAGGTGTGAGCGGGGTGGTCGAACGCTTGTTCAGTCCAGCTGGGCCAGATGCTTGCACTGGGCGCGTGCCAATAGGTGCGACACCAACACCTGACACTTTAGAGCCACCGCTGAGAGGTGGCGAGCCGCCAGGGGAGGAATTAGAAGTCCGGCTGCTCTGTTGCTCATTCAGCAGATTGAACGGCTGCTGAGCCTGCGGAGCACCCGCAGGAGAGGCAGTGCTCCCTTGACGATCACGCGGTGGCATCTGCACCGAGCCATCCGCGCCGCTCTGGGTCTGCGTGCCGTACGGGTCAAAAGCCAGGGGCGATGCACCGCGCTGAGAAGCGACAGAGCGGACGTCTTGGCTTTGAGCGCGAGCAGAGCCGCTGTCACCGCTTGAGTAAATGTTCGAGCCCTCGCCGTATAGTGCGCGGTGCTGACGCGCGATAAGGTCGCGGCGATCGTCTTCGCTCATCGTGTTCGGGCTCATTGATCGGTCGGTCTTAACGCCCGAAACAGCTGCTACACGATGTTAGCAACAATGGACGAAACAACGCCAACACGATGCAATACAATGTCCTACTTACTCCTGTTGTACTGCTGCTCCTGGTGATAATTGCGCAGCTCTCTTTCTCTCTGTGCAGCCATCCTGCGCTTTTGCTGAAGCATCTGCTCGGCCTCGCTCTGACGGCCACCAGGAAACCGCTGTCCGGCGTAGTACCCTTGCAGGCCAGCAGAGCCTGGACGTCCGCTCTCAAACTCGCTCACGGAGTGATGTCTTGACGGGCCTCCCATCCTCATCTCAGCACCGTAGCCGTCGAAGCCTCTGCCTGCTGTAGGCATGCTATCCCTTCGTGCAGGTCCTGCTGTTGGTCCGGCCATGGCCGCTCCAGGGTACCACTTTCCGCTCTTCATAAGGTTGTCAGTCGCCCGATCGATCTCTTCGAATTGAGAGGCAAAGGCGCCAGACTCAGTCGGCTGAGACATTGCGGAACTGGTGCCAGAACGGGAAGGTGGTGGTGGCTGCTCCCACGAGGGCTGGCGCCCCGAGGCTTGCCACGAGGGTTCTTGGTCGTAGAAAGACATTGTGGTCGCCGCTGCAATCGTTGTCGGGTCGGATTAGAGGTGTATAGACCCGAGCTGAAGAGCGAGATGCGCACTCCGGGTATGGCAATCGATGCGAGACTGGTACCGCAAGTGTTAGCGTCGACAGTCGATTGTCCCGTACCAGAGATGCGTCAAGACTCCATTTGAAACAATCGCATGAACCGCAGGCAAGCTCAAGTTGCTGACCAGCATGCGATAAAGGACCCTAGACTGGTGGGTGCGGCACAGGAAAAGTCAAGCCGCGAGAGACGTACCTTCCTCCAAGCAGCGACACACCTGAACTCGCGCACAAGAACGCAACTTGGCAAAAGGAATGACTGAGCTGCAACAAAGTGCGCGGTGATAGCAGGGTATACCAACAGAAGCAAGCAGTCGGGGAACGAGAAGGAGAGACTCGGGTGTGCGTGAAAGACGAAGCAGCCCATAGCGTTCGCCAGAGCGGAGATGAACTGGACTCCATTTTGCGCCGGACTCGGCATCCATCTCAACCCACTACTGGCGGCCAAGAGCCTTCATTTCTGCAGGCGCGAACGTCCTAGACGCTGCAGCATTTGTCTATCGCCGGTCCATTGACTTGCTATACCATAGATTGGTCAGTCGACAGTCCACCGCCGTTGACGAATGTGAATTTGCGCATTGATTGTCAGCACAAAACATGTTCATCTCCCCTCCCGAGGCCTAGCGCCGAAAGTCTCTCTTGAATCATATGCAAGCGATGCGCCACTTTTTGAACGGGCCAAGCTTTTCAGAGGGTCAAGCGGCTAAAGTTTGACAACGGCTGCTGTTCTTCCATTGTGGATCCACAGCGGTCTGGTCCCTGGTGTAATTTCACGATGGATCTTGCTCAACTTCACCTGCGACCTGCGACCTCACCTCATCTAGTATTTCAAGCAGTAACATGAACATTTACCCATCAAAGTCTACGACGTCATCCCCACTAGAATCTTGTACAGGCATCTCATGCCCACGCGCTGGTCAATATGCATGCGCCAGCTGATAGCTTCCATGCAACCCCCGCGCAGGATAGCTGCACATGAGCGACCGAGCTGACCGACGTGTTGGAACCTCGTGGCCTCGCATCTTCTGCGCAAGCCATACTTGGCGACGACAGAGGTCATACATTGCAAGATCTGACTCGGTCAGCATCGCCCGAGGGCAAAGGCTCCATCATACTAGCAACAGTCAGTGATTCTGAGAGTCAATCGGCCAGTTGACCAGTTGACGATACTGACTGCTTGATGATACTACTAATTTCTTTTTTACTGCTTGATAATAGTGTTGACCATATTTTGACGGCAACGACGGTGGCCTAGTGGTGACGGACTGCTTGGAGCATTGATGTCTTTGACTGCCTAGTCAACCTGTGAGAGTATATCTGCCAGTAGCATACTGCACAAGGATCCCAGCGTAAGCCAGAATCGGCCTCCGCTTCAGTCTTCTCGACAATGTGACTTTATATCTACGAGATGAAGATATCTGGGATAGCTTCATGATCGGATCACCGGAGAATCTCGAGGCAATCGCAGAGTCTGTGCGTGCGTCCTCAAAAGCCGACAGCAGTCTCGAGAAGTGACTCTTGTTTTTTCAAGGCAACCTTGTTCTGCCCGGTGGAGCTTCACACCCCAGACAATCAACGTGTGACGGCTCTATGCATCTCTTGATCAGCCTTCGGAGCTGCAACGGTCCCGAGGAAATGTTCGCGAGCTGCGAGCATGACAGCAGACCTGAGACGATGGATCTTTCCGGCTCGTCACGCAGCCGCTGCCGACCGCCTGTCTCGGAGATAATGAAGTGAGCACCACAAGAGGTATACCTGCCTTTCTTATTGAGTCTCATGCTCGCTGAGGCCAACACTGCTTAGGCTCATCGCGCCGACAATGTCACCGAGGTCTCGAGATTTCAGAATCTCAGTTCGTGCTGTCGTTATTGGTATTCATGGGCTTAGACGCGCGCTCCGCAGCATTGGAACTGACCCCTGCTCGTGAGGTGCCATCTGCGGCTTTGCACCACAAACTGGCAGTACGCGACTCTATTCGATACACGCATACAGTACTCAGCTCGCCGCGGAATGTTTCAGCCTGTTGGCTCTGAGCAGAGCGGCACGCCATGTCAATAAGGACACCGATCACGCGTATCTCATTCTGAGACACTGGTCCAGGAGGACTGTGTGGGTAAGCACATTTGTGCGTGAGACTGATGTCAAGCCATGTAGAGCGTCTAAACTCCCGCCACCCATTTTTGTAGGCCGGGCATCAGACTAGGCATAGTAAACAGCGGTATGTGGAAGGCTTACGCTATCAATTTGTGAACGACTATCAGCAAACAAGCAAGGGGTACTACATCAGTAGCATCGACAACATGCCAAACATACAAGATTTGTCTATTGAAACCCACGGAACGAAGCAACGGAACAGTGCCTTCCTCGCTATGGTGCCAGATATGCATATCGTGCAGCGTAGTGGCCGCGACAGGCTGTCTGCTCTCCCAGTTGAGCTGCTGCTAGCGATTGCAAGCTATCTCTCGATTCCGGCACTTCTTTCATTGAAGCTGGCCAATGGAGCTCTCTACCATGCAATGCCAAAACCAAGCGCAGAAGATTTGCTGCGTCTGCGGCATTGCGCAAGGAAGGCTGCTCGTCGAGCCATCAGCGAGCGCAAGGAGCTTGCGTCGGCTCAGAGGCACTGTGTGGTTTGTGATACGTTGCAGCCGACCAGGTACTTCCGGATTGAAAACATACCAGTGTGCTCCTTCCACGACAAAAGGTTTTTGCGGCTTGGACTCCCAGCCACTATAGATCGAGAAACCCGAGTGCGAATCGATGCCGTCTCGGAGAGAGTGGAAACCGCGCATTGGCTGCAATTTGGTCGGACCTTCTGCGGACACTGCCGTATCATAATTGGATGGGAGGTGGAGCGTTGCTGGTGTCAGTGCGACAATTGTCCTAGAGTCCAAGTGCCAGTTTTCGTGCGGATCCCTACAGGCAAAGACCTAGTCAAATCAGTAGACCTCGCGCCGGTCCAAAAGGGTCCGCCCCTTGCCATTGAGGCACATCTGGTGGAGAAAGGAGCCTGGCTTCACCGGGTCGAAGTGCCAATACTGGAGTTAGAAGAAGCCGAGGGTTTGAATCATGCCCATTAGAATAGTGACTCAAAATCAAGTTCATAGGTCGACTAGACCTGCGCGACCTTCTCAGCCATCACGACATGCTTCTCGCGCACATCCACCTCAGTCAAGCGCTCGGATCTCTCGATCTCTCTCCCGTATCGCCTCATGGCCATTGCCAGGGTTCCTTGCGCTGCCGTCATGGCCACCAAGACCGCAAACATAACGATCTGCACCGCGTCCAGTGCCAGACGACAACGTCGTACGTGGTTCGAGGGGCGCATCATATGTTTCTGCCAGTGCGCGCTAGTCACGACATCATGGCTGAGAGTTTCCTCTTGCCACGGAGACGCGTACGCATCCGAGCAGACATTGTGGTCGCGAAAAGTGTCGAGGAAGAGCTCCAGGAGCACAAAACGGCAGAGCGCTGACATGAAGGTATCAACGAATAGATAGTGCGCGAAAGAGGTGATCAGAGCGGGATGTTTCTGTAGTACGCGTTAGCCCAGCATGCCGCGTTTTCTGTGTCTTGCGCGCGCGTAACTGACAGCCCACACTCCAATTAATCCCAGTGTACTTAGCACACATGATGCCCAGGCATAGCCGCTGATGCTAATGCCGACGTAGAGCGGATCATCCGGAAGATACTGACAGAGTGTCGCAAAGAGAAAATTGTAGAACAGAGCTACGGTAGCCACCAGGGCGGCGAGCGCCTTGCTGCTGTACAAATCGTCAGATCTCGCAAAGAAAGGTATCACGCGACACCAACCTCTCTGTTCCTGTTCCTGAATCCTCTCGGCCCGCCATAACTCGGTGCTCTGCAAATCCGTGTCGCCTCGTTGTCCACCACCTGATCGATCCAGCCGACCAGTTGAGCTGGAGTCACAAGATAGTACTCTCACGCGTGAAGACGAGTCAAATCCGGAACTCGTGAACGCGAGGAAGACGCACTCACTTTAAAGGTGGCTGACAAACAGAATATACGGATTTCTGCATGGTATGATGCAAGTATGTCCACTCTCCGCGGGCTGGCTGCACGGACGATCTTCGTGGTTGCCGGTGGGTTCCGGGATGTTTTATTGGCAGTGGCAGTGACACGAACTCCACTTTGGGTTACCATTCAACTCTGATTTTATGCTTTCGGCATCGGATGTGGTGAATGCCGTTAGTACAAATGACATAAAGAACATGCCAATCGGTCTGCAGGTGTGTAGAGTGAAGACAACGCCATGAATGTCCTTCACGTCACTATCTTGTTCCAGCATATCCAAGTCAGCAGGCCATGGCATCTTGGAGGCCTCTAGACTTGGCTTGCCGTTGAATACGACCGATGTGGACGGCGAGTGCGGAGGGGATATTTACCTGCAAGGACAGTCATATGACAGTCAACGCTAGCGTTGGAGCGACCCAAATAAATGGCGACAGTGAGGAGTGATGTCCATTCCGCGCGGTCATAGACTTCTGCTACTCAGGATCTCTCCTTCCGGGACCCCAGTGGACAGCACAGAACATTCACCTCCTACATACGCTGGTCATTCGCTTGGCAGCGGGTTGCCTCGCCTAGATTTGCTTGCGACCACCATCGCCTCGACCATGCTGGATTGCATTGGTCCTTGATGCCGAAGCAGACTACTTCGACTGCTGTCAGACGCACCATACAGTGTGGTTTCTTGCCTGCGCAAGGCGTGCCATAACCGCTTCATCGCATTCCGCACAGCTCTGCCAGTGCGGTCGCTCATCTAGGCCAACTCACGCAATAGTACTTCGAGAAGTGCTTGCCATCATCGTAAGTGTTTGTCCATCTGCAGTCATTGTTGGAAGGTCCATAGAAGGCATCTGTGTCGTCAGTGGTTAGGAAATACTGTTTGTTGAGGCTTATTGGCAGGCAGTCGCTGATTATGTCAACATTGGGCGTGACATGGACCTACAACCGATCCGCAAGGCTGCCCACTTGAGGTCTTGCAGGTCTTCTCATCAATGAAGGCGAAGTTGCATCTTACAGCGGTCTTGAGAGCTGCAAGAAGGGCCACAAATGCTGGGGACGGGCGTAATCTCCATAATTGAGTTGCTTGTACCGTGGCAGAATGTGTGATTTTGCAGTGAAGGTGTCGAATTGAAGCTGGAAGAGTGCTTGCGCATGCCTCGATCGACATCACTGATTCGCTGTAGTGAGGCTTTCAGCATTCGCCTAGGAGCTACCGCTATTTCGTAGTGAGTCGCCACGGGCTGTCGGTACATCACTAGCCAACTACGGAGCAGCGCCAGACAGGATCAAGAACGCGGTGGTACATGGCGAGCTGTTGTGATCTGTGCAAGATTCGGCTGAGGAGGATGCGGTAAAGGAGAAGGAGGAAGAAGAAGGGGAGTCGCTGAAGAAGAAGGGTCTCCCGGAGGCAGTTTAATGTCCGGGAAACCGTCTTGCTTATGTCACTGCGAAGTTGGCAAACGAAGAGGACGAATGATGATCACCACGACTTGGTATTCGACATTTGGCACTGCTGATCATCAAGCACCATGCAACCCCAAGACACCATTGAAGGCACGATTTGTGGAACGTACACAAGTCATTGGCATGGGCTTTCTTAAGGCTCAGCAGAATCCTTTCACGCATGTCCTAACGCGAAGCTCTCTCCCCGATTCAGCATCTCCCCGATTCAGCATCTCCACGAAGCCTGCCTTGGGCCACCGCTCTTAGAAGTGCGCAAGGATACCGAGGTCCCAGTTCAGCTTGCTAGCGGGCGGCGTTTCGCAATCGTGAGTCTTTCGGCTCAAATGATGGACAACAAGACCGTTGGACGAAGCCAGACCGATGTCTCTCATTGCTCTTGAGCTATCATCCGTCTTGGCGCCCGAACAGAACAGCCTTGTGGTAAGCAGTGCCACTGATTCAGGATCAGTGAATGAACTTCATTGAAGCGACGCACTTTATCACTTTTGCTGACAATAGTCTCTGAATGCGGCCCACACTTCGCCTCTGACATTTGCAAATGTCGGGTAAGACTAGATCAGCAAGTGTGAAGAGCACGGGAAATTCTCCACTTACATCCACAGTTCAAACAACCTGAGGATACCGCACGCCAACGCTATCCCACGCAACTCAGGTTAGTTGTAACATATCCATAGACCAGTTCTACCAACCCCTACCCCATCCCACCCCATCCCCTCTTTCATCACCGCCCCACCGTTCCCCCCTCCACCCAAAAAACCCACCCACAACCCTCACCACCTCCTCCCTCCCCAACTCCTGCCCCCAACCAACCCCCCAAAACACCTCCCTCACCCACTCCTCCCCCTCGCCCCAACGCATCCACTTTGTAAACGCACACACCTCCGCATCCTCCTCCTCCCAGAAATCCTCCGGCCGACCAAAGGCCACGTTCGTGTATGAAGATTCGCCAGTAAAGAAAGTGATTGTTCCCGGACAGAAGTCGAGGATTAGAGTGTGCATGAGGCGGATTGTTTTGTCCGGGATGGCGCTCAGGAGGTCTTGGTGCCTGCGCTGAGAGCAGGGGAAGAGGAAGGTGTTTTGGCCAAAGTAGAGTTTGGTCGTCTCCTTTCGGATCTGTCGATTCGTGGAGAGGAGGCCGGGTATGCGGAATGAAGGAGCGTCGACGTCCAAAATGTGGTCGTCGTCAACGAGCGCGTAGTGGAAGATATAGTTCCGTAACTCAGCGGGGAGGTTGAGGAGGTAGCAGGGCTTTGGGGAGCTGGTCTTGGGTGTCATGGCTGTGAAGGTTGTGTATCTCTACTTCTTTGTCGTGAGTATAGAATCTGCGGTAATGTTGGGTCTGTTGCTGAAAACGCTTCGAGTTCTCGCCACGTCGTTCAAGGGCAGCGATGTGAGTGGTATCGTCATGATCTTGTACATTGAGCTTGTGATGATCGTCTTTACTCATGGAACGCTCCCGCTCCGGTCATGTGAACGATGAGCCCCCTAGCAAAATTCACATGCTTCACTATAGCTTCTCTAACTAAGGACCTACGTAATAGCTCATGTAGAGTTCCTCCACGTGTTGTAGCAGCTCAAGCCCAGCTCGACATTCTTCTTCTTAGTGGCCTCGTCCTCGTTAATGGCGGCATCGCGTCTCAGCTCGTCGACGTGAGTGATCTCAGGTTCATCCTCACCATTCTCCTGATTCATGCGTTCCTCATCGTTGATAGCGCCGCCACGCCTCAACTTGTTAACGCCAGTTGCATCGTCGTTTGGAGCATGCGGCTGGAGGAGTTGAAATCGGCTGAAGAAGGGGAGGCACAGCGACTAGCGACTTCTGCGCTGCTGCCAGTCTCTTCTCCTACTCCTCCTGCGTCAGCGCAGTACGTGCAGAGCTTCAGATGCTTCTTCTCCATTGCCAGCTGAGCCGATTCAATAGGACAAACGGGGTCCAGTGCGCTTGCTGAGCGAGAGTGAGTAGATGTCTCTGGGCTCGTCGAACTCCCTGCTCGAACGTCAGTCAGGGAGGGCTTCGGAGGGCGAACGCAGGAAAGGTACGTACCGACACCTTAGAAGGGGCAGTAGTAGAGCGCCTCGCCACAGCCCCGCCTAGGATGCGAGCGAATGTCCTGTAATCCTACGCCGGCCGCTTTGAAGGCCTTCGCGACCGTCAGTAGAAGGATGTCGTGGATGCCCCTCGCATTGGCGAGAGATATGAAGGCTTCACACCATCCAGAAAGAATCGCCACCAGGTTCACGATCTCCACTTCACGCTATAGTCTTCATGGTCTGTGAAAGGCGGCGAAGACATCTCCAGGCGTGTGGTAGTCTTGCTAGGTGACTAGCATTGAGCAAGCCCTTCGATCTCGCTGCGGTAGTCCTGGCGCTAGGAGAAATCGTTGTCCTCGCAATTGCTATGGACTAAGGCAGTCCCACACTGGCCGTCTCACCAGCGCAGCGAGCCTGAGCAGGCTTGAGGTCCAGCTCAACCCATCTCCCACCGCTAGTAGTCGTTTCCTGCGACTCCCCGCCCGTCCCTAGAGCCTTTTTTTTTTTTCGCTAGCATACTCCACCCCGTCACCGCCACAGCCACAGCCGAGACAGCCTCCCTCTTGTGCAGCCTTGCGGACCTTGGCCTTGGCTGCTGGATCGCCCATACCGGCGTGGTTGAATTTTGCGGGCGGAAAATCTGAGGAGCTTGTCCTCAAACACCGGTGTGGCAGGAGCTTCTTCCAGTCCTCCAGCGGAGCGGAGGAGGGCGCGCGGGGCCTGGGATGACTCGGAGATCTTCCACGCCTTTCTTCGCGTATATATGTCCTTCGAAGGATGAGACTGATATGTGTACAGTATATACTAGATGTTGTATGTACGAGAACCCGAGCTGTATGATGGTCGAGGTGTCAGTATCGCGTGGTGCTATAGTGTGCTGGAATTGACAAGATGACGGGACTTCATCACAGCCCTGTGGACAGGACTAAGAGTTTGGTGCTTGCAGGAGGCAAGCAGAGATGAGAAATGGAATACTCGCCAGGCTTTGTTAGGCATAAGGGGAGCATGATTGCCATGGCTGCAGATCTGTGCAGGAGACGGACTTCTCGGTCTTTTCTTCGGCTGTAGGTCTCGTTGGATGTTTGTCTAACACTCACAATGATCCTCGCGTGCCTTCCCGTACGCATGACGACCTCACCGCCTCCCAGGTCTCTTCGGTCTAGCAAACCCGCTCCCACCTGCAGATGGTGCAGAATCACTAGCCGCTTTCGCACCTGCCCCGCCTGCACCGCCACCCAAGTCGCTCGCAGAAAGCTCACTCGGCTCCGTCGCCTCCAGACTCCTGCTGACAGTGATGCCCGCATCCCTCTCAGCCACAATCCTCGTCCAGCTCTTGCCCGTCGAATAGATCATCCTCTCCTTGATCTTCGAGCTTGTGGGGCAAGTATAAATAAACACGATCTCCGGCTCCGCTTCACTGGAAGGGGTGGAGTAGAAGCTGTATCTTGGCTCGCTGGTGTGAATTGTTGAGGCCACGGCTTCGGGGCTGATGTTGTCGGTTGAGGAGTCTAGGGAGAGTACTTCCTCAGGTAGAGCAAACTTCAGCTGGACCAGTGTGCCTTTGCAGCCTTCCTCCTTGAGTAGGGAAAGAGCTTCTGTCACGCCTTCCCCAGTCTTGACGTCCACGCGACCAGACACGTGTCCTCTACGTCCGCCTGTGCCCATGCTTTCTGCTGCCTCAGCGTCCTTGACGCCTTTCAGTCCCGCTTCCTCTTCAGTCAGCGGGGCGTCCAGACCCGTATGCGCTTCATGCTTTGCCCATCCCTCCTTCGTCAACTCTGCTGCCTCTGTCGTGAAGATCTGCTGCCTAAATCTCTCCAGCCCCAACTCTCTTGCTAATGTCAGACGCGTCGACGCGAACAGCATTTTCTGCCGTACTGGAGCGGCATTGGGGACGTATGTGACTGCTACGTAGCCATCAGCGCCGAGGCATCCGTCTTGAGCAAAATGTAAGCTGCCTTGGTGGGAGTGAGATGCGACTGCAGTGCGTGGAGATCGTCCTCGAACCGTGAAGCCTGGGCTGGGATGGTGTTCATGGGGACCAATTGCTCATTCTCGATGCCTGCCAGTAGTGCTCGCTGGTCGCCGGACGAGACCAGCTGGTTGAAGGCATTGTGGAGGTCCTGAGAAGCTTAACGGGTGTCAGAATGAGTTACACTGGTGGACGAGATTGTCTGTACCTGATATTCCGGACTGCATCTTCGCAAAGTGATGTTCAATGTCACCACTGGAGGTCGCATGGTAAAGCCGAGAGATGCCGATGTTGCACACGCCGACCCACTACGTCACATGTTGTTGAAAACGGCAGGAACGCTTCTACCTTCATCGACCTCGTCGCAACGTTGAACTCGTCCATTTCTGATTGCTCCTCTTGCGCTCGTCCTCCTTGGCAATCAACACAGATGCCAACATACCTCCTGTAGTTCTTGGCTACCACCTGCGCCAAGGTAAAGTAACGGACCGTGTCCCTCTTCTCCGAACTCCACACCTCCACCTTCTGAGCTTCTGTATACTCCCATGATTTACCTCTCCAGAATACCTTACAGAGCTGTCGGATCCATTGGAAGCACTGATCCATATACGAAACTACGTCTAGCTAGTCTCCGTCATCACAATCCACCAATATCGCGACCCGCAAATCCATCCGACAAGAGAGCTTTCGAAGCACCTACCAAGCCATCCTAAGGCCATGGACTTCATAGTAGGCTCCTTCAACTACGACCTCTACACCCTCCACTTCCAACCTCCCTCCCCCTCCACTTCAACCCCCGCCAACCTCTCCATCATCCGCTCCCACCCCTCCATCGGCGGACATTCCTGGCTCGCCCTCTCCAAAAACAAAGACTTCCTCTACTGCACCGCCTGGACCAAACCCAACCCCTCCATCGCCGCCTACAAAGTCTCCCAAAATGGCCGTCAACTGGACTTCATCAATGCCAAGCAAGTCAAATCCATGAGCGGATATGTCTGCGTCAGTGATACGCATGTCTACTCCGCTGGAGGCCCCACAGGAGAAGTCTTCCGTATCAACTCGGATGGATCGATCGGGGATCTAGTGCAGGAACTTGACTTCGTAGATCCGGAAGGCGTCAACCAAAGCGAACAACGCGGCGCCGTACCCCACGGCGACTTTGGTGGTCTACGCCATGGCGCGCATTCCGTCGACCTCAGCCCAGATGGCAAATACCTATACATCGCAGACATCGGCCGCAACTGCATCTGGACGTACACCATCACCTCCGAACCCTCAGCATCCGAAGTCCGTCTGAACCTCGCTGCCGGATCTTCCGGCGCCACAGCCTCAGAGCACAAGTCACAGGAGCCTCACCTCAAACTCGGAAGCAAGCACATCTCCCCCCGCTCCCACGACGGACCAAGACACACCTGGCCTCACCCCAACGGCAAAATCCTATATAGCCTGCAAGAGCACTCCAGCATCGTCGATCTCTTCTCCATCGCCTCGGACGGCGTAACGCTGCAACATCTCTCCGGCGTGAAAATCATCCCAGACGACAAAGACCCAAAAGACTACTGGGCAGATGAAGTCCGCCTCTCCACTGGTCCGGACAGATCGAAGCCCAGGTATATGTACGCTAGTACTAGAGGCCTCAAAGCGGAGACGAAAGGCTACGTCGCCGTCTACCCCCTCAACCCGGACGGAACACTAGCAAGCGAGACGGCGATAGATATCTGGGAGACGCCTACAAGCGGCGGGATCGCCAATGCTATTGAACCGGCTCCTTGGCCCACTTCTTCTTCGGGGAGGAGAGTCGAGCATGGGCCCAGCGAGCGGCGGACAGCAGAGGAGGCGGGTACGAGTGATGAGGCGGTGGAGTATTTGGCTATGACCGACAGCGAGGAAGGCTGGGTCTTCGTTCTCGGCTTCGATCCTAAGAAAGGGAAGATAGAGGAAGTAGCTAGAGTGAATTTGGGGAAGACGGAGGAGGGGGAGGTTGTTAAGGCTGCTACGGCTGTGTGGTTGTGAGGAAAGCATTACTAGATCAGATTTTCATGATAGGGTGGTAGCCGGAGATATTTTGCTTTAGCTACATAAATCCTAAAAGCCCTGCATTCTATGTTCTCAGGCCCGCTGACTATGGCATTCTTACTCAATCTCATTGACCGATGGTATTAACGACAGACACTTTCCCATCGCTATCGTATTTCCACCCATCAGACCGCGGGCACACATCTCAGCAGTACCATAACAGTCCACCAAGTAGTCATCGAAGACATCCTCCTCCCCACTTCAATCCTGTAGTCAAAACCTCCTCGTCGGTGACGCTGACCCAAGCAATCCTCTCCATGACGATCAACGACATCCACGCCTCCCCTTCCAATTCACGCAAGCATTCTACTCCCCTGCGCTCCATGACTGCACTCGCAATCCGGATGCAGAGAATGACACAGGAAATTGATGGCTATCTCAGATTGACATCGAGGACGTTTGCGCTCTTGTCGAAGGCACTGCCGCGTAACTTCTAGCGAAATATCCACAGTGCTCAGGACCCTGTTGGTCTGGTAGCAAGGTACAGAGACTTCCGTACTACTCTGCTCCCCTCTACTTTATCCCAGAAAGCGGACAGCAAAGGAATTCTCAAACCACTCCTGCTGCAGAGTTCCGGTCTCGTGACCACACTCGCGAATGCCAGACAGACGCAGGCACTTCGAGTAAGGGGCACGAACAGATGAAGTTGAAAAAGGATAATTGGTGATATGCATCTACACAACAACTGATCCGCATAGTTCCCCGGCATGAAAACGAGGGGACTCTGCAACATTCAACCTCGCGGACAAACTCTACCCGCGCAGCTCAGCCGTGCCCCGATACCCATTTGCTAGTCTTAGGGAGTAGTACTGTACCTAGAGCAAAAACCACAGACCCACACTCTGCTCTGCTCTGCACTCCTCACGCAAACCCTGCCAGCGTGAATGTGATGCTTCGCACGGTAGTCATCACAACACCCACATTCGTAGGTCTTTCCAATCATCAACGAGCCAGCTAGCATGAAGCTGATCAGATTCAATTCCCATTCCTTTGGTTGTGGTGTACGGACTTCAGCCTTGATGAGAGGGCTTCGGCACCACAACGGCGTCTCATCCCGTTCAAACCCGTTGAGAGTTTCAAACTACTACAGTACAATAGTCCTGCCAAGCTCACGCGAAGATAGTCTCCAATCGCTACCATTGCATGGGCGACAGACAGACAGATTCGGAGAATCAAGATCCCGGATGCTGAAGGAAGCAAGTATACCTATGCAAAAGAAAAAAAAAGAAAAGCATGTATTTCCATCCCTTACGATATCCTGGCGAAAAAAAAAAGACCGTCCACCCACTACCGCCTCCCTTGCGCCATCATCCTCGCCTTCCCTTTCAATCTCCCCGTCGTCAGTTGCGCGTCAGCACGGCCGTCGCGATTCAGAACGTCGTCTGCTTCCAGTTCCGGCATCATTCCATCTGCGGCAAAAGTGTGGTCCTCCTCACCCCCCTTGTGCGTAGTGCCACTCCCACTCGGATCCACCACCACACCAATCCCGCTGCCACTGAAAACGACATCCGCGTTGCGCATCTCTTCCGGCATAGATGCCACGATACCCTGCTTATAAATAGCAAGTTCACTCTAGATTTCGCTGAACTCAGCACTCGGCGGTTCGATACTGGCGATCTGCATCATCATGACTAGCTGCTCGGACAGTTGATTGAACAAACCCTTTTCCATGCACGTCCAGGGGTGGAAGGCGGGCATCTGCCGATACACGTCCACGCAATCAATCCCATATTGCACCATCGCGAGAAATTCGTCGCGGACGGCTTGGAATCTTGTGGCGACGGCGAAAGCTTCCTCGTTGATAGTGGGGGCTTTGACGGCGCCGCGAGTGGCGCGATGGGTGCGTTCGGCGGTTCTGTTGATGCTTGCGTTGGATTGGCGCAGAGAGGCAAAGGCGTCCCGGACTTGCTTGTTTTGGTCTATGATTCTGTCGTGTATGCTGTCGAAGTAACGAAAGCATTCTTCTGGTGTCAAAAACTCTTTGGTTGGTGGCTCCGGCTGCAGAGAGTCGTTGCGGGGTGGGTCTTTGGGTGGCGGGTCTTCGTGTGAAGGGTCTTTGGATGGCAGCTCTTCTGGTGGTGGGTTTCGTTGAGCCATGAATAGTTGTATTTTGACGATGGGTGTTGGATCGATTAAATTGCCCAAAAATAGGTAGCCCGTTGAACTCTAAGCGTATGTCGTTCAGGCGGACAAGGACCATTGTTGATGCGTCCATGGCTCTGCAAACTTCACCAGCTAGCAATTGCCATTGCCCTCCATTATCCTCACCTGCCCATCACGCGTGATCTCTACCCATCCCTCCTCCCCACCACAGCCTGCACAGCCGTCGGGGCCTCCTCCATCTTCTTCTCCTCCACCTTCTTCGCGCTCCCAAACAGCTGCTGGCGCAACTTCCACGCAAAGCCGCTCTTATTCACATCATCGCCCTTGATACCTTCCACAACCTCCTTCCTCGCTTCCTTCAAGTCACTCGCGATTGCATCACTAAGAGCATGTTCATTCCGCTTCTCGTGCTGCGCGTCGAACGTGCCTTCCCGGATTTCTTGCTGTCGCTTGAGCTCGGGCTGGAAGGCGGCGTAGGCGGTGAAGACGCCACAGGCGCCTGCTGCGAGGACGCCGATACCTGCGTAGAGTCGGGACATGTTGTAGATTTGACTGGAGAGAAAAAAATGTGGTTGATCACGACATAGTTGATAGTTAGAAGTCCATGCACCGCGGGGGATCTGTGCTTTCGCCGCACCGCCGAGGCACTTCAGTCGCTCCTTCCTTTTCGAGTAACATGACTTGTGACGCTGCCGTTGAGCGATGAAGCAATAGAATGAATAGTCTAAGAGCTGCGGTGCGGCTCTCGCACTCCCTAACCACCCGACGACGCCTCAGCACCTCAACGTCACGCCTCTCCTCCAAACAACCACCCGACATCAACGCACTCCTCAGCAAACCCACCTGGTCCATCTCCTCCCTCCTCCCACCACCCTCCACCTCCACCTCCACCGCCAACCCCTCCATAACCTCCAAACAACTCCACCACCTCCTCCGCCTCTCCGCGCTCCCACCCCCTTCCTCACCAGAAGAAGAAGCACGTATGCTCTCAACCCTATCTTCTCAACTCCACTTCGTCCGCGAAATTCAGAAAGTCGATACTACCGGTGTGGAGCCGCTGAGGGGTTTGAAAGATGAGACGGCGGAAGGAGAGAAGGAGGCGGAGATTGGATTGGAGCAGTTGAAGGAGGCGATGGAGAGGGAGGAGGTCAAGGGGATGGGGTTGAAGAGGATTAGGAGGAGGAGAGGTGCGGAGGTGGAGAGGAAGGAGGGGGAGTGGGATGTGCTTGGGATGGCGGGGAGGAGGAGTGGGAGGTTTTTTGTTGTTGAGGGTGGGAAGGAGGGGTGATGCTGGATGTACCGATGGATTGCTGCATCCAGAAAGAAATGTGCTTTGCACTTCCTTTGGGAGAAAGGAGCTGGAATGGCTCCGAGCATGTTCTAACTGTATCAACAAACACCGCACAAAGACCAAGGTTTCAGCAGCAAGCCAGCTCTGCGCTACATATTAGCGGCCAAGCAGCAGGCAGAAGACAGGCATCATTAGTCACAATGCCTTCAGACGATCTGAAGCCTGTGGAGCAGGCCCTTGTGGACTTGGCCGAGCTTTGTGAGGATATGCATGGTCATGTTGAAGGTCAGAATGATCAAATGAGCGAATTAATTGCGATGGCGCAGGAGCAGAACCGGCGGCTTGATGCTCGCCTCGCTGGGGCCGCTTCAGCGTCAACATCAGCGCAAGTGGCAGCAGAGGAGGGAGACAGACTGGAGAGGGCGGAAAACGGGAAGGAGAAGGAGCAGCTGACTGAGAACGATTCGCCCGAGGCAGTCATCTCCTCCGCCAGCCCCCTAAACTCAAGCATCGACGGCTTAGACACGCGTCCTCGTTCTCCAAACGGAGCCACGTTCAACACAGAACAGGACGCCCACGCCTCAGAAAACCAAAGCATGCACGATGCCAAGCAGTCCGCTCCTTCCCAACGCCCACCCGAGAAATTCAACGAAGAGGCCGTCGCGAAAGAAATGCACGCCCTCATCCGCCAACTCCAGAACATCAGTCCCCCTGCCCCCCAACATCACTCACCCGCAACAGTACTCTCAAGCATTGAGACCCACTCCCCTCTCACCCCGAACCTTACGGACCCTAATCCAGCTCAGCAAGCCGTAACCCTCTTCGCCGACCTCACCGACAAGTACCTGCAGCGTCCCGCTCAGATCGGCATGCGCGAAATTCTGCAGCGCGGTGAGGTCCTTTGGGATCTCTCGGGGCGCGAGAAGATTTTGCTAGGGACGCTGGCGGTCGTTACGAAGGCTTTGGCGATCGTTAGTGGTTTGGAGGTTGGGAGGGGGTATGAGGAGGTGCATGCGGAGGTTTTGGAGGCTGCGGGGGTGGTGCAGAGGAGGCTTGAGAAGGGTGGGGGCAGGGGAGGGTGAGGGGGAGGTTGAGGAAGGGGGGTGGGTGGGAGGGAGGGGCGGGATTGAAGGGAGGAGGGAAGGTGGGGTGGTGGAGCTGTGTGTGTGCTTGATATGTGTGTTTCTTCAGGGGAATGGTCAGGTGTTTGCGATCGAGATGGGACACGGGCATGGCGACTCACAGCAATTCTGGGAAGCTGGGTCAGCGACACCATTGACTAGACAGCATAGACAGCCAGCCAGCCAGCCAGCCAGCCCTCTGATACTGAGCGAGCTCGGGTGCAATGCTGTTGCTCCGTGCCATGCACGACTTGGCAGCAGTGGTTCACTACGTTGGAGATTCCGGTTCACAACCTTGGAGATTCGGTATCCTTGCGCTTGGTTCAAGCAGTAGCGAACAAAGCAGCTGCTCCCCCCGCTCCACCCTCATCATCAGTGATCGGGTTATCATACCCAATTTAATATTCACCGCTGCCATCCCAAATCAATCTAGAAATCCCCACGCACCCATATTCTGCACTCCCGCATCTTAGACCAGCTTAACCCGCGTAAGCATTACTCGTTTCCAGCCAAATACTAGTATAGTCTAGACATCTCCCCCATTGTCCAGCACGTACGGCCATAGGTCGACAGAGAACAGAAGATCCACACTCAATCTACATTCTCTGGGGTTGGTGAGGGAACTTGTACGCTTATGACCAACCTCTTGACCACCTTGTTATTGGTGAACAGCACAGCGATTGGAATTTTTTTGCGCGCCAGCTCCTCCTGAATTTAAAGATGGACGGAGCGACGAGACTATCGCTCCTGTACTTAAGCTGTGAACCGGTAGATTGGTACTACGGTGGGTGACCACGTGGGGAATCCCCGCTGCTGCACGTTTTGTTTTGCTTTTTTGAGAGTACTCCTTCTGAGGAATCGCGGCAGGTCTCCAATGTTTTGTGCTTTCGTTGCGATTGGAGTTGAAGGGATCGTGGTACCAAGGATGGGAAGATGGGCGGGTGGGCGGGTGGCGATTGTGGCGATTGTGGTGCTTGTGGTGCTTGGATCTGCGGTACCGAGAGACCCAGGCAATGGGAGGTCTTTGGCGAGAAGTCGAGGGGTAAAGGAGAGGAGGTCGTAGGTTCTGACGGGGGTCAGTGCGCCATGGCGAGGCGTATTGGAGGCGGTGTCGAGTCTATGTTTGGTCGAATGGATCGCGATGCCCTCGGCATGTTGATGGCAAGTCCTGTGTCTCAAGAAAGATCTGCTCTCAGATGAGGGAGCGGTAAGCCTCTCGGGTCGTTCCCGTCTAGTCCTTTGTCGTCGAGGACTCCGTTGACGTCTGGATCTTGAGTGGGACCGGTTCTCTGTCTCGTGAAAAAGTGTATAGGTATACAACTATCCCAACCCTTTTTCGGTATCAGCGACTTTCAGAAATGGCTAGCAATACTGGCATAGGGACATTGAACGCTGATTAGCATGATTGGTAACCAAGTGCAAGCTGTGCCAACCAACGTCGATTCGATACGAGCGTTTCCACGACCGCGATGCAGGTGCGATGGCTGATGTCGTCCGCCAATTCTTGGTATGCTTAGCAATGGCGAGACGCTAAAAGTGCACATCAACATCTCACGCTTCAAACACTCCTACAATCATCGCCAAAATACCATGAAAAACGCAAGTAATCCAACATCATCATCAAAACTCATTCTTCATCACCATTCAAAATCAAAAGATCATTCATATATAACTAACCTTAACCCCCATCCCCACGGTCCTCTTCACCTTCACCCACCCATCCTCCAACGCCCTCTTCACTCTCAATCTTAAATCCCTCCGCACCATTAAAATCAGAAATGCGAGTGCGAGGAGCAGAGCCCGGAAGATGGCGATGCTGTTTCCACCACCTGCGATGTTGCGGCTCGCTTGGAGAGCGATTTGCTGGAGGTTGGTGAAGACTGAGGAGGCGCGGTTGTAGAGAGTTGGGGGAGGTGGGGGAGGCTTCTTTGAGGCTTTTGAGCCTGGGCGGGCGGGTGGCTTGCCGTTGCTGCTGGGTGGTTGAGCGTGAGGTGTTCTGGAGGTCGAGGCGTCGCTTTTGATGCTTGAGGGTCTTGGTTGCCGCTTTGCTTCCTCTTCTTTTCGCCTCTCCTCGTCTCGGCGCTGTTGCTCGGCACGTTGTCTTTCTTCTTCCTTTCTCTGCTCCTCCATTTCGCGCTCTCTACGCTCCGCCAGCTCCCTCTCCCGCAATGCTGTGCCGTCTTTCTCCTCCTTCAGCTCGGTAAGCGCATTCAAAAAGGCGTCGCGTCTCTCCTCGTCTAGCGTATCATTCATCTCAATGAATTCTCTCGCATAGTTCCATTCGCCATTTGCCGGCAAGACATGCAGCGTATACAGCTCCAAGATCTTCAGCTTCGTCGCAAATTCCTTCGGGCTGCTGATCTGACTATTCGGCGTCATCGTCCCATCCGCAAAGCTAGCATATGCCGCGTTCTCTGCCGTTGCTGAAGAAGCCAACCAAGTCTCCAACCTTTGCTGATTCAAGCGCTGCATCGGCATATGTCCAAGCAGAAGCGTCGCCAGATTTACCACCACATCCGGATCCACGTCGCCTTCCTGCCCGCTATATCCCGCCTGCACGATCTCTTCCCAGATCGTGCCTTCCCGCGCCTTGTTCGCCAGCTGCCGCCATTTGGTAGACCCGAATTGCAGCTTCCCGTCTTCCGGCCCCAGATCAATGATAGCGTGTAGCAGACTCAAGTAGAACACCCACACCTTCGTTCTTGTACTCCTCGAGCTTTGCGCGACTGGCGCAGCACCTTGCGCCGAAGCGCCATGTCCGTTCCACAGCGTTTCTTGACTCGCGTCGGTCGTCTGCGCGGGACCTGGAGGTGTGATGATCGGTTCAAGCGTCTCAAGCGCCTCCTTGAAGCGCTTGGTCAAATACAGTTGAGTTGCCGCCTTGTACGTCCGCACAATCAAGCTGTTCGTGCTGCGACTTCGGTGGAGGCTGGAAAGGGAGGAGCTCAGGTATTGGCTGTCCAGGCTGTCCTGCATCGTCATTGTTCTGGTGGACGCCATGACGGCGTCGAAGGCCTCAGCGACAGATACGGCGATGGACTCGGAATATATAGGAGTGTAGTGATGTTGCTTGTCCGGGATGGCCGGTACACGGTATCGCTACGGTTTCGCGACTGCCGAGGTGCTGCTGACACGGGCCGAAGTACGCGTCAAAGATACCTACATTTCAATACACCATCTATTCCCTTCACCTCTATTATACTGTGAAGCGATTATTAGATCGCAGCTGGCTTGAGAGGGCAAAGCGCAGTGTCACATTTGCAAAGCAGCTCTACGGTCCCTTGAATGCACGCAGCCGCTCGCGCATGGCACAGGCAAACCACTGCCACAAGCCATCGCATTCCGCAAGCATATTGCCATCGCTTCATCGCATGTCGACAGTTGTCTTCCACAAGCACATGCAAGGCGCGCATTCATAAGCGCGAGAGGAAAGTACATTCAGCCGCCGTTCCTTCCTCAATTGTCACAAGCCTGCTGAAGTGGCTGCCAAAACCCTTCGCCACCACTTTTCTTCAACCTTTGCAGTCATCGACATCACACAAGCAGAGCATCCTCAACTTCAAGCGCCAGGCAAACGGCAAGATGGATGTCGACAAGACTGCTTTCTACCCACTGCTGCTGGACATATTGACAGACATCAGCGAGGCGCACTTCGTGTCCTTCGACCTTGAGCTCTCTGGCGTCTGCAGCAAGCAGATACGTGGCGAGTATGCTTCCAAGTCAGGGAAGCCGACACTGCAAGAACGTTACCTAGAGACCAAGCAGGCAGCAGAGCGCTATCAGATCCTCCAATTCGGCCTTACTTGTGTCACTCAAGACGTCGAGAGTGGCAAATACATCCTCAAGCCGTACAACTTCGACCTGAATCCACTTATCGAGGAGCGCGGACTGGATGTTGAGCGAATATGGAGCTATCAATCAGGAGCTGTCGAGTTCTTGATGAAGGTTGGCTTCGACTTGAATCGGCCATTCAGGACAGGTGTGCCGTATCTGTCGCGCAATGAGAGCAAGGAGGCCAAAGACAAACATGCTGCACGCAACGATAAGAGCTCCATCGCCGATATACAGATCAAGCCGACCGAGGTGGAGAGCCTTGCATTCCTAGAAAATGTACGCCAGACCATCAAGCACTGGCAAGCCACCGGCCAGCCCGCTTATGACTACGTCAACATACCTCAGAGCGCAGATCGTGCTAAGGACACGACTGCACCGCCTGAGGAATTATCAAGGTTCGAGAAGCGGCTCGTGCATCAATTGGTCAGGGCCGAGTTTCCAGAGCTTGTGACGGTCAGTAGGAAGAATTTTGTGCAGATCATCCGGTACGACAAGGAGCGTGAGGACAAGATTGCAGCTGATCGTCATCGCGAGATGTATGAGCGCGTAAACCGACAAAAGGGCTTCAGGTGGATCATCGAAGCTATGCTAGGCAACAACCTGAGTCAGCTTGACTTGAGAGATGTTGCCAAAGACTGGAAGACGGGAGAGCCGATCTTTTGCGACATGCACGAACTGAAGAATCAATTCGACACGGCATGTACGAAGCTACGTGGCAACCCACGGATGATAGTCGGCCACAACTGCTTCCTCGACCTGGTGTATATCTACCGCCATTTCATTGGTAAGCTGCCAGACACCGTCGAGGAGTTCCAACGGAAGCTGCATGCACTGTGGCCGAATATCGTCGATACCAAATACATGAGCACGCACAATTGCGGCGACATCAACCCGGTTTCTTCACTCGAGCAGATTGCGGCGCAACTCAGCACACAAGCGACGCCTGTGCTAGAGGTGCCCGAGGAGCACAGCAACTACACCCAAGTCGAAGCCTTCCACGAAGCAGGCTTTGACTCCTACCTCACCGCACAAATCGCCGTCCGCCTCTCAAGCAAGCTAGAACAGCAAGGCACCTACGTCTCCGCCAACAACGGCATCTCCAACGGCACCGCCGCCCTCAACCTCACAGAATCCAACCTCTCAACCCACAACAGCACCTCAACCTGGTCTCTCGACCCCGTGCCACCAACCACAGCAACCGAATCCCCAGGCTTCCACCCCTCCGAATCCGGCGCCAAATGGAAGCGCCGCGGCGACCCTACTGTCGCCGCCAAGAGCGGTTCAGACGACCCGTTTGAATACAACCCGAGGGATTTGAAGCACAGACATCGTGACTGGAAGGCGGAACTGACAATTCCGGGTGGGATGCCGAGACGGAGCAGTGATTTTTGGAGAGTGTATGGGAATAAGTTGAGGGTTTTTGGGACGGAGGAGGGGGTTTGTTTGCTGGATGGAGGGGGTGGGGTGGTAGAGGGGGTGGGGGGTGAGGAGGATGTGGATGTGGAGGGGGAGGGGGAGGGAGGGGTTAGGGTGGAGTGTCCTTGATTTCTTTTGAGTGTTGGGATGGTAGTGGTGGTGTGGTGGATGCCGGGAGGGTGGTGGTGGATGCGTGATTGGAGAGTCTGGGGTAGGTGGGGTGTGTGTTAGTAGTTTTCGAAGTGGCCTAGTGGGTGCGAGCGATCCCGACGGCCTGCTTCGACTGAGGTAGAAGAGAAAATCATGTGTACCATTAATGCATTGTGCCATGAATCGTTCGACCATCTCCTTATATCCTTTAGAATTGTTTCACCATCATCTGATACACTTCTGTTCCTCTCCACGAACAACTTGTAGCACATTCCAGCATTGCGAAGCAGCGTTTCGTCCCAGAACTGCGGGACTTGCATGTGACAGGTCCCCACTTTTATTTTGGCTAGCCGCGGCTTTTGGCTTCTGGGCTTTGCGTCAGTGGTAAACAAACTTGAACCTGACTTCTTCCGTACTTCCAATGCGACACGACTAAACCCGAATCCATCTGCGCAACATGTCCGGACCCGCGACAATATGCCTGAAGCGCAAGGCCGGCGAAGATCCACCAGAGCATCTAGTAGTGCAGAAGAGGCAGATCTCCGAGGAAGTGGGAGAGGAAATACGGTATACACTCAAGCGAAAAGAGGAAGAGCCGCTCTTTCAGAATCTTGCACCGAGCAAGCCTTCTTCGACAGCGACGTCTAGACCGAGCAGTAGAGAAGGACGAAGGACGTTTCATTTGGCGCGGACATTGGGCGCTTCTTCGGGCGTGCAGAAGAGGAGGGACGGCAAGAGGAAGAGGGAGGATGTGCTGACGGTGGAGGAGAGGCGTGGAGCTTCTACCGCCGCATCAACTGGCAGAAGACACGCGGAGGTGGCACATGGTAGCGAAGCAGACGACACCAAGCCTCTCAAGCGCCCGGGGAAGGGTTCAGCGGTCCGACGGCCTGCTCCTGCAGAAGAACCTTTCCTGCTCGGTAGCGATGATGACGAGGAGGTGCAAGCGAGGGGTTTGCGGGATCAGAGGCGCGTGGAGGCACTGGCAGATGACTTGCATGCGTTCGCGCTGGCTGAGATCGCTAGAGCTCCGAAGCCGAAAGTGACGGCTGTGCCGAAGCTTTCGGCTGCTCGGAGCAGGGAGATTCATCAGCAGCGGACGGCGGCGGCTGCGGTGTCGCCGAGGAAAGCTCGCGCGAGCGGGGATGTGCGGATGGCTGCTGGTGATGAGGATGGCGAGTATGTCTATGATACTTACGTCTTAGCTCCAAGCATTGCTGCTGCTGCTGCGACTGTGAGGCTCGACACACCGACAAATCTCACCGACGCAGAGGCAGAGGGAGGTAATATCGGCTACCTCATCCTCAACTCCTCCTCCGACGAAGCACTCTGGGAAACTTTCATGGATGAAGACGACAGCGATGCGGAGTTTGAGGATGATGAGGAGGACGAGAATGCGGAGGGTTATTATGGTGCGGATTACCCGGAGGATGAAATGGCGTCGGATGATGAGTTTGGGAGGGGGGCTTATCGGTATAGGAGGGGTGGGGGGTCGGATGGGGAGGAGTGGGATGATGAGGAGGAGGATGGGGAGGATTGCGGGGTGTACAGTGAGGGGGGAGAGGAGGAGGATGAGGTGGAGAGGGAGATGAAGGCGTGGAAGGGGAGGGTTGCTGGGAGGGGTAGTGCTGCTGTGAGATAGGATAGCCTTGAGTGAGGTAGGGCGGAAGTTGTGAGGATGCAATAGGTTGCCGGGTAGGCGCGCGTGCCCGCCTCCGCGGCTGATGACTGAACGTCTGACGCTTGCTTACTACGAAGGACGCGTGGTGCACGATACCGGCATATGCGGCTGGCGTTTGGTTCGGGCCGCAGCTTGTATGTGTTCGGTTCGGGGGAACCGGGTCGTGCAGCCCTACGGGAGTTTTTGAAACAATGGTTCTGTAACTGCAGGTGCTAAATGTACTGTAGTTCGTGCATGCATGATAAGAATTGCTCGGAGGACATGCCCGGCTCCGCGAGGTTTTGTTTGGTTTCTGCTGCCGCACCGCACGTTGAACGTTGAGGATTTGAACTACTTTACCCCGTTCCAACAATGACTTTTTCCACCAGCCTATAAAACATGATTTCGAAGAAACCGAGTCCTTGCTTGGTACCGCATGTTCGTGCAATAACAACATCACATGTACACATATCACCAAGATCCGAATCATCGATCCAGACGGCAAGTCCCCCCCTCCTACCTTGAACAGCAACAGAAGAGATAAGGTAAGGCGGATCATATCCTGGCGCTCTCTCTCTCTGTCTCTCGTACGAGGAGCTACCTCCTAATACTCGTAGATACATGCCTGTCGCTGCCTTCGTGGTACCTACCTACCATCCGCATACGACTCGAGCTCGCGATATTGGAAACACAGAACCAAGCTCTGTGGGTCACGGCAGTCTTTCATGGGGCCGCAGCGGCAGCTGCTGTGCGGTTTCTGGGTCAGGGCGAGTGAACGGTGGGGTCTTTGGAGCAGTTTGCAGCGTGTTTGCCGTGCGGTAGATGGTGCGGAGGGGGTGTCCGGTTCCGCGAGCGAGCGCATTGTATGTGCTGAGACATGTTCTGCTAGGTAGGCTAGTAGGGACTCCTTTCACGTGCCATCGTTTCATTCCCAATAAGTGATCCCACTCCATGCGTTTGTGCGATGTCTTGTCTTCCAGACAAACACCTTCAGGAGGCGATCGTCGATATGGGAAGGGAAGTTTTTGACTGCCTTATCAGAAGCTATGTGGCTACCTACATTCAGCGGTACCTACTTTTCTTGCTTTTCTTCCGAGTTGACCTCATGGTCGAGATTACTGGGCCGCTCTCGTCAAGTCATGCGGTATCTGCTATGGGTAGGAAAACAGGGAAACGGCTCTTACGTTCAAGCTTCCTCATTTCATTTCTTCTCGATTTGCGTTAGGGTGTGGACCTCTCTTTCCGGCGCCGTGATATTCATGGCTCTCTATCGTGTTCCAGCATATTTGACGCGCGTAGACTTCTCGCGTCTGAGCATGAGCTTAAAGGGTCGCCTGATCAGATGACTTGCTTAGAAACATACTTTTAAGGTACATGGATGCAGGTCACCCGAGAACGCCAGAATCCAGGATTTGAGGTCGCCCGTTTGACTGTGGTCCATGTCACAGGTTCAAGATATATACGTATCTGAGTATGCAGGGAGGGTCTGCGGTAGGCTTTCCGTGCGTGTTAGAGGCTTAACTCGAAGTCCTACCACAACCAGACAGCGTCTGAGGCACCAGGGGCCTCGAATATCCCGTGTCGATGTCTGGCTCTTGTACTTCTCACTGAGCGTGCTCTATACTGTCATGTGCCTTCACGGTCAGTAGTATATTCCCTTTGGAGATGTTTGCGCGCGTTCGAGCCGTGTCTTCCTGGGGAGGGCGGCAAAGACGTAGCTGAGGACTGCCCAGCCTTCCGACCAGCATGCCTCGATAACGTTGGGGGCCAGCCATAGCTCATCGTAGTCGTCGTCGCTCTTCTTGCATGTGGACGAAATCGTTGTCTCGGGGCACGCTCCGCGGTTCCTTCCCTGTGCGTGGCTGCCGTTAGTCGTATGCAGAAGGAGCGAACCACTCACGCACACACGGATGTCACGGCATCGACATCCCCCCCAACTTTTGTGTACCTGCGCAGCCGCTGTGCGGTCCCTGTCAGCAGCAGATATTCCTGTCACTCTATGGCACGCGGACCCAAGCGAGGACTGCAGCGGTCGCGAGAAATGATCTGCATTGGCTCTAGTGGAAACTTTAGCCCCACAGTCAGCGACTGCAATCCATGTCTCGACCTCCCTCCGTCACCCTGTCGTCTGCATCGTACTTCGGCAGGCCCAATCATCCACCCCTCGTCCACTTCTTCTGGTCAGCGACATCGCGCGCTCGCAAGACTGCCACTGAATTGGAAACATCTCCGCCGCGCCGCGCAGTCACCAGCGCGGAGCAGGTGATGGGCTTGAAGCAAAGCGACCACATGACGCGGTCTGTCTGCCGCTGATTAAAGCGGCAACAGCTCTGCTCTGACCGACATCGAAGTGCTTCATGAAGGAGCACAGACACGTCATGCGGCCATGAGTCTCGTATCCTCGGGAATAAACGAGATACGAGTACCACCGTCACTGGGTAAGAACTTGTCCGCTCAACCCTGGTTGACAACCAAAGGAGAAGGCATCAAGTGTAACAATACTCGATTCTTGACGCTACTGACATTAGCCTCCGTCATACACTTATCATAACGCTCACATCACGATCACTGGAATGCGTGCTCATACCCACCAAGAAGCAAGACCACATGGAATCTGCCGACCATCCGCGCACCTGCTTAGCTCCCAGCCATCTCAACGCTCTCACTTGCGACAGGGATAGCCAATGCTAGTCAAAAAATCCTCGGAAAAATGGCGAGCTCGGGCTTCGATCACCTGCTTATCGCCGTCCATGGCATCGGGGGACGTCTGGAGAACTTCTTCGAGGCCCCTGTTGCACTGGTCAACACAGATGTCTCGTACATGACATCAAGAGCTGCGAAGCAAGCGGATGCCAAGCTTACCAGTTACGTCGGATGCGGTAGTAGACGGACGTCAATCCTCCTTTGGACCTCTGCCCCGCCCTGTCTGGTCCAAACATCTCGATGTAGGCGTCCTCAATTGCTGACCAGGGCTTGTTGAGTACGATGCGCATGTACATGATGAAGAATTTCTGCTCTTCGGAGTACGCCGGTCGTGGCGCGCGGGCTGTCCTGGACGTTGTGGAAGGGGTGTTGGCGCTGCCTTCGCTTTCGCTGGGACTGCTGTCGCGAGTAGACCCACCGAGCGCTACGTGCTCCCAAGCAGGAGCGGCTGTCGTCACGTTCAACGTGGAGCCTTTCATTGCGTTCGACAAGGCATGGAGACCCGTGCGGCGATTGCATTGCGGGTCCTCGCTAGCCACAGTCCTCGATGGCAGGACTGCCGTCTTGCCTTTGCCCTTCAGCGAGGCCTTCGAGCTTCTTCCAGGATGATCGCGGTCTGCCTCTACGGTCTGCAATTCGAGCACGGTTGAGTCTCGTCGTCCAGTTCTCACAACCAGGCTGTCGTATTCGGCTATTCGCGAAGGCCGCTTTGAATCGGACGAACGATCGGGTACGGACAGGGCTGACGGCGTCGTGCTGTTCCAATTTGGTCCGTCCGGACGGTCGCTCCCATGTGCCGGCGCTAAGAAGGCTATTGACATTCTCTCCGGTCGCGTTTTGTGCACAAGATCGCCCACGGCAATACGTGGATTGGCTGCAATTGTGTCGAAGCCCTTACCAGTTGTGACAACACTGGTGCCTCCCTGCAGGGCGCCGCCCTTGTCTTGACCCTCATTCGTATTCATCCTGACGCTCCAACTCTCCTGCCGACTCGCCCTGGTCTATAGAGAGCCGTTCTACTTGGTGCGTGAGGAAGGTCGGGGCGATATGGGCTATTTCGTTAGGGGCCGCGAGCCTAGCAGTGCGGTCATGGGCCGGTGATCGGACGCTTGCAGATCTCCTATGCCTGCTTCGGTCAGTGGGCCGGGCTGTACGAGTGCCATGGTATGGTGCCTTAGCACAGCATCTGATCTCGCACGATTGGTGCAGCCGCGCTTGCAGGTTGCCACGCTCAGCTTAGTGCATGGTTGATTGTAGCACGACTGTCGGCTAATGCCCTGTTTGCTGTCTTGATCTTGCAGTCTCTGCCTGCTGGTGCAATTCCATACAGAAGATCGGCCTCGTGGTACTCTAGACCCGGCCACGCCCAACGGACGGGAGATTTCATTGCGAAGCAGCCGCTTGTGCGGAACAACTCATCCAATAGCAAGCGGACCTCACTGGTGTGCACGGCTGCGATTGGACTCTGCACTCAATTCCATTATCAACCAAATTGCGTGGCTGCAGAATTTGCGCGGCCTCAAGACTCCTTGACGGCAACAATAAAGCTGCATATGGCATACCAAGAGTCTTCTCACGAACCACCCTCGACCTGGGGCCGTTTCGGCGCCATCCGTGATCGCCCCAAACTCTAATAGATAGGCAGGCACGTTGACCCGCTCCTTCGAGAACATCAAAACATGGTCGCAAAACGCCACAAGCATTTGCCAAGCAATTTGGTTCGTCACATCAGAAGTAAGTCACCCTGCTCGAATGATTCAGATTCATGACGAGGACAGATCAAACGCTTCTTCCCGGTTCAGATCGGCGCAGTGATCCGTGGAAGGGCCTGAGATGTCTGAACCCTGGTCCCCAATAATAGCGCACGCAGAGCCATGATCGATACCCGGCTTCGGCTTTGACCTGCTCCACCCCATGCTCGTTGGGATAACGACCCCAGATTCAGGATTCTAGCGAGCACAGAGCTTGACGCCTTGGCGCCGTGCAGGAGCATATGACATTACTTGGCAGACCGCCAGTCTCGAGCAACATTCTCCCGTTCTTACTACCTCAGGTAAAGTTGCGCACAGCAGGCTTGTTCGCCGAGTCTCTTGCTGCTGATCAATTGTGAAGCAACCATCGTCAAGTCGTTGCTAATGGTGGACGTTCAAACGACTGGGCACACAGTACCCTACCATCAACAACATCTCCCAAACACATTCCACACTCTTCATCATTCCGGGACAACCCGACCCACCATCACGACGTCCCAGGCGCAGTAGTGACTGACCGCCTATTTGTCGCGCATGTTGATCAGACAGGCTACAGCTGCATTTGGATGTCGATTATTCTCGATTCGGTCAATGCGACCGTCCAGTCCTGTCTGCATGCCATGCAGGTCCAGCGCCGAAGGGTAGGGTAGGTCGGGGCGTCTCGGATCTATTGGTCCACGCCATCAGCCTTGCTATGGGCCTTCACTGGACTAGACTAGACTAGCTGTCTGATCTTGGGCTTGGGGTTGACGATCGTTTCTTCAGCACAAGACGTGTCTCGTGCGAAACGAGGAGAAGTTGCGATCAGCATTCGGCTAAGCGGCTATGTGGCTCAATGTCCAGGGGGTCCTTCTTCGCCTTCGGCTCGGTGCATGCTGCATGCAGAGAAGTTTTTGTCAGTCGGTTTTCCCTAACTCCTAGGAGGTACAGAGTCTTGTCACGTCGGACGCCAACCTTTAGCGTAGTTCCCTTTTTGCAGTTGCACTCATATAGCTTCTTACGGGGGCGGGAGAACAAGCAGATCGGGAGTATTTCAGTCTAGAGTGTTCCTGAACCCTTGCTCGGCGTGGTTGTCAGGAAATAATCCACTGTGGCATCCGAGATGGTAAGGTACTGTAGAACAATCCTCTCCTCGGGCACCTGTGCATTGTTGCTGCTGTGGCTACATGACAGGCGAGCGAGCTACATATGGCCGATGCCTGGAATGGATGGTTTCCGACTGATCGGTTCGGCCGATCCAGGGGTCCTTGCCTCTAAGACGATCGATCGTCTTCTTCAATGATTTCTTACTCCTTTATAAACCTGACGGTGGGAACACATGTTTCGAGCGCGATGAAGACAACTCGATGGCTTCGATTAGATTGACACATCCTGACCGTGCTAAGCTCTTCCGATAAATTCTGCATGTGATCTCCCACTGCGACAATTAGGCGCTATCCTTGGACCATGGCCGCTCATTACGAAAATTCCTCCGACCACGTCCGCCAGGAAGGCAATGAACAGTACAAGGCCGGCAGATTTGAAGCTGCCATAGCTCTTGTACCAGAAGGCTGCACAGCTTGCTCCTGAAGACGCCTCACCGCTCTCGAATCTGGCAGCTGCGTATTATGACTTAGCTGACCACCAAGCCTGCCATGATGCCTGCAATGAAGCCCTGCAGCGAGCGAAAGGTCGAGCTGAGGACGCGCCAGCGGAGCAAAAGATTCTTCTTCGCCAAGCCAAGGCCTGCAGCGCCGGGTCGAAATTTGAGGAAGCAGGTGCTGCCATCGATCTTCTTGTTGATTGCCAGGAGAAGTTCAAAATTAGCACGATGTCTGTCGACGTATCAAGCCACTGATGCTGAGGTCAAATGTTCGCAAGCACTGCAAGAGAGAATTTTATCCTTGAGCTCTCCCACGCTATAAGAACAAAATGTGCTATGGTATCTTTCAACGCCAGCGTTGGCATGTGCCAACACTTCCTAGTTGGAACGTGCCTGAGTACTTCACAATCGGCGATGACCCGCCTGCACCATTACACGACCTCGATCTGCACGACACATCCCGGAAGAAGATCTCTCTATATTCTTCGAAGGCATCAGACATGCTCGCCATCTACATTGCTCACTGTCCGGTATCGCGGGCGGCGACGAGATGCGGGATGGGCAATTCCATGGCGCAGATTATGGCTGGCCGCGGCCTCCAGCGATGGCAAATTGTACTGCTACACCACCTTCGAAATCACAGCTGCGGCAAAGCTCTCCATAATCGTCGTTCTGTTCATCTTTGACGCTCACAATAACGTTCAGTACGTTCGAGAAGGCTTTGCTGTCTGCCTTAGCAAACATTGAGGAAAGGCATGGATATTTAGCAGCAAACGAACCTCTGTGCTTAAAAACAGCGATGCATCGCTGTATGAGAAGCTCCTCATCATCATCACCATCATGTCATCTTCTAGCCCTCTAGATTCAAGCCTCGACGGCTTGAACACTCGTTCTCCAAACAACGCGGCGTCCGACACTGAACAACAGACCGCTCGCTCTGCCGATCAAAATATGCCCCACACTACTGCTCCTCCGCTCAACCCGCCCCAACTCGGCCAAAAGCTCGCGAAGGAAATGCACCACTTGCTCCGCGAGCTCCAGCGCACCAACCCCATCACCAGCCCACCTCAAGAAGGCGCAGTAATCCCAACCATCGAGCCCCACTCCCCCCTCTCCCCTCCACCCGCCTCCTCGCCAGCTCCCCGCATCATTCATCTTTTCACCCACCTCATCTCCGCCTACGCCCGCGGCCGCGCAGAAATGGGCATGGAGACTGTGCGCCGCGGCCACCAGGATCTAGAGAATTGGTCGGATCGCGAGAAGACGTTGCTAGGGATTTTGGCGGCGGTTACGAGGGCGCTGGCGGTGGTTGGTGGGGTGCGTGTTGGGGAGAGGTATGAAAGGGTGAGGAGGGAGGTGGCGAGGGTGGCGGTGGAGAGGAGGGTGGAGTTTGATGTGGCGGAGGATGAGGATGATGGAGAGGAGGGGGAGGAGGAGACGGGTGGGATGGAGGGGACGAAGGAGGTTGAGAAGGGTGGGGATGTCTGAGTGGGTGGAGGAGGGTGATGGTAGGTAGGCGCGGTCCGGGTTGGGCGGATTGATCGTGAATGAAAACTGCAATGCCTAGTAATGCTGGTTCCATGACATTGAGCTCATAAATGGTCAGCCAGGTCATGCTTTCGAAGAGAGCACAACATGCCTTCGACGTCGGCCGTGGCCGCCAACTGTTTCAGCAGCGTATGCTCGGCAACTCCAAGCGATAAGATCGTGCCGAATACCAGAGGTCCAGTAGATCGAACCGCTTGCTCCACGGAGACTGAGCTCGACGACGGACCAGAGGAACAATTGTTTTCTGCTTTTGTTGCCAAGCATTTCGTATCCAGCGATTGCCCACAGAAGCTATTGAGGTTTCGTGAGCAGTCAATACAGCAAGCGTAACAAGAGACACTCTGACCGCAACAACGGGTGGTATGGACCTCCGACTACGGTACGAGGACTCAATATCCCTTCGAAAAATTTGCCGGACCTGGCAGCAATACTGACTTTCAAGCTTCTATCATCAAAGCACGTAGCAGCCGCATTACAGCAGTGGATCAAGAGGTATACGGCTTGACCTGGGAGAAACCACACTTCTGCATGAAATAGATCTCGGTAGCTGCAGCAGCGTACTGAGCAACAAATTAGCAAGTCGCTCCAGCCACGGCAGGAAGGTGATAGCGCCCCCGACGTAAGGACTTACCGACTCTGCTTCGTAATCAGGACTAGTCTCATCAGTCTTCCCAGCGATATAGTTCTTCAGAAACGTGCGTGCTCCTTTCATCTCGCATTGGCTTCCCTTCAGGAAGTCGTCGGTACCATGCTGCCCATCGTCGTCCGGATCAAGGCCGACTTGCTGGCCCAACGCATCAAGATGGGTAAGCTCGTGCAGAACCGAGTGACCGGCCGTGGCGAACCAATTGTTGTCATACCAACTGACGTTCGGGTCGTTATTGGTGGTAGACTTGCGGCACCAGCTGGTATCGCTATTGTCACTAGGGCAATAGGGCGGGTTTGGTGAGGTAGGCGCAGAGTCGGTTGGTAGAAGATATCTTGTGCTTGGCGCGGTCCAGAAGGCGGAGCACACTTCGATTGTCTTTACTTCCGTGGCACTGCCTACAGTCGCATCGGTGACAAATGCGCTGTCGGCGTTGCAAGTTGGTGTATTCTTGCATTCGAATTAGATACCGTAGTAATTTGTGTTGCTGGCGATAGCGGCCATCATTGCCTGGAAGTGCGCGTAAGCTGGACATCGGCCCCAGTACCGGCGAAGTAGTGCGTGAAGCCAATGTTGTCCGAGGCCACGTTTTGTGCTGCCGTTGCAAGCGCAAGTGCATCGTTATGCGCTTGCTGGAGGACTGCTTTCTTCGTCTCAAAGCCTGCCGCTGCCCATCCATTTCCAGAAGGAGGAGCGTCGTCGCAGTTGGAGAAAGTGACAGTGCCTTGCCTCTTGCTTAGACGACTCGCTCGTTTCCGTTCGGGAATGCTGGTGTAAGTAGGTTCTGCAGCTCGCTTCTGCGCAGCTGGGCTGGTGGCAGGAATTGGCACAACAGTGACTGTTTCTACAGAGGTCGTAGTGCTGCATCCGGTGCTAGAAAGCGATAGGATCGAGGCCGGGAGGGTGGTATAAGCGCAAACAGCTGAGCCAGTCAGAACGGGGAAGTCACCGGAGGCGCCGCAATCGCACCAGCCGCTGGATGCGAGGTCAGGGCAAAGGCCCATAGCGCCGTCGGGATCAGCTGCATGTGTACAAGTTGGAGCTGCCATAGAGGAAGAAGTAGGAGCAGCTGTTTGAGTGGGTTCTAGATTGCAGAGTGTCTCTGTGGTTGGTGTAGCGTTCACCCTCCAAGCACCTGGCACCGCGGGCCAAAATGATACAGAGGATCGCAGCTGGTGCCATCGAGAAGAGCTGAAGGTACATCGTAGGCTGTGTATTCATGACAGCAGGAGAAAGACACCAACATGTTGGCTCCTCCCAGAAGGATGTGCGAGTGGTTGTCGATGTGCTATTATTAAGTGGCTGCTTTATTCGCTGCGACAATGGTGCTGGTCTCGGAAGCAGTCGCCTGGCTGAGGCCGAAAGTGAGTCCAATGTTGCCGTCGAATGCAGAGTCATCGATCCAAGAAGGCTGAAATTGCAGAAGTGCCCAGAGATGGTGGCAGAGCAGCAATGACTCTGTGCTTTCTCAACCACCATACAGCGCCCGTCCTGCAACAGTCTCGCAATTTCCACTGTCTTCCACTTGAAGAAGCTACACCAGGTACAAACATCTTCCAGTGGAGGCTGTGCTGCATGATCCTGCAGCATAGTATCATTGGCCTGCCTTGCAGTAGTGCACGGGCATTGCCGAGGACCCTTTTATACGTAGTAAGCAGCCAGCTTACTGTTGGCGCCTTGCACCAACTACCAGCCACCAACAACCAGCAACCAACCATCAAAGATAGTCATTCTACGTCGGCCATCAAGGACTTGATTGGTGGAAACCCCGATCGCACCAAAGTACTGTTATCGAAAGAGCGTCGCTGTGGGTTTTCTTGCTCACTCCTGGTCACGACCAAGGACAATACTACTGTCCCTGGGTCAGCATCTACAGCCTGGAGACCAGATGACCGGAAGAGGTAGCGGCAAGTTGCTGCGCCCGTAAGCCCTCCTTGCCTGGACATAAAAGCTCGAAGTCAGTAGCTGATGTTTATCGAGCTCCGCAGATCCCCTAACGCCAATGTCAAGATTGGTATCAGTCTGAGCACGTCACCACCAAGTCTTGCTTCTCCCACGGAGCCGTTTTACATAATCCTGACAGCTCGTGTACTGCAAAGCCCACGGCCTCAAGACGCGGTCACACTCTGGACACATTTGACGCCTTTTCGAAGTCTTCACACCCGCGCATTCGAAAATATACACTGCTCCCACCCGGGTTCATCATTGTCAAAATCCATAGAGATATATCCCCGCGGATGGCCACAGTACGTCTTCGACTCTGAAGACCTACCTCGCCGAGGAGATGACGATTATATCACCATCCCAGCCATCGGCCAAGGTTCCCTTGTAGTAAAGCACCAAGTCCCACCCTCCGCTATTAGCGCGGCGAATGTTGAGAAAGGCGAAAAATATTGCGTAAAGCTCTCGGACAAGTGTCTGGGCACCACGTGGTGGAATTTTGGCACGTTGCCTGCGGACGAGGACGTAAGGTTGGCAATGTGGCGAGATCCGGTCGAGATAGAAGATGAGATGCCGCCAGATGATCCGGTAGATAAGGCGGAGATGGAGCGTGAATACAGAGAGAAGTATGGTGACAGGCGTGTGCTGAGGAGTGAAGATCCAGGTATGTTGGCTCTAGTGCCTGAAGTCGGCGAGGTGGAATTCGTGGTTGGTTAGTGATTGCTCACGGTCTGGTCCGAATGGTACCGAATGGATCACTTCGTACAAATGAACAGTATCGGTGACCACCCTTCGTGGTCATGATCTGCGCCAGTAGTATCGAACTTCCTTTTTGGCTTTCGGTGATCAAAGCACCTAGATGAATCCATCCGTTGCGCGTCCGTAGTAGATGCTGCTTCTCTTCAAGCTGGAAACCACTCGCTGGAGAGATAGCAGATTGACCTGCCTCCAGGTCCATATCGTGCGACGTAGATAATGAACTCAAAGCTTGGAACCCGCGTGTTGATCTCTCTTCTGCTGCGCTTTCTTCAGCAAAGCGTAGAGTGTTTGTAATCGAGGCGTCTCGATGCCATGTTCCCTCGCTATGCGAATTGGATTCCCAAGGATCGCCTCAAGTTCCACAGGCTTCCCAGTCTCCCAGTCCCTGCGCATGCTCGGGCTACTGTCTGAGCCCAGCCTCCCCGTCGACTTGATCACTTGCTCTGGTGTAGGCAAGCCAGGCGGTGAAGGTCTCCCCAGCACTTTCTCCGCAGCGCCGAGGACTTCGCGCATGACTCCAATCAGATGGGCCGCAAAGTCTGGGTCGGTGCACATATCGTGATTGTCCACTCCACCAGCGAGCACGGATGATGGATTCATTCCAGCATTGGTGGCCAGCTTGTGCCACCTGAGGAATTGCATGGTCGAGTGGTCGA
This sequence comes from Teratosphaeria zuluensis, assembly GCA_007113905.1. Taxonomy (NCBI): domain Eukaryota; kingdom Fungi; phylum Ascomycota; class Dothideomycetes; order Mycosphaerellales; family Teratosphaeriaceae; genus Teratosphaeria; species Teratosphaeria zuluensis. Next base: position 170,508 of record VCMQ01000023.1, read on the forward strand.
AGAGTTCAGCGTCTGTCATGCCGCCAGCCATGAGGAGCTCGATGAAATGAGTGGCACTCTCCATAGCTTTGCCACTTGAACCCTGGTCGTTCGGCTCATACGGGCCCACTGATATTCTCGTTAATCGGTAGTGCTTGATATGGCCAGGTTTCAGCTGTGCAACACTTGCAACAGTCGTGGCGGTGACGATCCGCGCATGTGGGAAGCGTTTGATATACGGCTCTTCCACACCAATACCATTCTGAATGAGCGCGATGGCTGTACCAGTGTTTACCAAGCCATCAAGCAGCTTGCTGCCCTCGTCACCCAGAGCTTTGGTTGCAACAAGAAGGATGTCCCATTCGATACCCGCTTCTCTGATCTCCGCAGGACTGCTGAATGCCCGATCTGGCTTGAAGACATACTCACCAAATTTTGAACTCGTAATCTTGAAGCCTGTGGCTTTTACGGCTTGGTAGTTTGAACGACATAGCGCGGATACCAACGTGTTTGGAGCTTGAGCGAGGCGGGATGCAAAGAATGACCCGATCGCGCCTGCGCCAAGCAAGAGAATCCTTGTAGGCATCTTTTACAATTCGAGAGTGACCTCCATACCCCATGTAGGGGGTTGGATACTGTCTAGTCTGAAGAAAGGTGGTTCATGTTTGGTGGAGAGTGCACTGGCGAACTCTGCTTCTTGGAGAAGCCGCGACCTCGGCCAAAGACCCCAAAGCGCCGAGCATATTATATTTACAATTGCGACAGAGACTACATAAGTTAGATGCTGTATCAGCACAGACGCGAGCGCCAGCAATGTCGGTGAGATGATGCCAGACGTATAGTCACGAATCGTAATTATGAAATCAGGTTATGCTACACTCATCTATCATACATCGTAAAGCCAGATCGTGCAGAATTGCACATCATTGAGAAATCAGCACGCTGACAGTCGTACCGCTGAACAGTCCCTTACACCATCGATGTTGGGTATTGTGGAGGCATGCCACTTGGACTTGGGTCTCGCGCTCCGTGCAAGGGCTGGTACTCCGTCCGGCCGCTCAGTGCAATGTCGGGTCTGAGCTGATCATGTCTGAAAGTCCTGGTGCGACCGGCAGGCGAGGGATCTCGGGCTGACTGAGGGATGGCTGGAACATGCATCGCGCTCGCATATTGGGAGCTCTCAAGCGGTGGACTATACTCATCATCGAAATCTGAACCGCCGCTGTAGCCTCGCATCCTCGTTCGCTGGGAAAGCGGCTCCATCCCTGCTTGGCCTTCCTTCGTTCTCTCGTGGTACCCTCCCGCTCGGGCACCGTAACGACTTCGGACGGATCCGAATAGGAGACCGAATGCGGTGATCGTCCCAGTGATGATGTCCATGAGGTTAAAAGCATCGAGAAGAGCACGCCATGTCTTGGTACGCTCGGCTGGCGCCATGCCGTAGCGATCCATGCGAACGCCCTCTTTGTATTCCTGTACGCTGAATGACCACTGCATGATTAGAGAAAAGACGACGGACTCCACGATGGTCAAAATTGCAGGAACGCCGAAGTTCAAGTCGTTATAGGTGACAGTCTTGCTGGGTTTGAAGAGCTTGCCGTTCATGAGACCAAAAATCAGATCCTGCACCACCTGGAAGAGGATGATGCCAAAAAGAGTGAAGATCTTGCCGCGGGCTCTATGCGAAGCACTAATGACACCTTCTTTGCCCATGCGCTTCGCGAATTTGATCACACCTTCGAAAGCGCCGCCAACGAAGAAGATGTCGATTATGAAGATCCAAAGGTGGGCATGCTTCGGCGACATGCTGTTTTCGCAGAAGACGTGGTAGTATTGGGTGACTATCTGAGTCACGATCAGGATGAGCTTCGTCAATGGAAACTGGAGGGCATTGCGATATGTTTTCTAGCTACAATTAGCACAGTGTTCCGGTTCATTGATGGTATTACACACCTGGAACCATTTCAGACTCCCTCCCGGGACATCATTGCCTTTCTTGTCCTTGCCCTGAAGATTTGAGAAATACCTCTCACGGTCGGTGCCATCAGGACAGACCCACTCAAGGACTAGGAAGAAGAGCGCAGCGATCGAGAAGGCCTCATAGATCTTTGCAATGGGCGCGATGTATTGGTAATCGAAAATGAACAACAAGGCTAGGAAGTTGAACGTTGCATAGACCGCGGGGAGACTGGCTATTCGCAGAATCTGTCGCTGCTCTTGTGGCACTGTATAAGAATGCAGATGTCGCCATTTGAGGTATACTGTGCTGGCGATCGTCAAGCCCAGACAAGGAGCACAGATCAAAATCATGAGGTGATGGACGGTAAGGCTCCCGGCGATGGGATCGCCGACGTCGTTCGTGAGAGGCGCGGCGCAGGTCGGATTGCCTTGTGGAACGCCAGATGTTCCTGACGCGGCTGCTTCTCGAATGCGCATCATGGCGCCATGTATAGTCTGCGACATCGCGCTTGTAAGGTCGTAGCTGTTTCTCAAAGCTGTGTGAAGCCGACAAGCGCTGTTGAGGTTCGATATTGATGTTGGCGAAGTATGAAGAATGGAGTGAGCTTGCGCAAATAGTAAATTGACGGTCACGCCGCGTTCAAATATGCGCCTTGGTGATTGATAGAGGAGTAAACAGCTTGGGCAATGACCCATATATATTCACATACCGCATACTTACTTCAGCCGCACTGAACTGACAGATTGGGGATTGGTTGCGCTTCAGCTTTCGTGCATTGACACTCGTGGCTCTGCAGGATCCACATATAGGGCAAAGCCTGCCTATCGCAGGATGAACTCTTGCAGTTGACACTGCCTGCTATCTTGGTAGCGCATCCTACCAACCAGTACCAAGCTGCCCAAGCTTCACAAGGCACGGCTCTCCGTGCAGCCGCAATAGCCCTCGTCGCGGACCTTGCGGTGCCGGCCGTGCAGCATTGTCCCGCCGGTCAGAGCGCGAGCAATCAGCTAGTGATGTGGTGGTTCCGACGGCGCAACACAGCCATGCTCATCGTCGCGTGGCTACCACGTTGGAGAAGATCTACAAAAGGCGCAGACTGCATGTGACTATACCTTTTTTGGTATCTGTTGCGCTGCTGAAGTTTACGTCAGCATTTGGCCCTGCCGTCTTCTTTGCAACGCGATATCCCAAACACGGAGATTGCTCTACTCTGTATGATCCTGACTCCTCAAGTCTTTCCACAAAGCACAAATTTGCGGTCATCTCGAGGCGCGCGTAGTTGTCTCGCGGGCTGAAAAGAAGCAAAGTCGCAGTGTGATCTCAGCGAGGGTCGTGGACGTGCCAACGCAGACCAGCGACGAAGGATTGAGATCTTCATCTAGATCACTGGCCCAAATAGTCGCTGGAACGTAGATCGCGGAGGTTTCCATGAAATGTCAGTGGTCAATCATGTCGCGATCCAGCAATAGCACAGCATCATGCCTGCCTATCTCTAGGTGACTCTATTGACTTCAGCTTTGGCGGACCTTGAGCACACGATCGACCATAGCTTCGCTCAGGCCGAGATAATTGGCAGGATCACAAAGGCTCTCCAACTCATGATCTCGAAGGCCGGCTTTCTTGATATCGTCGTCTTGTCGAAGCAGCTCAAGCAAAGACTTGTCCTCGAGGTTGGCCCTTCGGCAGAGGTCATACACCAAGTCATGGGCGACTTGTCTACCGATGGTCTTGCCTAATCCCATCATGACCGCCTAGATGCAGCACAAGGTCAGCGACACATTTCGGCTCGAGGACGATCAGGGACTGCTTACCTCAGACACAACAGCACCCTTTGAGAGGGCTAAATTACGCTTCATGCCCTCTTCATCGACCTCCAGACCGTCAAGAAGGTAGTGTGTCTGCTTCAAGCAAGCATGACTGAGTGCGCATATTTGAGGAAGGACGATCCACCTAGCTCGATGTTAGCACTCACTTCGGCGAGCATATTGTGACTACTGACTCGATCTCCCAAGGACCAGTCGACCGCTCAAAGTCAGCCACAACCGCCTCAACCATTCCGTTTGCCATAGTGCGCACACTGCTGGCCATCGCACAGATGTACGCAGATCCAATAGGGTTCCGCTTTTGCGGCATCGTACTCGAGCTACCCCGATGAGCAACAAACGGTTCACGAGCTTCTCCGACTTCCAGCTGCATCATAAATTTGAGGTCAGTAGCAAACTTGGCGCAGGTTGCAGTCAGTACCGCAAGATAGTTCGCCACTTCTGCAAGGTTGTCCCGCTCGGTATGCCATGCGATCTCTGGTACGCCAAGGTTGAGTTCTTCTGCTAGAAGCTCCTGGCATCGCAGTCCCAAAGGCACGCCATCAATGAGATCTGGAGCGTTGTAGGAAGATGCTGAAGTAATTGTTGCGAGGGTGCCCGCCGCGCCGCTGAATTGTAGAACGAATAGTCTTGGTCTCAGCTCGGCTAGGCGTCGCTTATGTCGCTGGAACTGAGCAAGGAGACGAGCCATCTTGAAGCCAAAACTGATCTGAATGCAGTGATCGAACTGTATCGGTTACTGTTTCTCTGCCTATAGATCGTCGAGGTCACTTACTGGGACAGCCTGCTGTAAGTTTGACCGCGCAGCCATTGGCGTCGATCTGTGCGTCTGGCACAGGTTCTGTAATGCTGCGATAATGTCATCCAGGCATCGATCAACCAATTCCAGCGTGTCCTTGAGCTGAAAGACAACAGCTGTATCGGTGAGGTCTTGGGTGGTCGTTCCCCAATGGGCCCATTCCCCCAAGCCATCTTCTACTTTGTTGACCTGTTTGACAAGCTGTTGAACCACCGGAAGCACAGGATATCCAATGAGTTCTGTTTGTTGTCGCAGAAGATCAAAGTCCATAAGGTTGACGTCACAATGCTTCACGATTTCGTCGGCAGCCTTCTGTGGTATGATGCCCAATTTTGCTTGGGCTCTAGCCAGGGCAGCTTCGAAGTCCAGGAAATATGCTGTCCGTTGCCTGTCTGACCAAATAGCTTTAATCTCAGGCGTGGAGAAGACATTGCTGAAGATCTGAGAATCGATCACGGTCGTCATGATGGAGGTGATGTCAAGCAGTCGAGTTCTCAACAGCGGTATGGGTTGGGTCTGGAGTCACTGGTGTTGAAGTATGTATTTTTGAAAAGGTGCACAGCAATTGTAGGTTTATGCTAACAAGTGCAATGGAGAAGCCCACAGTACATTGTCGATCCAAGCTCCTGCCGATCTCGGCCAGAGCATCTGTGTCTCCGCGCATGCCATAGCTAGTGTACAGTAATGCGCAAGCACCTGCCCATTCTCGTAGTCTTGACCTCTACGGCGTTCAGCCTTGAGAGCATCCCCTCCCACTCTTCATCAGAATAGTAATCCGTAATCCACAACCGCTCCATCACTCTTATTCTTCTCTGACATTTTATAGCACTGAAAGCCCTCAACACAACATCGCCGTCGCCCGGACTGCTAGAAGCTGAGGACAGATCAATGCCACACTCCAACACACCGTGCTCATGCGCATTGAGAATAGAGATCAGCTTCGTAATGAGAGCCGCTACTTCGTCCACTTCGTCACCCTCAAACGTCGCGAAGCTCAAGACCACTCGTTGGGCGGAGTGAAGGACGGAGTGTGAGGCCATCGCGTATCCCAGAGGTTTCTGAGCTTGTGGCAGATCGGTGTCATACCCGCTGCCGCCCCAGAGATGGTAGCCTCGCCTCATGTACTGGAACATGGCGCTTGCATTTTGGGTCAAAGGCAGGCGACGCGAGAGCTTGTCGTCAAGATGTGGTATCCTGTGAATGCAGAAGATGGTGTTTTTCCTGAAGACAGGTGCGGCCTCGCTGCAAATTAGCTTGCAGGTCCTTAGCAACGCAGTGAGGTGAAGTGGTAGCTTTTTCCTGGATAGGTTGGATGGTTTGCCGTTGCCGTAGTATGCTCTGATCAGTCGCAGATCTTTGGTGATGATCAATCCGCAGTAAGTGTCGTCGTACAGGTTTTCGTAGATGAGAAGGCGCAGCTCTGCTGATAGCTCGAGGAACGGACATGGTTTATTGACGCGCTTGAGCCCAAGCGTTCTCCAGCTTCGAAGTCGTGCACCGAGTCGCGGCATTAGCTGTTTGTGCGACGAGAGTAGGTCGCACATTGCCGATCTGGTTGTCTGTGAGCTGGCGAGATTGAGTGAAGGTGCCCAAATGCTTGCTCTTCGTTGCACTGATGGAGTCACATGGTCTGTCTTGGCAAGTAGGGTATGATATGAAGAAGTCAATGAGAGGTCTGATTCGAGTAAGTTGATGCACGCAGCTTGGTGCCATGTGCTTGTTGCACACGCGTGCCGTCACTCCTCGCCCCACTTTCACATGCAAATGAATCGCCGCATCACCACCTTACACTCCGCCAACCACGCCATCAAATCTCCGAGCTATCAAAGCAGCCGCCCAACATTCAGAACGCCTCCTTATCCACAGTCTCTACGCACCGCACTGAACACATTGTCAGCATTACCTTCCACACCATTCCCACTTTCTCCACGCTCGAGTAGCATGGACTTACACAATAATAGTCGGCATACTGAGACCCGGCAAACTTCTTACTTGGCTCGCACCCTTGGCCTTGATTCAAACGCGTAGTAACGCCTTTGGGACACTAGCAAAAGATCTTAGCCTCGAAGGAAGGAGGGCGACCGAGCGAGGAGAAGGACGTACCTGCCACAATACCAGGCCTCCAGGCTGGTCGGCCGCGTCGCAGTACATTTTGCCTTGGGACGAGCAGTAGAGGTCTTGCGCGAGCGCAACGGTGATAATGGACAGAAGAGTGAATACAAGATGCATGGTTATCGTTTCCAGACTAGTGGTCGAGAGATCTGCTGGTGTGAGGAGAAGTTGGAACACACGGCAAGCACAGATTGATTTGCGTTTTGTAAGTTCGCTGGTGTGCTGCGGTAGTCAATCTCAGTGGCAAATCAAACCGGTGTTCCATCTGTGAGACACTCATAAGCTGGATGTTTCATATAATCAGTGCTCCGGGCCGACCGTCTCATATTCCTACGCACGGGGCACCAGGTATATCAATGCATCGCAAGCAAACCAACATATCTAAACATACTATCACAACTCACTAGCACAAGACTCGACCTTCATAAGGCAGCAGTGTGCGCTCGGGAATCCAATGAGTGACCTGACCTCATGGAGGACTCCGGCGATAATGCGTTCCCATCGCACACCCTTCATTCGTCACATTATTACTTCAGCAACCGGCCGAGAGGTTCGCGCTGCATCCACATTCGAAGATCCATGGCCATAGTGTGGAGAATTGAGTGATTCTCCGCAGACCACCCATTGCGCAGTCATCTCTCGTCTCGTCCGAGTAGCCCGTACAATTCCTCAGCCTTGAAATCTCATAGTCAAGGCCAGTACAGATAGCCCCACGTGGGCCATGTCCACGAATTCGTGACTTCCTCCGCCCCCAGTCTCTTCAGCATCTCGATCCAAGCCTCTGTTGGAGGATGGGGCCACCAGGTCGTCGGAGCCATCACCTGGAGCCTGGACTTGCAAGCAATCGCGCCAAAAGCATTCACCAAGACGTCGCCACGTCGCGCTGCCTGTTCATACGATCCAATCTCTATCGTGAGCTGCAGCAGGCCTCTGGTATTGCCATTGAACATAGCCACCAAGTCCGGCATCCACTGTGCCACATCTTCGACGTCGTCGATACGACATATCTCGATTGAAAGGTGTACACGGCGAGCGGAGCGCAGGATAGAATTCAAACCCATGGCGCCGCCCGGCAGGACTTTGTTGGGAGGCTCATCGAATTCCCAGATCGTCTGGAGCCAAGACCGGGGCCAAGGCCTTGTGCGTTCCAGCAGAAGAGCAGAAAGAGCGGTAATACTGAAGCATTTGCACCACGCCATTCCAGCATTCTCGTACCCGAGGAACATGACATGGACAGATGCCACGTAAAATATGGCGAAAATCCCTGAAAAAACAAAGAAGACAGCCCATATTAGAAAACGGCCGAACGGGCCTAATGGCATGTTTCTGTCTCTCGAAAGCACGGCGACAGGAAAGATCGCGGCGTCTAGAACTACGGGAGAAGCCTCGCGTTCGATCTGTCGACAAGTCCTAAGCAACGCTGTGGTGTTGTGAGGAGGCCCGTAAATCACGTTTTTAGTGTCTGGGGAACGGCAAATCTTACGTCGCACTCGAACCCGATGCAGGTCTTGCAAGATCATGAGCGGACAGTAAGGAGTCCCGAAGGCGTATTCGTAGATGATGAGGCGTAGTTCTGGTGGCAGCTCGAGGAGATGGCACCTTCCAGAGGCATTGGATCCGTCCATGGCTGGAGTCTCGGCCAAGGTCGAGCTGGTGAACTTGCGATGAGCCTGTGGATGCGGGGTGTCTCACGGATGCGAAGAGTGTCCAACGGATGCGCGAAGTATGTCCCGTAGCTGCGAAGTGTGGCCCACAGCTGCGAAGTGTGTCCAAAGGATGCGAAGTGTCTCCAACGGATGCGAATGTTCAACGGATGCAAAATGTGTTCACCGGATGCGAAGTGTGTCCAAAAGATTTCATGTTTCAATTGTTTGTTGATGTTACTCTTCAAGCGGTTATCTGCGCGGCGAATCCGTCATCCGCTTTCACATGCGTCGTACTGTGAAAGAGTCAAGCATTTGGCTCCAGTTTCCAAGCCCAACAAAGGCAAGAGCTGCCTGTGGGCATTGGCAATATGACGTACATCTGAGCTAGCAGGTCGCGGCTGACGCGCGAATGAAGGAAGACTGGGAACATACTTGTGGGTAGCACGATCATAACTCATACTGCTGTCGCTGATACTTCCATGCTGTTTTGCGTAGACTATGTAGGTCTGAGATAGAATGCATTCGCCCTGACGAGTCAGCAGACATATACCAGCACTACCAAATTCGTATGTCATCTCACTCACACTATTCATTGGCCTCATGCTTCCCCTTGCTATCCTCCAATCCGTCGTACAACGGCACTTTCCAGCTACCACTAGGGTTGTTATATCTATGGTGTTCCTCACCCAATCTGTCCGTGATCTCACTGATATCCTCATGGCTCAATTCCAGTTTGCGAGTCTCGAAGTTCTCTGCAATGCGATCTTTGTGCTGCGACTTTGGGATCACTGAAGTTCCTCTCGCTATACCCCAAGCAAGGGCAACCTGCGCAGGAGTGGCGGAGTGCTTATGCGCGATCTCCTTCAGCACGGTATTAGAGAGCAGAGGGACTGTGTCGCCAGGGCTGTACGTTGGGTTCGTGCCACCTAGGGGCGAGTAGGCAGTGACGTGGATGTTATTGTCCTGGTGGAATTGGAGCCACTCGGTTTGCTGCAGATAAGGGTGTGTCTGGTCCTGCTCATCAGCATCCAACAGCCTCATGCCGTCCGCGTAGGGCAGCTCACCTCAAACTGATGCACACTCGGCGGATGCGAAGTATGGTTCAGCAGATCCTTGAGCTGCTCAGGGCTGAAATTGGAGACACCAATATGCCTCACCTTGCCCTCTTCTAGCAACAAACTCATCGCATCCCAGGTCTCCTTGTACTCGATCTTCTTTCCCCCCTTACCATCGCTGACCGGCCAATGCATATGGTAGAGATCCAGATAATCCAGACCCAGATCGCTCAGTGTCGTCGCCAAGCCTTTCGCCGGAGCCTTGGTGCCATGATGATCGTTCCATAGCTTACTTGTCACCCAGATGTCCTCCCGCGATAGATTTGCTTTTTTAAGGCCATCGTGGATGCCTTTGCCAACTTCCTTCTCATTGCCATAAATGGCTGCGCCGTCGATGTGACGGTAGCCAGTTTGGATGGCCCAGGAGACGGCTTCGGAGACGTTGTCGCCTTTGAGGTTCCATGTTCCGTATCCTAGCAGTGGGATGTGGTCGAGAGTCAACGGACGCGAGGTCTCAAGGATGGTTGACGGCTCGAGTGGGATTTGGGCGGCTGGGCCGTTGTGGTCAATTGCTACGGTCAGGGCCGCAAGAGGCAGAAGGGAGGTTCTGGACTTCATGACGGTGACTGTGGTATTGAACAGAGAAAGGGGAAGGGAAGATGCAATGCCTGGAGGTCCTGTATAGATGAAACTCCACCTGCCTCAATAGTGCTACGCGTATAGCTGTGACGCCATGATTGACGACTCCGTCCCTGCAGCATGCTTGCAGATCGCATTCTGAGGCTCTTTTCCGGTCGGCCGACTATATTGCAAAACCTCCAAATTGAGAAGGCACGCAACATCAACTCGTCTGTAGGAGTTTGATGTAATGCTGCACACTCCGCTGACCTCGCCGACGGTCTGTTGTCAGGTCAGCAGTGAGTCGTCAGCATGTGAAGATCGAGATGCGGGACTACCCGAAACCTTGGTCGATCGCGGGGCTCGCGTGGACGCGCTTTCTTCAATTTTCGCGTCAAATTGATTTTTGTTTCTCTTCCTTCCTTCCCGCACTTCGTTGTGTTGGAGGCCGCCGTAAGGTGTAACGATCAAGACAATTTGAGCGAGATTCGATCTTGTGATCTTGTATAGAGAATTGCTGTAATTTTGATCGCCCGCCGATACTCAGCAGCATATTTGAGACCAGACTCGACCAGTTCGACCTACCCATATCAAAATCATACTCGCCAGCATGAAGTACGTCTTGGTCTCTGGCGGTGTCATATCCGGCGTGGGGAAAGGCATCATTGCCTCCTCCGCCGGTCTGCTGCTCAAGACGATGGGATTAAAGGTCTCATCAATCAAGATCGATCCATACATCAACGTCGATGCTGGAACCATGAACCCGCGGGAGCACGGCGAAGTCTATGTTCTGGACGATGGTGGTGAGGTTGATCTGGATCTTGGCAACTACGAGAGGTATCTCAACATCACGCTATCAAGAGAAAACAATATCACACTGGGCAAAATCTACAGCAAAGTCATTGAACAAGAGCGGAGAGGAGACTACCTGGGCAAGACAGTACAGGTGGTGCCTCATGTGACTGGATGCATTGAGGAGTGGATCGAGAGAGTCGCCAAGGTGCCAGTGGACGACACTGGTGAAGAGCCAGATGTTTGCATTGTTGAGCTGGGTGGTACAGTTGGCGATATCGAGTCTATGGCTTTCGTGGAGGCATTGACGGAGCTGAGGCGGAAGTGCCCACGGGAAGACTTCATGCAGATCCACGTCTCATACATCCCGGTCGTTCACGGCGAGCAGAAGACAAAACCAACGCAGATGGCAATCAAGGCTGTCAGATCTGCCGGTCTGTTGCCCGATTTGATTGCGAGCAGATGCGAGTATCCTCTGGATCCAGGTACTATCGACAAGATTGCGCGCTTCTGTCAAGTGCCGAACCAGCACGTGCTGGCTGTGAGGGATATGCCATCAACATATCAGGTCCCGATCTTGCTGCACGAGCAGAATCTGGTGTCGCTTATGACCTCGACTCTGCAATTGGACAGATTGACCATATCGCCGGTTTTGCGAGAGAAAGGCAACCACATCTGGAACACATGGTGCAATCTCACTGTTGGGCTTCAGCATTTGCACGAGAAAGTCGAGATCACGCTTGTCGGCAAATACCTGGAGCAGCCAGACTCGTACTGCTCCGTCATCAAGTCACTAGAACACGCCGCTATGCGATGCCGGCGAAAGCTGGTCATCAAGTACGTCGATGCTGAGCACCTGGAGCCGGCAGCCAACAAGTCAGACCCAGCGTCATTCCACAAGGCTTGGCACGACGTCTGCACTGCCTCTGGCATCCTCGTTCCAGGTGGGTTTGGTACACGAGGCACAGAAGGCATGATTGCAGCTGCAAGATGGGCAAGGGACAATAAGACGCCATACCTTGGTATCTGTCTGGGCATGCAGATCGCAGTCATCGAGTTCGCTCGCTCAGTCTGCGGTGTTCAGCTCCCGCAAGCCAGCTCCTACGAGTTCGATGGCACAGACGACGACCGCGTCATCATCAGTATGCCTGAGCACCACCCGGGCCAACTCGGCGGCACGATGCGTCTTGGTCTTCGCCCAACCTTCTGGCAGCCCAACACCGAGTGGTCGCGCCTGCGTGCTCTCTACGGTCTGTCAAACGACAGCATCAACGAAAGACATCGCCATCGCTACGAAGTCAACCCAAACTACATCGACCGCCTACAAGAAAAGGGTCTCACATTCATCGGCAAAGACGAGACAGGCGTCAGGCAAGAAATCATCGAAATCAAGGACCACCCATGGTTCGTGGGCGTGCAATTCCACCCGGAGTATTTGTCTCGTGTGCTGGAGCCTTCGAAGCCGTACCTTGGCTTCGTGGCGGCGAGTGCTGGATTGTTGGAGAAGATCACGGCTGGTGAGGCTATGAGGAGTGGGAGGACGAGTCCGGTGGATGGAGTGAACGGGGCTGTAGCGAATGGGCATGGGCAGATCAACGGGGAGAAGGTTGTGTTTTGAGCCACATAAATGTCTTTTGTGGTAAAGGTCCGTTGCATGATGGTGTTCAGGCGTCATTCTCGATGGCAAGGTCATGTTGAGAATGCTTGGTCATTGTGAGATTAATTGTATCAGAAGAATGCAAGTCCTAATTGATTGTAAACCCACCAATCGACTGAATGGTTGACTGGATGAGGCAATGATGCTCGATTGAGGTGATCGATGATTGCTTGAATCTATTGGTACATGACCAAGCTGGGCGAAGTCTGATCGGCGCGATCCTCGCTCAAGGCACGTTGACCGTCGCGCCAGACCGACCTACATCCGACGACCACGAAGACCAATCGCGCAACACCCAACGATCTACCCATTCTGCTAGCTATGCTTAGCGCTTTGTTGGATCACACCCAGCTCGATATCTTCCGACGGTCGAAAGCTTGCCTGTGGCGATGGCCTGGCTGGAATCTGGTGGTCTACAGCCATGGGGACTGGTGCTTTATGCTTGGCGTGGCGGTACTGAAGGTATGCCACGACAACGCTGGCCAATGCAAGAAAGGCCGCGAGCAGTCCGAGGACTAGGGCGATGGTGTTTGCTGTGCTTGTTGTGTCGTATGTGTCGGTTGAGCTGGCCACGGATGGAATGGTTGTTGCAGATGAAAGTTGCGTGGTGACATCCTTGTTATTGAAGCTAGCTACGAATGTTGAGGTGTTGGTTGGTAGCATTGCGAAAGGTGTTGAGGCTGTGGCCACGATCATCTTCGACGCCATGGGGTGAGCTGCTGAAGCGTTGACTTGCATTGGGCGAGGTCCTGGTGTCTCCGACGTTGCCTCGAAATCGATAAGCGGGAAACAGGTCGTGGAATCGCTGACACCAGTGTGGTCTTGCTAGCAGTCTGGTTGTCTTTGACTTCGAGGTGTGACAAGGGATGAGAATGCGTTTGGCCTCGGTGTGATGAATCAGCGCGCCTGCAATACTAATGACTTGTGGAAACAGATGAAGTTGAGAAAGTCTGTAGCGGAACAGAAGGGAAGGACGCGATGGACTTACACCTCAATGTCTTGAAGCCTGAGAAGTGCTGCTTATTGCGCACGAGCGTCATGGCTGTCCAGGTAGAGTAATGCTCTGGAGGGAGTATCTGGCTGTAAGAGATACTCACTCCAAAGCACTGCTGTTCAAGGACTGCCAAGCTCGAGACGACACCAGGCCAGGAAGTCCTTGGGAGGGACTTTCACGACGCTAGTCAACGGCCACGCGTAAGAAAGGCCAATTACAAGCTGCATGACGTTGGCGCATCCTATCTGCGTAGTGGTTTGGAGGAGGTTTCCACGTTTGTCATGAGAGCTGCACCGGCTAAGATCTGCCACGGCAGCACACAGCCGGGCAGTGCGAGGAGCTGTAATTCCAAGGCTGCGTGAATGCCATATTCGGCAATGTTTTGGAGGGAGTTTCGAAAATGAGACACAGCCACCCGGACGTCTGGACCCGCAGACGAGATGCCGCACGTGGCGTCCAACTTGGTTTGGACCTAATAAGGCAACGCTTTGGAGGTAGTTTCTGTTCGCACATGTGTGACACATGTCCTTCAACAGCTCATGACCCTCGAAGGATGCAGCTTGGCCCGCTATTGGGGGCCGCAAGGCTGCCTGCATATGCAAGCCACTGATGCACGGACGCGGCGCTGAGCTTGCACTGCGTGCAACCCTCGACCAAAGGGGCAATGCCTTGGAGGAGCTTTGGACACCGGTATAAGGCTCGCCTTTCATACCAACGCTGACCTTCCTACTGGCAATTCACGATCTTGCAACTCAATCAGCATCTTTGAGAGCATACTCTCGCACACTGCAGTGTTACTATTGCTCTCCAAATCTCGTCGGTAGTTCCGGAGTTGGTCTCATCGCTTCTACGTTCAGATCAATATGCTCCTCTACAAATGCTCGAAGTGCGGGAAAGAATACTCACGACAGGGCCAGTATGAAAGGCACATTGAAGCAGGGTGCAGAGGCCGACAATGTGAGCTTTGTGGGCAAAGTTTCACGCGGAAGGATAATCTCGATCGCCACATGAGTACAGTCCATCAAGAGAAGATCTGCTGCTCCCACTGCGAACGGCCCTTCAGAGATATTGAGACCCACAAAAGTATTTGCCTGGAATTGCAGAACAAGCGCGGCATCAAGCGCAGGAGGGACCACACAGAAGTCCTCGCAGACGTACAGCAGCCTAATTCACAAGTTCACGCATCAACGCAGGCTTTGCAATGGATTGATTGCTCAAATGACCAACGGCAAACGTCCGACGGCGATGAAAGCGTCCCTCTTAACATGCAGATGCCATCCTTTCACTATTTCGTGCCGGAACGAACGGAAGCTTCACTTCGCCAACAGATCTCGAAGGCAGCAATCGACAGTGATCTTCAGCTGCTCCGTACTGGTGTTAATAATCTGCTGAGCAGAGGGATTTCGATCGAGTCAATAGATTACTCTTCACAATACTTAAATGACTCCCTCACCCTCGAGATAGCAGCTCGTGGACATACACCGTTGATAGATTATCTCTGGGAGACAGGCTTTCCTCCAGCTCACTGGCAGGAGCTGGGACTCGAAGACTTATACAATCGTGTCGAAGCGATCCTCCTGGCAGCGGAATATGACCGGGCTGACATAGTCAGCGCAGCATTAGATGAGGGGTTCGCTGTGGATGTCTGCAATTCTCGTGGGGACTCGCTTCTTTGTACAGCTTTACAGACGCTGAGCGCAAAAGTGATCAGATTGCTACTGTCTCGAGGTGCTTCGGCCAATGGACCATGGCGCGGAAAGACTCCATTACTGATGGCCGTAGAGGGTTATCAGGATTGGTACTACAACGGGCATGGATGCCTCATAATATTAGAAGACCTACTCAAAGCACAAGCAGATCCTAATCGTGGATCCCCGCTTCCGTTGGATCATGCCGTCAAGAATCAGGTTCTCGTAGCAATACCGATGCTATTGAAAGCAGGTGCCGATCCAGACTTGTTGCCGGAGTCCACTCGCCATGATCTCGAGCAGCTCCGGGAGTCGGCATTCCTCAAAGTCGAAGGGGCTTATCGGTCTGCGGCGCTGGACTTACTGGTGGATTTGGACTGCGCCATTTACGAAAGCTCATCGACCGCTCTACAAGTTTTGGAGGCCATTGTCTGGTATGATCCGTCGTTGAAGATGTCCAATCCGATGTTTGAATCCAATTGGAAGTATTGTCTGCTAGCGCTGGCCGCCACAAAGCAGAGACGCGAAATCGTGCGATGTCTTTTGCAGCTCGCGCAAGAAGAGGTCGATCCAGAGACAGTCAAGTTCCCTGATTGGTCGAGCAAGTTCGAACGCAGTCAAGCTAGGAAGCTTCTACGGGAGATGGTGAAAGAAAAATGGCCTCATTCGTCAGACGCAACGTAAGCGCAAGGCAGTGATATCAACAGGCAGCTAAGCCCTTCTTAACCCGATGGACTGGCCGGGCATATTATTGGACGACAAGGCATTCCGTGTGAAGTCATCAACGTCGGACATGTCAATCGATTATCCCTATCTGAGGCGGTATCGTTGGACCTATTCCGCGGATCACTGGAGTGAGAATCACCCTCAGCCAGCCAATCGAGCAGTCTGAAAGAAGCCGGACATGAAGAGACCTGCGCTGCATCCCGGCTTTCATACAAAGCAAGCAGCTAAAACGCCTTGGTTTGCTGCTGCGGACAGATCGAGCACCAAATCTGACTGACGGTCGGACCGCTTGGGGAGACTCCGAGTCAGAACGAGGGATTTTAAGATGGACCCGGATCCTCTGCCAATACCATCATTTCTTTTACCATAATCGTGTTCCGGTACTGGCATTTGCACCATGACGCCACTCAATCTACAATTCATTACGCATCCTATAAGCCTACCCATCCAAGATCACTCAGACCCTGCCTACAACTTCGCCTTCCTCCCACTCTTCACCCCTGAAACCTCACCTCCACTCGTAAAGAACTTCGGATACGGAAACATGCCTCCCATCGCCGCACCACCCGTCCTCCACTCGCCACCATCCACAATCAAATTAGCTCCATTCACATACGATCCAGTATCAGCAAACAAATACACCGTCGCATCCGCAATCTCCCTCGTCTCGCCATAACGCCCCACAGGCACCATCGCCCGATTCTTCTTCGCTGACTCTGGGTCACCTTTCGCTAATCTCTCCATGCCTTCTGTACCCGCTATAGGACCAGGCGTGATGATATTCGAAGTCACGCCGTACGGACCGTATTCGATGGAGATGGAATGCGATATCTGGTCGACTGCGGCTTTCGCGGCCGCTGCGTGAGCTTGCAGGACTTTGCCTGTCAGCGAGAATGTGGCGCTGATGAAGATGATGCGGCCACCTGTGCCGGCTTTGTTGAGGGAGCCGTCGTTGCCGTATTTCTTTGCGCTAGTGACGAGGTGAGGCAAGACGGCTTTTGCGGTATTGAAGGAACCGAGAGTGTCGATGTCGATGACCGTTTTGAAGGCATTTGGGCTCAATTGCGAAAGAGGAGCGAGAAAGTTGCCAGCAGCTCCTGCAATCGCAAAGTCCAGACTACCTAGCTCCTTGACGCAGTGCTCCGCTGCTTCTGCCATGCCCTTCGCATCTCTGACATCTGCTACTACGCCTATCACTTTGCTTCCGGGCCGTACGCTCGCGATATCTCTTGCTCCTGCCTCCGTCTTCTCCTTGTTGCGACCTGTGATAAATGCATTGCCTCCTAACGCTACGAATGCTCGTACTTGCATCGAGCAGATTGTCCCTGCGCCTCCTGTGCAGAAGAGCACTTTGTTCTTGAAGATGTCGTCTCGCCAGACATTGCTCAAATATTGTTCTCGTGATACTGGCGCCATTGTGAGTGGTTCGGGTAAATGTGGAGATTCGCTCAGGCGTCTCGAGAGGTGTATAAGTATGAGAATGAGCCCAAATCTGAAAACCAGAAGACTGTTGTGGTCAGCTGTCTTCGGCCGTAACCATACACTACATGTAGCCGGGATAAGCTTGAAGATGTTTCGGTTGTCGGTTATATGGCCAACAGAGTTGGCAACGAGTGTTGAGTTTTACAGAGTTGTATGGCTGTACAGCAGACGATATATCTGCTCAGGATCGGTCACGACAATGCATTTTTCAGTGGGGTTCAGGATATGATCGGTCATTGACAGGAGATGGAGTCGCAAGATAGAGTTCACACGGCCCACTACGCACGCGGCGGTGGATCTGTCCCAATCTGGAAGGTACCGAGTTGTGGGGTAAGCTATGCGACGTCAATGAAGTGAGGCCTGGGTAAGCAGGTACAGCTACACCCATAAGCTACAACATCACCTCACCATACACCTGAACAACAGCAACTCGACCGGGCTGGAGCTTGCAATCACAAAAATGCCCTCCTCAATAGCACTCTTCAAGTTTGTAGGCACTATAAGCCTCGGCCTCCTCACCGTACGCCACCACCCCACTGACCATCGCCTCTCACAACCCACTGATGTACTCCTTCAGGGCGTCTCCTATACCCTTTCCACGCAGTCCCTCCCATCCCTTCTTACCCTGCCCTCCGCTAAGCCAGCCGCCTACACCCTCCAACAAACCGCACGCCTCGCAACCCTGCACATCCGGACGCTTTCAGCCATCTCCACCCTCTCGCTCGGCCTGGCGTTCGCACTCTCACCCAGCCGAATCCGACATCCGTACCTCCTATGGACATCGCTCGTAGCTGCCAGCGCCGGAGGTCTGAATTTGATGATGGATAAGGAGATGGGAAAGAGGGTGGTCAAGGGCAGTGGTGATGAAGGTGATTGGGAGGAGTTGAGGTTGAGTGAGGGTGAGGTCAATGGGGAGCAGGTCGAGAAGAAGGCGAGGGATCAGCAGTATATTGAGTTCGTGAGGATGGGTGTTAGTGGATTGGGATTTGTGATGGGTGTTGTGGGTATTTGGGGTGATGGTGCGTGAGGCTATGTGGGATTGATTGGTTCTGGGCGTAATGAGATACGAAGGGTATGAATTGCGTGCATTGTGGGTGTAATGTGATCCTGTGGGTGCGTGAGCTTGAGCATGGTTGCAAGTGACTGGAGTGGTTGTGTAAGATTGATCCCCATCTCCATTCTCTTTGTGGTATCTTATGAGTCAGCTCATTCTCCAGCAGCTATGCCAATGCCTGCGCCAAATGTATCCTCCTGTCTATGCTTATGCGGCAATCAAGCAGGATCTACGTATCCAGGTCCGTACCGACATCCGTCTGGCTGCTCAACCCAGTCTTTCCGCCCCTCTCCTCATCATCTGCTGCCTCCTCGCAGCCGCAGCTCTATCCGTCCGCTCGCGCAAAAGGAGGGCACGATACCACTGCACCTCCAGCAGCAACGGCAACCGCCACTCCTTCCGCATCTGGACAAGCCCGACCAGCTCCTGCGTGAACTCCGCGCTTCCCACGAACGATGGCTCACGGGCCATTTTGTAGGCAAGCCGCAGCATGTTCTCGCGGAAGCAGACCTTCACCGCCTGGAGCTGGCCGAGGGCATCCACGACATGGCCGGAATTGCCGAGGACTGGAGAAGACGACCTGGTTGGCTGGGAGACAAATTGGCCGGTGGTGAAGTCGTCTGTAGCGTGTTAGAGGTGTGCAAAGGGCAATCGTCGGCAAGTCAACTTACAAATGATCTTGTGGCCGGGCTTCTGGAAGTCGTACGCCTCCAGGAGCGCGTCTGCCTTCTCACGCGTGAGGCCACTGTCACTAAATGTGACAGGGCTGTTGGGCACAGGAGAGGAGTCTTTGACCGTGAGACCTTGAATTGACGGCGGCTGGACGACGTTGACGGCTTTGCTGACCTCCGGGAAGTTGACGGTGACAGCAATACGTCCGCGGGGCTCAACAGAGTCAACACGGTCCACCATCAACTCATCTGTCCATCGTATCAGCACGATTGTGTTCGAGTCAAGGTCAAATTTGGCTTACCGTTGAGTTCATCGACGTCTCTGACTCTGCGGATCCTCTTCTGCGACTTTTTTTGAGCTTTGCGCTTCATTAATGCGGCGTCATTGCGCATTTGATCGGCTGAGGCTGGCGTCATCGTAGTGATGGTGGTGATGGCGATGATACTATGGTAAACTGGAGCAATAGTGTTGGCTAAGTTGATGTCTAGTAGTGGAACAAATGCTGGGCTTAGTGGGTCTTGGCGTCGTGCCTTCCTTACTCGGCGCTTAGATTCGGCGATCCACGACATTCGATCTGAGTAGTCCTCAGGCAGCAGCCGGTCCGAGCTCAGCAGCCTCAAAACTACTTTTTTGCGAAGTGCAAATCCTCTTCAACAACATGAACGTCACGACAAACCAGCGAGGTAGCGTTGGCCGCTGGCGCAAGCAAGCAGTACAGCCCGATTACTGCCAGAATCCCACTGAATAGCAAGTGCGTGTGCGATTGGGACCGGTCTTAGTACCTTAAGGGAACAACCGGAGGGCCATGCAAGAGAGGAGCTTCAACACTGAAAGAGGCCCGATGTGTCCAAGTACGAGAGGAACGGTGCATCCCAGGCTGCTTGCTGGAAGAGGAGGGTACAGCTTTGCCGCCGCGTTCAACACGCTGGCGGCTCTTTGTTTCAAGACAGAAAGATCAACGGAGGCAAAGACTTGGGCAACATGAGGCTGCGAATGTGAGGCAGTGTACAGGTATGACTCTGACTGTACCATGAGGGATGTTTGCCAGGTGTGGGATGCCACGTCTGATGTCTCACTCATCAGAACTTTGGCAGTAGCCGAAGTCTGGAGAGTGGTACCAAGTCATTTATTGTAGGCGAGAGTCTGAGCAGCAAGTGCGCGACAGTGAGGGTATGCCAGTCCTTTGCAGCTCCTGATTTCACTGGTGGGCTGCTTGCGCCGTAAGAGGAAGGTACGTTGCCAAGGACGCTAGTGATACGCTAGCAGTACTGGAATCAGAAGTCGCAACATCGACATTGAGGAAGATACGACGAGCAGGCGCAATATCGATGTGCTGCCTTATGTCCTTTATGTACACCATCATCGCAGTGACAGCGGGCAGATCCGTGGTGGACCCTGCGATTCCGTCTGCCTTGCGTCAGAGGATCTGGGGAAGACAAACACCCAGCAACTCCTCAATCATCTTTATGAATAGATGATCGACTGCGAAACTCACAACAGATTCGTGTTCAGTGTTAAGACGAGTTATTGCGACTAATGCAGTAATACAGCGAGCCAACACTCAGCATGTCGGCCCCTGTCATCGTCTTTGGCCCAACCGGCAACGTGGGGAGCGTTGTGGCACTGACTGCACACGAGCATGGCGCAAGACTGGTCCTGGCCATGCGAGATACCAACAAGTCCATCCCAGGGCTGAGCGCCGAGAAGGAAAAGGCCGATGGTTTCGAGCGCGTGCAGGCTGATTTGCTTGATCCCAACAGCGTGTCTGCCGCCGTCAAAAAGACTGGGGCGAAGCGCGCCTTCATATATTTGGCCATGGCTTCCTCCGACCACATGAAATCCACCGTTCAAGCACTGAAGTCGAGTGGCGTTGAATTAGTCGTCTTCCTGAGCAGCTTCACTATTGGCAAAGATCGCGACCCTGCTGAGATCCCGCAGAGCGAACCGATACCATTTGTCCACGGACAGGTCGAGGTGACTCTGGAGGAGGTCATGCCTGGACAGTATGTGGCGATCCGCCCTGGTGCGTTCGCAACCAATGTCTCTTGGTGGAAAGATGGAGTGCAGCATGGGGAGGTCAAGTTGTACTGCCCGGAAGCTAGATACGACTATGTTACATATCAAGACATGGGAGCTGTTAGCGGTGCGGTGCTGGCCGGCGATCCAAAAGACGGTCAGAAGATTGTCTATGTCTTTGGTCCACAAATGGTCGCTCAGCGAGACGCAGTCGCGGAGATCTCGAAGGTGCTGGGCAAACCGATCAAAGTCACCGCCCTCTCAGAGTCTGAAGCCGTTGATAGCTACAAAGCCGTCGGTATGCCAGAACCAATCGCCAAGTACCTGACGGATTCCCCCAAGGACCTCAGCAATGGCAACGATTATCCGAAGACCTTTGGCTCAAAGTATACGGAGGGGGTGGAGAATGTAATGAAGTACGCTGGGAGACCTGCGATGCCCTTTCACTCTTGGATCGCACAACAGGCGGCTATCATCTTTGCTTGATGATTGGCCCTACCTTAGATCGAATCCTGTCATGGCTAGGAGAGATTACATTTGAATCGAAAAAGGATAGCGCGATAAAGTATACTGCACCAAAAATGGATCCGAGTCTAGATAGTATCCAACAAGGTCATCGAATCAAGTAACTTTGAGCGTAGATGCTAAGACTGTCCAGGTACCTTGATGTTCATCGGAACAAGCGAGCTACTACTTGCTTTCAATATCACACTTTTGCACTCGGGCTTTGTTCTGTCTGTGCCTCAGGCAAATGCATCTTTGCATCGTGCTGTATCGACTAATGGGCACAGCGCGCAAGACGTGCAACTATTAATGATCAAGAAGATCTCCAAAGACATCGAACGGCATCTTGAAGAGTGGCTTCGGAAATATGCGCAGAGGACAGCCTTCACATCGAGCTCAGATCTCTGAGGTCTTGTCGGCAAGCTTCTGTGTCGCAGATTGTGGGCGGCAATGTCCAAAAAATGGTTGGCGGCGCAGTCGTTCGATTCGGTAGCTGTACCCAATTTCCCGTACACTGAACAAGCGAAGATGAAGAAGTCCAGAGTTGTAGAACAATATCTGTAGGCCGATCCATGACGTCTGGTCTTCCAGGCTGATCACGACCTTGCCCACGCGATCCCTAGACGCAAATGACGGAAGCGCAGGCTCGAGATCACTGATTCCGAATGTCCTGATGGGCTGTGGCTCCCCGATCTTCCAGTGCTATATGCTCATGACTTGACCCGACAGGCTCTGCCAATTAGAGTGCATCTGCTCGTGGCGAGATGTGTAAAATGCTTGCAATCGAACGCGGTGAAGCTCGTGCTGCCCAGATCCCTCTCCCCTTCAAGACGGCCGGCGGTAGCACGGTCGGTTTTGCCAATCTCAACGAGTCCTCGGACTAGCGCAATAGAGCGCGATGTTGTATGCAGCTGATTTCTGATGAGTGCGCAACCTTCGCGATTCGCGATCTCATTGCGGGCTGTTTTCGCCGAAACAGGAAGGTGCGCTGCCAAGCGCGCTAGTGATACGCTAGCGGCGCTGGAGCCATAAGCCACAACATCGACCGTTTGGAGATTGCGCAAAGTGGGCGAAATATTGGAGTGCGCTTTTTGATATCAGTGTCGCAGCAGGGCACCTTGGATGGCCGCTGTTGATCATGTTTATAGGCTTGCAGTGGTAGAGCTTTGAGGTGGAAGCGCATTAGGCTGGACTAAGCGACAGCGGTCACATGCAATTTGGTCATCCGGCAGCGAGTCCAAAGATCAAAAGAGGGGCGCGTCAAGTCAGTATGGAGTCGCGAATACCCTCCAGGCCCCGGCTTGTGCCAAGGCGCTGGTGGGTAAGACATCAGACGTGGCATCCTACGCCTGGCAAGCATCCCTCATGGTCAAAAGCGACATACCTTGATCGATAACCCAATCTTGAAACAAAGAGCCGTATAGCTGTTGAAGCGACGGCGAGTAGAAGGCACAGAGGCTCTTCACCCAATTCCTCCTCTTTCGCAAACTGGTCGGGGATCCTCTTTCCAGCCAACGTAAACGCAGGGTACTTGAGTCTCAGGGTCTCTTATGTGTTGAAGCTCATCTCTTGCAGACCCACCGGTGGAGCTGGGAAAGACGAGGCATGCCATGCTCCTCCACGGTCCCCATCGCGAGGTTAACCTGCACTTGCTATTCAGGAGTTCTGGCAGTAATCAGGGCTAGACTTAGCAGTCTGCAGCCAGCGGCCAACGCTACCTCGCTGGTGGGTTGTGGCGAGTGGTTAGGTCCCGGTATCGAATGACCTTGATGTTGATGGAAAGGAAGAAGTTGAAGTTGGTCGAGAAGCGCGATTTTGACCTTGCGGTGCTCAGGCCAACTGCTCAGGCCAACTGTTGCCTGAGGATGCTTGTGTGAAAACGCTCGCAAGGCCGTCTTTAGCCCCGTGTAGCTGAGAAGGGAAGGCACAGTCCCAAGACTTTCTGCGCGCTAGCCCTGTACTAGCGCGAAAGACAAGTATTTAAGCGCAGCAGCTCTCTCACAGATGTTCGACAACACCTCCCACTTTCATAACATCTTTCTCTCCTTCACTACTTACGACACATCATAAGCAACATGTCGGGCACTTCTCCACAGAACAAGAAAGTCAGCAAGAGCACTTCCCGTCCGAAGAACAAGAAGGCCGCCAAGTCTTCCGTGAGGCCCACTACCAAGGCCTCTGTGGCTTCTCCGCTCTTGCTCCCGCTCGACAGCAACAGTCTCCCGTCAGTCTCCGACATCGTCGGCAAGTCCAAGTCGTCACTAGAGAAGGTCGAGTCGAAGGACGTCGGCCAGTACACCACCACCAACCTCCCGCTCCGCCCGGCCGCCATGGAGCCTGTCACTTCCACAACCGAGTCGATCGCCTCGCCCTCCGACTGCGTCATCTCCGCCACCGAGACGGTCATCTGGCCGTTCAGTGCCGACATCCCCTCCCGCGCGCACGCTCACCTCGTGCGTCGCGAGTTCACCAAGAAGCTGGGCAAGTACGGCTACATCACCTGTAAGTCTCCACTCCTTCACCGTCTCGAATGTCCTTACTGACCCAGTCGTTAGATGATGCCGAGACTTGCACCTACGCCGTCGAGCCCGGCTACCACATCGTCACGGGCCGCAATGGCAAGGAGCGCCTTGTCATCGACAACCCTGGTGGTCGTGGCGGCGCCATCAGTGGCGACACCATCCGCGAGCGCATCAAGGCCAACGATGCCGTTGAGCCGACCACCAAGGAGGAGGCGGCCGCCAAGGAGAACCGCCGTCTCGTGCTGCTCAAGGACCTGCAGGAGCGCAAGGCGGCGAACCTTGTCGGCGAGGATGAAGATGACCGCGCTCCGCCGACGAAGGAGATGGTTGACTGGGTGATGGGTCCGGTCAAGGGCTGGTTGACTGAGAAGACCTAAGGGCAGATGATGCCGATTGTGTTTGCTTGGGGTTAGCGAGGCGTTCGTGAAGATACCCGGCCAGCGTTGCATGTGATTTACCACACGGGCCATGCCCGGGGTTACAGTCAATCGATTAGCATCATGTTGATTCTGCAGTCATGTATCAATGACAACACTCAAGGTTTGCTGATGCATCATTGCCATCGCGCTAAGCATGAGGTCCGCATCAATATGTCAGCAGCGTCACATCAACATCGTCATGTCATTGTCGCATATTCGTTCCCGTGCCGTCCGCTCATTCGGGCACTTTTCCTACTTGTAATAACAATATTTCTCAAAACAAGCATTGCACCCCTTCGGCAAAGCCGTACCATCTTTGTTCTTGATCGCGCACGCCAAACAAAAGCTCCATCCCGCAGTGCCATTCTGATTTGCAATCTGCACACCGTTCGCAATCATCGCATCCGTCTCAGGAATTGTGTACTCTACCTTCGACGTACTCTGTCCAGAGTCGTACGTGTAATCGACATTCGGCAGCCACACGATGAATATGGTATCAGTCTCATTGCAGCCGAAGAAGGTAGCTCGCTTATTGAGGCCTTCAGAGACGAAGGTGGAGACGTCAGGGATGTAAGGCATCTTCTTCAGGCCTGCAGCCTGTGCATTGAGGTATGTCTGGTAGATCTCGGTGCCGTTGGGGTAGTTATCAGTAGTATCGGCGCTGTTGTCGTTCACGATGAGGACGTCCACACTTCTCTTTGGCTGGATGAAAGGCCAAATTGGGTTGTTCTGGTCAGTCGATCCGCCGTCCACCATTGTCAGAAGCGGGTCTGCAGAGACCATAGTGGAGCGATTGTAGTTGTAGAAAGGATTTGGGTAGACGCCAAAAAGGTCTTCGAAAGTAGGGTCGTGCGTAATGCTGACCAGCTCCTCAAGGACGTTCGCTAGATCTGCTGAAGTAGAGTTCGAAGGCTGGAGCGCCTCGCAGGCAGCATAGAATACATCACTACTTGAGCCGAAGACGTAACCGATGTTGTCGTAGTGGACTGTGCAGGTCGTACTACTGGGCTGGCCGTTGGAAAGCGCGGTACCCATGTATTGTGTGTTGGCGAAGGCTGAAACGCCAGAGTCCCAGGACCCATACTCGTAAGGGTGGAATTCGTATTGAGTTGCGTTGAGAGTAGGATAGCATTGACCCTGATAGCCTTTCACGCCAATTGTGGTGATGATGGGGTAGGGCACATTGTGGCTAGTGAAATTGCTCAATGCTGTGAGGCCGGACAAACGAGTCGAGACGCCACCATCTGTGCCTTGGAGGAGCTGATAAGATAGCAGGCGCCCGTATGGGTCGACGATCGTGGTATTGTAACCCGCGGCCTGTTTTGCGGCCAGGTCGCTCGCCACTGCTGCATATTCAGTGTCATCACTGACTGACAGCAAATTTGCTGGCAGAAGAGCTGAGTCCTGGAATGCAGATTCCCACAGGTTGGTCTTGAGATAGGTGACGGTGGGCCAATTATTTCCAGCCAAGGAGCTCAGAAACCATGCTCCGCCGGACAGACCGGCTTCGTAGGTCAACCCTTGGTAGACTCCAGACGTGCTGAGATTGCTGTCGCGAATGTCGAAACCTTGAACGACGCCCGCAGTGCAGAGCAAGGCGCGATATCCGCCACCTGAGGAGGTAAAGCCGACCGTAGGGAGATTTGAGGCACTGAAGTTGCCCTGGCGCTTCAGCCACGAGTACAAGGCGGCAGAAGCTATGGGCTTACGCGACGCAACATAGGCGGCCTCATTCGAGTTGATGCTAGTCGCTGGTCGGACGAGTGAGCTGCCTGGGCACGTAGTCGGGCTTGGTGCGTATTGGTTGACTAGGTCGATCTGACGAGGCTTGATTGCAATACCCTCAGACTGAGTCGGTACTGCGATAGTAGAAGCACATAGTAGCGCTGCAGCCGTGAGCCTGAGCCAAGAAGTCATCTTGAGGTGAGACGAGCAGTGAATTAGTGCTGAGCAGGACCTTTCGTCCAATTGCTCACGTGTGGGGGGCGAAGGGCAAGACTGTCTGCTGTATGCCCGTCTCGCAGCCTCATATGTTAATTTGAAACAAGCAGCCCTCATATGAACTAGACCTATGCACCCGCATACGAATCACTCACTAATGTCTGTCTCCACGCCGTTTACAGCATGTGACCCGCAATTTACAAAGCACACTTCGGGGCTCGCCAATGCCGATTAGATCGTCGCATGCTCGCTTGGCTATCTGAGAGCCTGTCATTGACACACGACGTAGCTTAGCGTGACTTGCGATGGCGCGTCGGAAATGCTCAGAAACCTTCTTCTGGCAGGCAAAAATCCGATGCAGGGTTTTGTTGACAGGATACCTGCAGGTACGGCCAGGTACGTGCCGCTTTGGAACGCGCCGATCTCGAGAGGTAGTAACGGCACTTCATGGCAAACGAGTGGCAATGAAGTCGGAGTACGGAGTAGAGGAGAGTAGCGCCTCGGCAGCAGGCCTTTTGCAACATGAAGTCTGGTGTCTCGGATCATAGGTGTCCCGGTGACTCTAAGCCCAATGGAAGTTTCTCTTGTACCAAAGGCCCGCCATACACGTGTGTCGGCAGGTGCACGACAGAGCATAGTACCGTCGAGCCCAGTAGGCGACGTTATACTACGGATCGAGCAAGTCGAGAAAAGCACATGTAGTGGTGGCTGATTTGCTCGATACCTCGTGTGGCAGTGGGGCTGACGTCCGAAAAGGTCTGTGTGACCACCTGCACACCGTATGAGGGGTCGCTATCAGTAAAGTACTTGGATCACCGTCTTGTCAGCCTGGGACATCAATACTGCTCGAAGCCTTTGAGACAAAGCGACTGACGTCGAGGTACATACGTCCCGCTGACATGTCATGCATAGAACCTAAGCTGCGCCACGACCCGTACGCCATCCGAAACACTTGGTAAACTCACGTTGTGTATTGAGTCTTGCTTGAGCGAGGGCAAGAGCGGCGCGCCGCGCAGGATGACGGCCTCAGGTGGCAGAGATGGTCTGCTGGATATGGAGAAAGAGCTCACATGCTCTATCTGCACGGACATCCTCTACCAACCTCTGACTCTGCTGGATTGCCTGCACACCTTCTGCGGCTCCTGCCTCAAAGAGTGGTTCGCTTTCCAGGCTAGCACAGCAGCGAGGACAAAGTTGCCTCGCAATGCGACACCATATACCTGTCCGTCATGTCGCGAACATGTGCGGGGTACCAGGGCCGACTGGAGGTCGACCGCACTGCTGGAAGGGTTCTTGCGGGCAAATCCAGATCGGGAGAAGAGTGTTGAAGAGAAAGAGGAGATGAAGGAGCGATACCAGCCGGGCGACGATGTCATACCCAAGGTCGAGATTCGGCGAGATGACACCGATAGCGAGGACGAGAGGCTGATGGAAGAGGTCAGGGAGTTGAGCATGGGACAAGTGGACCCTGAAGCTGCAAGGCGGAGGGCGGACAGGAGGGCTGAAAGGGCAGCGAGGTATAGGAGAGAAGAGAGCCGGCGACATGCTGCAGCCGGGGTTAGGTCTGGGCACCAACCATTATCAGAAGACAGGCTACGAGAGCACAACGCAAATGAGTCTCAAATTGAGCATCAGCCGTCGTTACGGAGTCTTCTGAGCAATGCCTCGCCAGTTGATTCGCATGATGTACAGCAAGACATACTGCAATCAATCTATTCCGAAGGGCTGCTGGACGGCGTAGACCTCGATAACTTGACGACAGAACAGGAAGAAGAGCTCACAGAACGCATTGCGGAAGCCTACAGAAGGCGTCAACGTAGAAGAGATAGGCCAAGGAATCGTGATCGAAGTCAACATCGCAGTCATTCACAGCTTCCACCAGCTACATCAAGTGCTGACACACATGGTCGGCACCATAGTCGGACGAACAGCGCATCGTTGCAAGCGCCTCGACCAAGACCGCCTATTTCGCGCCCACATTTGTTTGAGCAGCAGGAGAGCACGGCCGATCGCCGAATAAGGTCCGCAAGCGCCACCAGTCAGCGAAGCAACCGTTTAGGTCAGCGCTCTGATGCGCCAACACCGACATCGCAAGCCTCTAGGTCGGCAACAGATCTCAGTCAGACTCCAAGAACCGAAGACGCTGAACGCGAGCGGCGAAGGCGGTTGTCCAGTAACACCACTCGAAGTGTTACAGATCCACCGCAAGGGACTGAGACGAGAACCCACATATCGCGAATGCGTGCATCCTCCCACGAACGAAGGAGCCATGCGGTACCGCCACATGCGCAAGGCCCTCTAGAGGCTTTGAGACGGCAGGGCGCGCCAATGAACAACAGCTCACCAGCTCTGATATCTGGCACGACTCTTGCAAGCGCTGGAGCAGAGCGCGAAGTGAGGCCAGTGGCCTCAAATGCGGCTTTCGCGCCAGAGCACATCACAAGTGTCACACCAGTCCCAGAACCCTTGTCAAATCTCACTGGCAGCGTGCAGCGAGCGTTTGCGCCGATCCTTAGTTGTTCAAGATGCGAGAAGCAGCATATCGAGTATAACTTGCATTACCACTGCCCATGGTGTCGAAACGGCGATCTAAACCTCTGCCTACAATGCTACCGTGCAGGTCAGGGCTGCGACCACTGGTATGGCTTCGGCTACATGGCCTACGAACGCTGGCATCGTCTTGCGCCGCCCGAAGGATGGCCGCCGGGTTATGAGCGACCGCACGTACTTAACCCACGTCGCTGGACGAAAGAGGAAGGCGCGGCTAACCGGTTCGAGGAAGGCGCATTCTGCGACTCCTGCTTTAGCTTCGCCGACGAGTGCTATTGGTACTGTTTCCACTGCCTCGAAGGTGCATGGGGCTATTGCGACAGATGCGTACAGCAAGGCAATTGTTGCACACACCCCCTGCTACCCATGGCGCATCAAAGCACGCGAGCAAATGCTCCCTATCCAGTCGAACCACACTTGGTGCAGCTCCCACACCTGAGACAAGACAGCTACACCCTCTTGCCTGTCTCCACAGACTGCGACATCTGCCACCGACCCATATCGCCCAATAGCACACGCTTCCACTGCTATCAGTGCAGCCACGGTGATTACGATATCTGCACCGAATGCTACCACGGCCTCGTAGCCACAGGCAAGATATCCCAAACCAATGGACCGAAGGGCTGGCGCCGCTGTCTCCAGGGCCATCGCATGGCTGTCGTCGGATACCAAGATGCACCTGGCATTGGTCAGCAGCGAATTGTCGTTCGTGATCAGGTTGGTGGTCGACGGTACAAGGACTTGCCAGGCGAGGCAGGTATGGCGCCGCCAGCAGATGAAGGCCTTGGAGGCAGGTTCCTGGCATTGTGGAGTTTCTGGCCTGGAGATGGTGTCACAGACGAGCTTGCTTTTCCCAAGAATGCTGAGGTCACAGAGGTGGAGGAGAAGCACGCGGACTGGTTTGTCGGTGTGTATGGCGGCAAGGTGGGGTTGTTCCCTTCGAATTATGTTAGGAGGATATAATTGCCCGTAGTGTATGCGTATCTTATACTCCAATTGCAGGGGAAAGATGTTTCCAATAAATTCGATGAAGACAGTGACGATATTCGACGGCGAGGTCGGGAAGAGAGGTTGGGAATCGACGTCAGAGAGGCTGATGTCTAATGAGGACATGAATGACGATGGTAAGGTCGACGAGCGCGAGTGATGTCGGGACGGTGATGACCATAAATATAATGAATGTGAGGCGTCATTGCAATCGAGCTCATTCAAGTCCGTCAAAGCGCGACCGACCATTCCCTCAGGTGGTTTCATAAGGTGGGCCGTGTATTGCTGACCATGATTTCTGAGTTGGCATGGAATTGCAGCCAGAGTGCATAACCGACCACAGTTGACATTGGCAGGCATTTGAAAACGAATCAGAAATATTGAAGGAAAGCAATCCAAAATACAAGACAGCAAGGCAACAAAACAGCAAAACGAAGCTAACCGGTCGCCCGGCGCCAAGGCAACAGACTCGACCTTACGCTA
Organism: Teratosphaeria zuluensis; assembly: GCA_007113905.1. Lineage (NCBI taxonomy): Eukaryota > Fungi > Ascomycota > Dothideomycetes > Mycosphaerellales > Teratosphaeriaceae > Teratosphaeria > Teratosphaeria zuluensis. Next base: position 200,987 of record VCMQ01000023.1, read on the forward strand.
AGCCATTCGGCCGCTCACGGATCCTATTGTGAGCCCATTTCACTCGTTAAAGTTGTAGGACAAGATTGCTGTATATGTACTTAAAACTGTGGTGCCGAAGTGGTACCGAGACCCAACACCGAAAGCGGAAGGAGCGCCTGAGCTCACACTCAAACCCACCATCGGTGCGCCAATACATTCTCCTGCCCCCATGAATGCTGTTCAGTAACAATTGTAAAGTTCAACCTCTTCCGTTATAGCGGATACTAAACTGTAGGTCAACTCGCTGTTGGATGTATTTGGTCTGATGGATCAAGGCAAAATCAAGAGTGGCTGACAGATATGATGCCTGGTTTCCACCGGTCGTGCGCACGTACGGCGCACGTCCACGGACAGAATCACACTGTCCACAGGTATAGAATATACAATTGGACAATTCGAGCTGACATTCCAAGCCATTTGTTAGTATTGATTGCATGACCTCTACTACCAGACCCGCATTGGCAATGCATCGCCAACCAGAACGCTTACAGTTTTATCAGCCGATTTTGAGGAAGCATCACCGGACTCCATACTATCGAGCCTTAGTATACCTGCCCTGCCTCATTTCGGCCTCCAAACTCTCCTGCTGACTTGGTAATGGTGCCCTCCTCCTAATTGATCCCCCTCCACCACCAGCAGTAGGAGTCCCAGCGATACCAGGCAAGTTACCTGGGGGTGGTGGAAACCCAGGCATGCCCTGAAGATTAGGCGGCATTGGCGGAAACCCAGGTGGTAACTGACCATTGGCGCCAGGTGGAGGCAATGGCGGTAGCTGGCCGCCAAACTGCGCTTTCAAGGCTTCGAGATCCAGTGGAGGAGCGCCTGGCTGACCCGGCGGAGGGAAGGGCAGCGCACCATTCTGGAAACCAGGCAAAGGCTGTGCGCCGCCAGTGCTCGTGCCATCTGGAAAGCTTGGCATGGGTTTCGAAGCCAAGCCAGGCAAGCCTGGTAGACCAGGGAGCTGCGACCTGACGGGCATTCGCTGATCCTCAAGCCCGTCTGCTTCATCATCTTCCTCTTCTTGACGTTGCCTCGCCGCGTCCTTGCCCTTCCATGTGCCCTTGGCTTTTGCCGCCTGTTCTCCGATGTGATGCGCGTCGAACAACCAAGAGTCGTCGCCTGGTCTTGGTCTCGTCCAGAACTTCGTGGTTCGGTCGTTACTGCCTGTCGCTAGGATGTGGCCGAGTGGGTGCCAGTCCATCGACCAGATGATGTTGTTGTGCGCGTATGCAGTGCGATGAGCAGGATAGATTGTCTGCGCAGGCGCATCTCCGTGATTGGGAGAGTCGTATGGTGACACCTGAGCAGTGGTGCCAGCCGGAGCATTAGGCTCGTCGAGCAGATAATGGTTGATGGCACCTTCTTGCGTACCAGTAGAAAGCAGCGAAGAATGTATAGGATGCCATGTCAAAGTAGTAACGCCCTGGCTATCGCTTTTCAATAAGAACACATCTCGCATCATGCGCAAGTCAAATATCCGCACAATTGGCTCGCGCGCAGATGAAGCCAGCAGCACTCCATTGTTTGGCTCAAACTTGGTCGCGCATAGGGTATTGTTGTGACCTCGTAGCGTGGTCAGGCATTTTCCACCTCGTGGATCCCACAGCTTGACCTGATGGTCCTTCGAACCGGAAGCAATCAAGCCCTTCGTAGGATGCCAGTCTGCAGACTTGACGTCCCACGTATGACCTTCCAGCTCAGTCACCACTGCCCTGTTTGCGAAGTCCCAAACCTTGAGCAAGTTATCATCTGCTGCGGTCACAAATCTCTCATCCGTAGGTGCAAAGGCAATATCTCGCACAGTAATGTCGTCGTCATGGGCTTGAATGGAGGACACCTCGCTAAAATTCGGCTGCCAGTACTTGACCTGTCCACTTTTATCTCCAGAGAGCAGCCACTCATTGTTGTGCGAATAGGTGACTGCGTAGATTGACTCTTCGTGCGCCTGCGATATGGTCTCGAAGTTAAAGCCTGTACCATTCCAGAGGGTGAACTCGCCGCTGCCCGCAGCAGTCAATAGCCGTCGCCCCTCTGGGGTCCACTTGACAACGTTGACAGCTTGCAACATCTTGTTCTTGCTCAGATGTAAGTGCTTGGCCGGGATGACATCTGCAGGTCTCGTCCTTTTCGTCACAGGCGGTAGCATATCAATGGTATAGCTTGAAGCAGGTCTCTCCGCCTCAGAGCCTCTGTTTGACTTCCCAGGTCCTCGTCGTTTGTGCATCCAGTAAGCGTAGGTAGTGCCAATATCGGTGGTATCTCGTCGGCCTGGGCGTCCACGAGGCATCCTCCTGTCTTCCCTGTCGTAGCCGCCATCTCTGTCAAAGCCGCCACCGCCACGGTCTCCGCGAAAACCGTCCATGGCGGCGACCGCGCCTCACCCTCTGCCAATCACTCGCGCGTCGTTGCAGACAATGCACTAGCGCTAAAGGCGTCGGTCGAAATATGCTGATGCCAGGCACGCGGCAGCTGAAATGAAATTCTCAAGTTACTTCTTGCAGCGACGACGAAGCCTAAGTTGTAATGCAAAAATGGATTGGGTCCTATCGGTCTGAAGGCGGATCAGATGCTGAACAGGATATGGTCCTTCTTGTGGTCCGGAACGTGCAGAATGTAAATGTATGTAGACGCGAAGAAGTGAAGTACGCGACCCTGCAGCGCTGTCATTGGCTGAGCGCACACGGCGGCTACCGGCAGCCCAAATTCAATGGCATTTATTCAATTCAGGTTTAGATCCTAAATGAATAGACCCAATGGCGCATTCGGTGATTCTTGAGTGCACGAAGTTGGCTTTGCAGAAGAAGTCGCTGGCTGCTAAGAGCGGAAGCACCTATAGAAAGCTTGTAGAAGGAAATTTGCTATCGAGAACATTGACTCGACTCATGAGACAAGAATGACATGTCGCTGGTCGTGCAAGTGCACAAAGGCAAACTAGAAGCATTCACTTTATACCACATTACTTGAATATTCAATCTGTCAGTGACTTGTCCCATTCGCAGTCCCCAAGCCTAGTGGCCACTGCGGTCTGTTGTCTGTCCCATACTTTGCCTGCCATGCAAAGAAATAGATCAACGCTGCCAAGGGCTGGCCAAAGAAACAAAAGCTAATCCAGAAGATCAAATTCCCAGCCAATTTCCCATTATGTCCTTTCATTCTGCTCAGTGGATCCGTCACGAATATCAATGGGATCTGGAGCATCATGCCCATGAACGCCACCCCTAATATATTGTGAGTGGGCACACCGATCAAGAGCTCGTGGAGGATGCCTGAGAAGGTGAATGTGATGAGCTGAGCTGGCACAGGATGAAGACCGCGCCCGACCATTGGTGCGTAAATATGGCGCTTCATGAAGTGGGTGACCGGCTTGTTCCAGCTTGTCCAGTAGCTTCGCAAGTCGCTGGAGTTCCACCAGTCATTGTAGAACTCGCGGTCGCCGAACATCATGATCTCAGCCAGCATGTTGAGGAAAGATTGAAACAGAGCGAAGAAGCCTGCAAGCCAGCATACCAAGCTGATCGTACTAAGCTTAAGAACACGCTCCAGAATATTGCTGAGATGTAGTGCGGAGATGTCGTTGAGACTGTTCTGAAGCAGGGGAACGGCATATTGCGCGCACGCCACGAATATCACGATGCACAGAAGCAGGGACTCGCAAGCGCGTTTGGCAATGAAGTCCCAGCGGCGCTTCTCAGTCATGGGGTACACCGGCTGGTAGACCAGCGTTGGCGCCCACCAGAAGTAGCTGAGATTCTTGAGAGTGATGTTCTGCGGATACGGACACGACTTGTAAAGCTCCGGCAGACCAGCATCTGCGTAGTCATGGGTCGAAGTGTTGACGTAAGCGTGTCTGAGATCGCGGTTCGTGAAGGCGTATGAGCACACTTTCAGCCAAACGATGACCGCGTGTATTTCTGCGAAAGTTGCCAGTCCTGGATTGTGGATGTGGTAGTAGACGGCATATGTGGCGATCACCAGCATCAGTGTCGCATTGAAACCATGGCAAAAGGCGATCATCCGCCATGTCGAAAAGAGGTGTCTGCATTTCCGTCAGCTTTGCCATTGCAGCCGCTTCCATGCATCCCTTTCTTGCTCGTCCAAGGTGAGATTTTTGGACCGCCTGTCGGCCCAGAATATACATTCTGCCCGTTCGGGTTGCTGTTGGTGGCGATAAGACACCTCCTGACTCCCTCCAGCACGCTCAGATCTGAAGAGAACCTACCTCTTAGCCCCAGCCGCAGCTCTATTGTCGCCCTTTACCTCCGCCTTCTTCTTCTCACCAACCTTTTCTTTCGCATACACCGCCGCGGCAGCCTCAATCGCGTAGGCGACGAACAGAAAGACTGGTGTGACCCCGTATAGAAACCCAAACCACTGCCAGTCACCTTTCCTTATGTGAGATCCACTCAGCGTGACCAGTAGCCCATACTTCTTGAAGTTCTCTATCATCAATCTGAGATTAGATGCGACCAGAACAAGGCCCATCAAGTTGCGGAAACCGAAGAAGTTCGGTGGTGTCGTGGGAGGGAATGAAGATGAGGTGATGCTGTTGTGCGTGAGGCATGATGTGCGCGGGACCTGGTGGACGGCGAAGGTGTGTTTGTATTTCTTCGACGAGCGCTCTTTGCTTCGGGGTCGCGTGGGATTGCCATTGGCTGTCGCGGTCGTGGTTTGTACTGGGTCGAGCCTTGTCGCTGTTGCATAGCCGTTCTGCTGCTGCTGCATAGCTTTGGTGACGGTCATCCTGTCGACATGGAGGTCGAGCAGTATCGACGATGAGAGGTATATCAGATAATCATCTCCTACCTGAGGGAAGCCCTTGAGGAATATGCAAAGCCAACTTTTGTGCCGAGCTTTTCAACAGAGTTGCGTGGACAAGAGTGACGATACGTGGTTGGAGAAAGCTGCAGGTGTTGGGAAAGCCCCTCCCCGAGCTGGGCTGGTGCCTGCATACAAGGGTCCTCATTAAAACTATGCCTATGATGTCTCTGCACTCCCAGACACCTAGTCCACACTATGCTACATATATTGGTATCGCTACCAGGGTATCGCATTAGTGCAGCTTTGCAATGATCGCTCGCTCGCCCCTAACGCCTTGCTCGCTCTTCGCCGTAAGTATGCATATCATACAGTCATACAGAAACCAGCATGCTCGCTTGCATCATGGTTCTATCCATCTAGTCGTCGGTCAAGTCGACAATCTCGACACCAGAGTCGCGCCCAGCCAAACGTGGCCTCTTGTTGCGGCGATCGTTCTCGGACGCAATGGTCACATCATCGTCCTCGTCATCGTCAATGACTGTCGAATCGCGTGAGCGTTTCTCCGTCTTGAATTCCTGCTTGATCTCGATCTGGCGTTCACGAAGCCGCCGAACCAGCTCCCGTGCCTCTTCCGGCGAGAGATCGTTCGGATCACGGTCTTCCAGGGGCACTGGCGATGGACTGCGAGGGATGATTCCTTCAATCTCGACACTCTACAGCATCGTGCGGGTACAGCTGGCGAGGCAGTTGTATCTTGACAGTAAAATTGGCGCCGGAAGTCGCTTCGACGTATTTCGTGAGCTGGTTGACATTGGTCTCATCACTGTCCTCGTCATCGTACTCAGCGAGGTGGCTACCATCAACCACCAGCGACACCTGCAGATCAAAGAACTTTGGGGACCTCATCCTGCTCTAATGATTTTCAGCTCAATCGGATCTTAGAACTGCTCCTCCCACAAAAGACGTAGGTGCAGCTATAGGCACTTTTGGGTTTGCAATCCCGACGATGCGTCTAATGCCGTTCAACGTCAATATCGTGCAAACGAATGACTTCAGTCAGGTTGTGTGCGATGTCAACGTTGGTATCGGTGTAGAGGGAAAGAAAGCTCGCCTTGGAAGTGACGATCGCGTGGCGCGAAATGATCGCGCTAACGACCGCCAAATGTGAAGTCCTTTGAGATGTATCACATTCTCCGTTCGTCTTCTCTGCGACCACCGAAACAGAATGCTACAGAAGACAGGAGCGCCTAGGCTCATGACAGGCAAGTGGCTTGAGCTGCATACAACACAGCATGTGGCAGCGAAAGTGCACCGGCGCTCGTTGTACGAGACTCGTCGCAGGAAAACAAGAGGTGCCAATGCCTCAGGCCTATTTCATTCGACTTACTTGGAATGAATTTTCAGGGTGCTGTACCTGGCTGGATGGTGCCTCCACTTCCTTTTGCAAGCCATCACCTGCCTGGAACACATCGTCATGTTTACTCCTGGAAAATTGCCTGACCACCTGACCAAGATATCATGTTTCTTGCCGCATCTCAAAACTCAACCTGACCTCTGAGCTCTTATATTATTGACAGACCAAGCATGCCAGCTAGTTGACCGTGACCCAAATCTCATCACCGTCCTCAATCCCTAGCTGTATTCGACGTGTCAGCATTCTAAACACCAGGAAAGCACAAAGTTCACGCACGTTAGACAAAGTCTTGAACCACTGATCGAACGGAATCGGTTTGCCCTTGTGACTCCAAGTGTACGAGCTCGAAGCTCTCCCGACCTCCTTGCAGTAATCCTGCGTCAACGACAACAAGTCCGTCGCTGGCCTCCTGAAGTAGGTTCTTGGCTTCCTGTTCTTGCACTTGACGGTGAGCTCGATGGCAATAAAGGGCTGCAATTTCTTGATCTCTGCCTGATGAGCCAGCTTCAATTTGCTCGTTCGGTCCTGCTCCTCTTCAAGCTCGCGCTTATACTTCGCGACCTCCTTCTTTGCCGCGGCCTTGAACCGGTCGATCTTCTCGTTGAGTTCGTGTCGCTCCGTGCGCAGACCTGCATTCTCGCGGCGCATAACTTGAAGCTCGGCATCATGCTCTGTCTTGGCTTTTGCGATCGCAGCACTGACTGCCTCCTGCTGCTGTTCTGCAATGACGGAGTCATTTAGCTGAATAGTTGTCCTGAGGTGTTGCTGAGCTTCAAAGTGGGCAGCTTTGATCGTCTCGATCTCTCGCACGTGCTGCGCCTTGAGCGTCCCAATTTCCTCTTCGTAGCCTTCAGTCATACTGCTAACGTAGGCATCGTGCGCAGCTTTGGTGGCCGCGACCTCGCGGACGGTGACCATGCCTGATTGGACCGTATTCTTACGCGCTGTCGTGTTCTTGCTGACTCTGAATTCGTTCGTCTGGTCCATGTTATGCAGACTGCTTGAGCCCTTGACCTCTTCCGGCTGAGCAATAATGTGGAAAAGCAGAGGCTTGGAAAATTGGGGAAGGAGGCGTGATAGAATAGGTTGGTGAGCAAGATATGAAGCCTGAAAAGATCGAGTAGGAAAGGTATCACAGGAATCAGAAGGTGCATGTGATCCGCGCAACCAGGACTTAGTGCGACAATTGAGTATCAGTGAGGCACGACGGTTGAGCTGAATGGTTCTCTGAGTCACCTAGATGCTCAGCCGTGGCCGCGAAGCACTGTGATCGAAGACTAGGAACGTCAGTGAGCCTTGCAACGGACTCAGCGCCATCAACATGATCGTATTGCTTGCCTGGTGCTCGATATGTCTGCACATCATGCTTCATAGGATATGCTCTTCGAACACACATGGCATGCTTTCAGGCCGCAGCAGGTTGCAGAGGACTGATTAGCCTGCTCACCATATCCACTCTGGTCATTGCAGCCAGTCCCGACATCTTATCATTGACAGTACTCAAGTGCCATACGGTGTCGTGTGCTGCCTATTCGCTATCGATCAGGCACTCTCGTCCGGCCTGTATCTCCCGGCATCGCTATGCAAGCTCGGCAAGAAAAGCACATTACATTCTCTCATGTGTGAGACGACTCGACTCTAAGCCACCTGGCACAAGCATCCTTCGGTCAGGCTCGTGCCTGCCGCCGTATTGCTGTGGTCCTGAATGTCCACAAGAGAGCAGTCGTCCAAGCACACTAGAACAAGTTGACGCATGACCTGATCTTGCGGCGATATGTTGCCCACGAAGTCGTTCGCGCAGTCTGGGCACACTTCCGGATACGTCGCCAGAACTCGGATAATTATCTTCAATGCATTTTTCGTGAGTATCAGGACATCGTACGTAGCCAAGGTACGTGTCCGGACGCGTCTCCATGCATGCTGCCGCTTGGTCAGTCAGCGCTTGCGAACCTGTCCAGCGCGTGCAATTATCCGCCATTGTTCGAATATTCAAGAGTGGCTGATTGTGTCTTTGTTGGCAGTGGTGCTCAGTGCGAAGAACGAAAGTGAATGGGCCAAAAATACCCATCACCTTTATATACACGTTTTTGCACCACGCAGCAACGATGCCCGTGCAGGGCGATCTGCATGCCGAAATAAGCTTCAAACGCAATCTCCAGCCTGCGCCCCACGTGAATGGCCAGTCTAACCGCCCACGGCACCTCTATCACGACTGTATCTGTCAGCGACACAGCACGATAGCCCGCCGGCCAAGGCTGCATACTGTTGGTCAGCCACATGTCACGTTGCAGCTGCGCCTGAATTCTGGCCGCAGTCGCGTGCACGCCCATGAGTACCTACGACGATGCTGCTGATCGAGCGGCTGGCGACCGGAAGGATGGAAAGCAAGAAGACGGAAGCAGCGGGAAGCTTGAGATACCCACGAGGCACGACAGCAAGATTGTAGGTCAGCAGATGAGCCAGGGAGGCCAGACGGACGTAGACAGACAGGCGCATCAAGCCGCGCAAGAAGGCATTGCGTGGAATCATCAAGCGGCCGAGTCCAATGCTGCACTGCCCGCCCTCGACACCGCCCTAGCACCGAACCACCCTCTCGCCCTTGCACATCGTAGTCCACGACATCACTCGCCTGCGAGCGCTGGGCTTCATGTCCAAACCAATGTGAAGCCCCCGTCCACCGTGCCTTTCCCTCCCATAGCGACAATACAGGAGACGCCGACGTTGTACACGACCCCGGTAGCGACGGAGCCTGCCTTGCACCATTCGTTCACGTCGCCAATGGCCGTCGCCGGTGCCAGCTCGAGCTTGAGGAGCAATCTGAGCACCAACAGTCTGACGTCGTCCTTATCACCTAGCAGTGCACTTCCTTCGCCATACCTCAATGCCATGGTGCAAGACATCACACCTCTTCCTTCGCCATTGACAGGCTCCGCTTCACCAGGACTATGGCGTAAGACAAGTGTAGGGCTTGGAGCTTCGCGATCACGGCAAGGCTCTCTTGATTCTGTCACCCCGCAACGCTATGCAAGCTTGCCTGACTCACCAGTCAAACGAAAGCGATATGGCAGTTTGGTCCAGGAAGCGACTATCGCAAACGCAGCAGCTGCACAGGGAAGCACGCAAGCAGGCGCACCCAATTCTGACAATTCTCTGAAAGGCCATGGCAGGAACCGCAGCATCTCTGATTTCGTCCCAGAGCAACTCCATAACTTGCGGCATCGACATGTTACTTTTGGTCCAGGCGATGCACACAGTCTAGAGGCAAAGGAGTATCACTTGCATCGAGAGACGAACTTTGCGGCTCAACGAGGCTTGGCGACACAGTCCCCAGACAGAGGTCTGCCCACTCCACCTCCAAGCTCTAGCAGTGTGGCGGAGAGCGAAGATTTACAAGATGACCAGATGGAAACGCCGCGTCTGGAGGATGGCACCGCTACGGAGTATCTCGAGATTCATTGCGGCATCCACAACAAGCGCCGCAAATTTAGGCAACTGCGACAGCTTGGGCATGGTACTTTCAGCAAAGTCATGCTCGCCACTAGCGAAAAGCTTCCGGCACGCATTACGCCCGAGATAGAAGCGACACTGGATCCACAAAAGCTGGTCGCTGTCAAGATTGTGCAGTATGGGCCTGCTGGCGGCGCTGACGAGGAACGGATAGAGACAAGCCTCAAGCGAGAAGTCGATATGCTGAAAGAAGTGAAGCATCCGTGCATCAGCCATCTCAAAGCTTGCGAGTATCAGGACACACGGGCTCTGTTGGTCATTCCCTATTGCCCAGGCGGAGATCTCTTCGAATTCGCCACCGAATCGCATGGCATGCTGTCGCCTCGCCTGATGCAGCGCATGTTTGCCGAACTCGTCGACGCGGTGAAGTACCTGCATTCAGACTACATCGTGCACCGGGATATCAAGCTCGAAAATGTCCTGATCAATCTGCCAAAGGACAAACTGCAACAGATTCCTGATCCGCGCACATACCCATCACCAATCATCACACTCACAGACTTGGGACTGAGCAGAAGGATAGCGAGGCCTCCGGAGTCACCATTACTGGAGACCAGATGTGGAAGTGAGGACTACGCGGCTCCAGAGTTGATCTTGGGACAAGGCTATGATGGCCGTCAGACTGATGCATGGGCACTGGGAGTCTTGCTTTACGCACTCATGGAGGGCAGACTGCCCTTTGACCCACTCCCGGGACGACCGGCCCGGGTGAGAAATGTCCATCGCATTGCCCGTGTCGAATGGATTTGGATCAAGTACGGCGACATGGATGGCGATTGGGACGAGTCGAAAGTGCCGCAGGAGCTGAGAGGCGCGAGAGAAGTGGTGGAGGGCTTGTTGAAGAAAGTCAGCAAAGGGCGCTTGAGCTTGGATCAGCTCGCCGAGCTGCCATGGGTAAAGCAAGGTTTGCAGGTTGAGTTGAAGGTGCACGAGGACGATGATGACGAGATGCTGGCATAGCGCGAACAGTCTTCACGTCGTGAGCATTGACTTCTGGTGACTTCTGCATGCATGTCTCGCTGGCGTAGGGGTGCGACTATGAAATGATACGTTCTGAGGGGGGAGTATTGGATGTTAGAGGTTCACTTCGGGTGGGTTTACGTCCTGACGATTGGTTTGTACGACTATTGAGATACCACTATTGCTTACAGCGCTTGGGTTATGGGTTGGCTAGAGACGAACTGTTGGATTAGTTCCGTGAGGGGGCTTAAAAAAGGTTAGGTTACGTATCTTCATACGAGCATGAGTGTTGTGTCCTGGCTTCGGGACAAAACGCAGACCAATCCCAGCAATTCAAGGAAGCTCAGATAATACACGCCACTTCAAGTCAGACAGTGAAGCAGGCTGATGAGCACCAAGAACCAAGTCGAGACCATCAGAAATGAGCCGCATGTGATTGGCGTTTTCTTATAGCGCTCTAAAGAAAGGTCTCTAATGTCGAGAAGGTGACAATAATTCCAGCTTCTTCCAGACCTCACGGCTATTGACGGGAAGGCTGGTGGTGCTGGCGCTGCCTTCACAACGAAAAGACAGATATACAATCCGTGGAAAGCTGCCCAACCGCGGGTATTCTCTCCCAACAACTTTCACAAGACTTTCATCACATATTTGTGAGTCAACCATTTACCAATGCTTAATCCCGCGACCATTTGCTGACTTTGTTGTTGACACTACGAAAGCAAACAATCCCTCCTGCTTCAAAACGGTCAGCAGCTGCATTCCGTGATCTGCTGTATTGACGCATGCACAGCCATATTCAACAATGCAAGACAGCGGGATGCTCGTGCCTGACATGAGCTTCCAATACTCCGGCCATAAGTATCCAGCTTATCCTGCTGTCGATCCTTCCTTCCAGCATCCACATCAGCAACTTTTCGTTCCGGCCTACAGTAATCTATACAACAGTCCATCGGTAGAAGTAACATATTCAAACACCAGAAGGCCGTCCTTGCCAACCAGCTGCTGGGTAACACGTCGCGGCAGAGTATATTCATACCAGAACGCATATCATCAGGCAGACTTCAGCGTACACACGATACCCAATAGTGCGAAACAACATTTTTTCACGCTATCAGTCAACAGTGTCCGAGCTTTTTTGGCATCAACTTCCTCCGCTCTACCTCCCGAGGTCCAGTCTCCAAAAGGATCACCATCAACGTCCGTTTCTTGCGGGCCTACCAGGTGTGTACAATCAGTACAAAGGAGTCAGGATGAACAGCCAGCAGCCACTGTCTGATGCTACCGCGGACCAGACTCGGGCCACCCATCACCGGATCTTTGACCGCAAGCCGGTAGACAAGGTTGATGTCTACGTCTGCGACCACCATGGAAACAATGCAGTGTTTGTCAGGACTGTGCCGCTGAAGCTCCTCGTGCGATTCTCAAAGGCTGCAGTGAGAGCCTTCCCCAAGTCCGACTTCCATGTGCACCTAGAGCACGATCCGTCACGATCGGACATCAAGCTTGCGCGTCTCGAGACCCGGAACGATGCTGCAGGGAGCTCTGTTGACCCGGGCGATCTTGCCAATATGGAGAGCCAGGAGTCAGGCGCAGACCATGGTGGAGCATCCCGTACTGCTAGCATAGATAAGCCTCAGGAGCCTGCAAACCAGCTGATCTTGCGACGAGAAGACTCGACAAGTGCCGGAACGGACCAAGTGCTGGGCAGCGGATCGTATGTCAGAGCGAGGAAGCAGCTGTTCCTGAAGCTTAACGGTGCATACGTGCCAGCTCATCACAGCGCAATAAGCACATGCCTCGACTGGATGAATCTCAACAGTGACATACACAACTATGCACCACTGCGAGCATTCCATATCAGTGGCGGCGTCAGTCTGCCTGCTCTAGTCAATGCATATGCCGCGATCTTGACGCTGGATATGCGCCCTTTCCCGAGAGAAGTACGCCACAATCTACTGAGCTTCCTCACGGAGAGCCCGCCCAACGCTGCGGATCTCAACTACCTCTTCTATCGAATCCCCGACACCGACGTCACACTTACCCGCGCCATCACATCCATTGTTGAAGCTCAAGAAACCAGCACCTACCAGGACGATGCCGGACTCAAGAAGCTGCTTCAGGAGGAGGAGTGGCTGAGGTATCGTTTCAAGAAGCTGAGAAACTACCGGAACAAGTCACGCAAAGAACACAATGCTCGCTCCAGCATGGACGAGCAATGGCAAGCGCTGGAGAAGGCCGTTGCTCCAGACTCGGATGAGCAAGCGAGCGCGCTTGAAGGTCGCAGGCGTCCGCGTCGCGATCAGCACGTGAAATGTGGTGAGCGGATGGCCGTTGATGAGAAAGCAGCACCGCGAGAAGACTCGAAGATCAGGTCGGAGCATGTCGAGGTGGTCAAGGCTGTATCAGGCAAGGAAGGTAATGGTAGAGGCAAATGCGGGCGCCATGTTCCAGGCGCTGAGTATTGAGGGGAAAGGAAGGAGCAGCTACAGTCCTTTTCGATGCTTTGAATTTGCAGATGATGTATTATCAAGCATTCTACAAACATTGGATTGAGCGATGTGCGACAATATATCTTCTGATGACTACCTCATTCTGCCCTTCTGACTGCGCTGGCTTAGACATTCAGCTGTGTGCGAGCGTCGTCGCTAAACCCATAACTTGTTCACAACGTGATAATTCTATCGAAGCGGATTGCCTTGCACAAGGCACCAACATTGATTGGTAAGGCTGCCGACTTGGCCATTCCGAAATCGGAAGGAACAATCAGAGTTAATCAGAGTTGCCCGACCGACGTTCTCCCGGCCTAGCTATATATATATGTCTCACGCTCTACAGCATACAATCATACTAAAATTGCTCCTCACGTCTCCCTGTTGACCACTTGCAACACCAAAACAATCAACATGTCCTCCAAAAAAGTCATTCTCACCGACAAAGCCCCAGCGCCCCTCAAGGGTATCTACAGCCAAGCAATCGTCGCAAATGGCACAGTCTACTGCTCCGGCTCCGTAGCCATGGATCCAGCAACTGGCAAGATTATCGATGGCGATGTAGCTGCTCACACCGTAAGCCCATTCCTGACCCACAAGCATTGACCTGCACTGACGACTGTGTATAGCACCAATGCATCAAAAACCTGACCGCCGTGCTCGAAGCGGCCGGCACAACCATCGAGCACGTAGTCAAGGTCAACGTCTTCTTATCCAACATGAAGGATTTCGCAGCAATGAACGAAGTCTACACTCAGTACTGGGGCGAGAACAAGCCGTGCAGGACTTGTGTGGCTGCTTACCAGTTGCCTCTGGGGACGGACGTGGAGATCGAGTGTGTTGCCGTGCTACCGTAGGTTCTCTGTATGTTAGATCAAATGCTATGGTCGAGGTGTGAGGCTAATCGTCAGGCGGTAGTGCGAGCGAGACGAGTAGACTGTAGCATCATTGTTGCAATGGCATGCAATATGTACATGGGAACTATGTACAGTTGAAATGTCCAATTCAAGAAATGATCATGTGGCTCTCCAAGAAAGTCCAAGAGCTTTCATAATCTTGAAACACTCGCCCAACGCCTTGCTAATCCGTCTCAAATGCCAATCATTCTACTTCCTATGATACCCAAAGATACTACCACTCGAATGTCTCAACGACTTCAACGGCGTTCGCAAACCACCGCTCGGCTCAGACGTCCTGATAGTTTTAGAAACAGGCGTCTTCTGGCCAACCCGCTGCTCATCCTCCGAAGCCCTCTCTATGCTGTTCCGAATCGCCTGCTGCTGCTGCTGCTCCTGTTCAAACGCCGAAGGGTCAACACCAAGATCTTGCGCCGAAGGAGCGCCAGGTGATGCCCACTCCTCCGAGGTGCGCGGCGCCGTGACCACCCTGCGCTGGAGAGGACCATCTGCCGGGCTTTTCATACGATTGAGCGGCGCGCGTTGAGGAACAGGTGTGAAGCGATCAGATACCGAGCGCGTGTTGGCAGGTATCATTCGCGATTGCCAAGGTTGAGAAGTTGCGCCCCCGCTAGCTCGGCTCCCCGGGTACTGCACCACCCGCGGAATGGAGGTGGAAGTCCTAGGCGTACTAGTGAGTACCCGTGGTAGCTGCGAGGGCGGGGTCTTGACAGCAAAGTCCTGCTCCTTGACGCCTTCAGCCTGTGGCGATTGCAATGGCGGCTCGTCCGCGTCCTCATCGTCGCTGGCATGCTGCGTCCGTCGCCCCCTCGGACTGCTTTGAGCACTTGAAGCACGCTCGGCCTCAAGTAACACCGACCTCTTCTCCAACTCATCCAGCTCCTCCTCGAATCTGCTAGGCTCAATCGACAGATCTCCCTCTTTCGTTCCTCTCTCGTCCAATAGAGAAGCAATCTTCTCATCAAAATCCCTGGTTAACCTACCAAAATCTTCTGCATGCTTCAAAGCAATCTGACTTTTCTTCTTTGCAACCCTACGATTATACTCCGTCACCAGCTTCTCCTCCGCGCTCCTCAGCGCCTTCGCCTCTCGTATCGGCAAAGACGTCAACATTGCAATTTGCGCCTCCGGCTCCTTCTCCTGAATACCGTATCTCGACACTAATCGTTCCCGGTCTCGTGCAAACTCCTCGGCGCCCTTGGAAGCGGCGTCTCGTTCCAATCTCTCCTTCTCCTTGACCAAAGCGTCGAGCTGGAACTTGTATTCGGCCGCGAGGGAGTCTTTGGCGCGCTGGAGGTCGCCAACGTGCTCTTCGATCTTGGCTTTGAAAAGTGCCTCATTAGCCGTGATGGCGCTGCCCAGCTCAGAAAGCTCCGTCTGGGCTTGCGTGAGGTAGTCTTCGAAGGATCGGGTGCTTCTGCTCCAAGACCTGTCATGCCTGGTGGTGGCCTCTGTGTCAATAGGACTCGTTGGGTTGTTTTTCAGCCTTGAGAAATTGATTTGCTTGCCTTTGATCGAGGGAGCCGAAGCGTTGTCAGGGTGCTGCACGGTATCGCTGCCATTGGGCTCGGCAGCGCCGCCTTTGGTGTCATCTGTGCCATCTGCTCTCGTAACGTAGCCATTGAGCGGATCGGAAAGAAGCCCGGAGGAGCTTGGTGGTGACCTGCTAATGGAAATCAGAGGCTCAGTCTGAACTTCTGCATCAAGTGTAGCTCTGGAAAGGCCCTTGGGCGTGCTCAATTGAGCCATCAGCGACTGGACCTCCTTGATCAAGAACTCATTTTGGCGCGTGAGCTCTGCCTTTTGAGTCCTTAGGGACGCCAATTCCCCTGGTGTCTCCGATGCATCGTAAAACTTCTGCTTCTCATGGCCCTCTTCGTCCGGAGATGCGATGTTGCGATCTCCTGCAGAAGCCTCACCGTTGGACCCATGCACAGCTGCGAGCTGTTGCTGCAAGAACGCGTTCTCTTGCTGCAGCTGGACGATCCGCTGCTGCACCTCATCGTCGAGAATTGGCGTGCGTTTCTCGTCGCTAAGCATTTGATGACTACGCCGACGCAAGGCAGCAATTGCCCGCTGGGCTTCAGCATGACTGCTCATTTCTGCATCCAACCGGCCCTGCAGAGCAGTAATCTCCGCCATTTGAGACTCGTGCTTCGATCGCAAAGTCGTGGCAGCCTCTTCCGCTTCTTGCAGCTTGTGCTGAAGGCCTTCGAAAGCCCTATGCTTCTCTTGCTCCGCTTGCTCGAGATCCCTTTGCCGCTGCTGCGATGCCTGTTCCAGCTCGGTCTGCAAATTGTTGAGCTCTGCAGTCAAAGCTTCGTGAAGCTGCGTGATCTCTTCACCATGCGCAGCCGCCTGGTTCTTCATCTCCTCCTCGAATCGGAGTCCAGCTGAGCGAAGTACCTCTTCAACGGTTGCATCATGCTCTCGCTGCAAATCAGACATGCGCATGTGCTCAAGCCGCTCAGCCTGAGCCCGTACCTGCTCGAGCGCTGCGTCATGCCGGCGATCCAGCTCATCGATCTCGGCTTCCTTAGCCTTGCGTGATTCACGCCTGGCTTCATCAAGTGCCTCTTGATGCTGTCTAGCAAATTCAATGTCTTTACGCTCGGCAGCAGCGCGAGCTTCTTGCGCTGCGACTTCCATCTGCACGCTTAGCTCAATCGCACGCTTCTCTGCAGCCTCCATCCGTGCCTTGGTCTCCACGACGACGGCTTCGATGTCCTTGGCCTGCTTGTTAGACAGCTCCGTAGCCTTGAGCAACTGCTCACGAAGTGACTTGTTCTCTTCTGTGGCCTCAGTGAGTCGTGCATTAATGGTGTCAAGCTCAGCAGAATGCGCTTGGCGGAGCTCGCCATCACGCGCCTGGCTTCGCTCTAGATGATCGGTCTGAGCCTGCGTGAGAAGCTGTTGACCTTCTGCCCTAGCAGATTCCAATTCGCTTGCGTGAGCCTTGCGGACTTTCTCAAGATTCGCTGCCTCGGCGGCCCGAAGAGCATGCAGAGCTTCTTCATGTTCCTTCTGAATGTTCAGTGTCCGCTGAGCGTGTTCACCGTGTATCTCTGTTAACTTGGTCTGGTGATCATTCTGCAATTGCTCGAGCCGAGCTGTCAGGTCCCTGGAAGATTCGCTCTCGCTTGCCGCTTGTGCCTTGAGCATCTCGCTATGTTGCTGCTTCAAGTCCTCTATGGCTCGTTCATGCTGGGCCTTCAGATCACTGAGCTGCTGCTCGTGGCCAGTCCTGAGCGAGTCCAGATCCGCCATTGCAGTGATGTGCGCCTGCTTGTGGTCACCGACTTCTTTCTGTTGCTCCGTGGCGATGCGCTCAATCTCGAGCTTATGTTCGATCCTTGTCTGCTCAAGCATTTCTTGTATCTCCCTCAGCTTGATGTCATGATCTTCGGTTAGAGCATTCTTGGAGGTCTCAGCTTCTGTTTGCGCAGCAGAAAGCTGAGCCTGATGATCACCAAGAGCCTTCGCAAGCTCATCCGCATGGCCTGCACGAATAGCAGTGATGATAGCCTCAGCAGAATCTTCACTCTCGGCAAGTTGCCTCGCGTGCTGCTCACGGAGCTCCGTGGCCTGCCTTTGAAGGTCAGCTTCATGGGCTTTCGCAGCCTCGTCAGTCTTGGAGGACAACCTTGCCAGAAGCTCATCCGTATCGCGAGTATGCTGATCTTTAGCCGCTTGCAAGGTCTCGCTCGCTCTTGTGGACAAGCTCGCCTCAAGAGCGGCCACCTTCTGCTCAAACCCACTCTGCAGATCGGAGAGCTCCTTCTCGTGCTGGGTTTGTAATTCGGTCTTCCTGGCATCGAGCGCTTCTTCGTGCTTGCGCTGCAATTCTGCGACTTGCTCTTCGTGGCCTGTCTTCATTGCCTCTATCTCGGTCTGGCGGCTGTCTAACTCTGTCTGCTTGGCTGCCAAGGCTTCCCCGTGATTGCGCTTTAGCTCTGCAATCTTGTCTCCATGGGTGCTGCTTGCATTGTCGAGCGCAGCCTGGTGCGCCCTTTCGCGGCTCTGGCTGTCTTCGACAGTCTGTTGTCGCAAAGCACTAAGTGCTTCTTGAAGAACCTGCATTTCGGAGGCATGAGTGATGCGCAATTGCTCAAGCTCTTTTTGCGCAGCCATTTGTTGAACATCGCGGTCGTTCCCATGTGCCTGTGTTAATCTTTCAATGGCAGCCTGATGGTCTTCTGCGGCTTTCTCGGCCTGCTCCCAAAGTGACACCATCTCAGTCCCGTGGCTGGATCGCAATGTTTCTATTTGTTGTTCAAGGTCAGACTTGGCCTGCTGATGGTACGTTTTCAGCTCATCGATAGTGCCAGTGTGCTCTTGGGCAGCCTTCTGGGCAGTCTTTTCGTGCTCGTCCTTCAACGTTGAGACAGCCAAAGCATGGGACTCATGTAAGTTGTCAATCTGTGCTCGAAAGTCCGCCTGCACTTTCTCATGATTGTCTCTCAGCTCTGCGATTGCTTTTTCATGATCTTGGATTATCTGTTCATGACGACTGTTGAGCTCCGCAATGGTGCGATCCTGTGCCTGCGTGGCTTGCTCGTGGCCGCTCTTGAGTTCCGCCATAGTATGACCATGACTCTGCTTAAGAGTTTCATAGTTGCTCCTCAACTCCGCGACGGTACGTTCATGATCCTCCGCGACTTTAGCAGACTGCTCTTGGTGCTCGCTTCGCAAAGCCTCCATTGAAGCAGCATGCTTACTCTCAAGATCATCCAAAGATTTCTTGGCTTCCGAGTCAGAACTCTTCCGCTGTTCTGCATGCTCAGAAGACAAGCGAGCCAGCGCTGCGTCGTGCTCCTGTTTGGCCGCCTCAATGCCGGACTGGTGCTCATTCCGCAATGATTTAATCGAGGCAGCGTGCTTGCTCTCAAGCTCGCCCAAAGACCTTTTCGCCTCCGAGTCAGAGCCCTTGAGTTGTTCCGCGTGCTCAGAGGACAAGCGAGCCAGCGCCGCTTCGTGCTCCAATTGTATGGAAGCTATGCTAGACTGGTGCTCCTGCCTTGTTGTCTCCATCTCAGACCTCATTCGTGTGAGTTCAGCCGTATGACCGTCCTGGAGCTTCGCACTCGCTTCCTCGTGCTCATTGCGCAAACTTCGCAATTGCTCATGCAAAGAATCGTTCTCCCTCGACTGAGCATCTAGCTTCTCGGCCAAATCGGCAAGCTTGGCCTGAGACTGCTCACGCGCCGCTTCCGCTGAATTCTGAGCCGTCTGCAGATCATTGCGCAATGTCTCGCTTTGCGTACCATGCTCTATTTTGAGCTTCTCGATGGCTTCGGCATGGGTCGAATGCGCCTTCTCAATGTCTTCATGAAGAGATTTAACCACAGCATCATGATCACCAATCTGCTTGGTACTAGCAGTCTGAGCATCTTCAAGATCTTTCAACGCCTGCTCCTGGCTCTTACGTGCTTCCTCTAGCTGGCTCGTCAGAGCGGCGTGTTCAGTCTTGAGCTTCTCCATAGCTTTTTCATGTGACGACTGAGCATTTACGATCTCCTCTCGGAGAGACTTGACCGTGGTCTCATGATCTTCATTCTGCTTAGTACCTGCAGCTTGAGCATCTTGCAGCTCCTGCTGTGCCTGCTCGAGCTTCTTGCGAGACTCCTCCAAGTGGTTCGTCAGTGTCGCATGCTCGGCCCTCCAATTCTCCAGGTTCGTGGAGTGCATTGTACCAGCTTCGCTCAGGGCCGTTTGCAGTCGATCTTGTTCAGCGTTGTGATTTGCTCGGAGGCCCTCCAGCTCCTGTTTATGAGAAGATTTGGCTTCCTCAAGAGCGCTCTGAAGTCGTCCCTGCTCTGCGCTATGGCTCGCTTCGAGATCAGCCTGCTTCGAGCTGTGAGACGACTTGGCGTCATCGAGTTCATTCTGCAGTCGGCCTTGCTCTTCGATATGACTTGCTCGGAGGCCCTCCAGCTCCTTACCGTGAGACAACTTAGCGTCATTAAGCTCCCTCTGCATTCGGCCTTGTTCCTCATTGTGGCTTGCTCGGACGTCCTCCAGCTCCTTACTATGAGTTGACTTGGCTTCCTCAAGAGCGCTTTGAAGTCGTTCTTGCTCCTCTTTGTGACTTGCTCGTAGGCCGACCAGCTCATTTTCGTGAGATGACCTGCCCTCCTCAAGAGCGCTCTGTAGACGATCCCGTTCATCACTGTGATCTTGCTTCGCCGTGTCCAATTTGCTTCGCAGATCAGCAATGCGCTGCTCATGTTCAGTGCGCAAGTCGTCCAAAGACTTGGAATGCGAGGTCTTGGCGTCTACCAACTTTCGCTGAAGTGACTCGTGACGGTCTTTTGCTGCGTCAATTTCACCGGTCAAAGATGAAATCTTAGACTCATGCTCGGACTTAAGACTCTCGATCTGCTTGGAGTGTTCAGACTTGGCTTCTTCGACCTCACTCTGCAACCTTTGCCTCTCAGCCCCGCTTTCTTTGAGCACGGTCCTCAGCTTCTCGAGCTCGGAATTGGATGATTGAGTATGCTGCTCATGCTCTGACTTGAGATCGTCTAGCTCCTTCGCGTGCAATGCTTTGGCTTCTTGCAGCTCTTTCTCAAGCTGTTGCCTCTCGTCGCCATCGAGTCTCAGCTTCTCCAGTTCCTGCTTCATCGAGACTTGCTGCGTCTCGTATTCGGCGCAGATGCGCTGCATCTCTTCTGTGAAGGCTTTCCGTGTCTCTTCGGCGCGGTCCTCAAGAGCTTTCTTCTGAGACTCGTGCTCGGAATGCAAGGCCTCGAGCTGCATAACATGCGACGTGTCAGCTTCGTGGAGTGAGTGCTGGAGCTTCTGCTTCTCTGCCCCGTGTTCTGTTCGTAAGCGATCCAACTCAGCAGCATGAGCACGAATCGTCTCTTCATTTACCTCCTGAAGTTGCTTTGTTTCCGAATCATGCTTGAAGCGTAGGCCCTGGAGCTGCATGCCATGCGAAGCATTCGCTTCGTCCAACGACTTCTGGACCGCCTGTTTCTCAGATTCATGCTCAGCTCGTAACCGATCCATCGCAATAGAATGCTCGTTGTTCGCTGTGGCATTCGCTTCCTCAAGTCGCTTCTTTTCAGCATCATGCTCCGATCGTAAACCTTCAACCTCGGCCGAATGCGTGCTCTTAAGCTCCTCCGCAGCGTCCTGCAGCCTCGTCCTCTCAGCATCATGCTCCGATCGCAAACGATCAAGCTCATCACCATGCGCCTTCGCCGCCTCATCAGCCGTCTCCCGAAGACGCGTCTTCTCAGCCTCATGCTCGGAACGCAAATCTGCAATTGCTTTGGAATGCGATGCATGAAGATCATCAACCGTCTTCTGCAGACTCTGCTTCTCAGACTCATGGTCTGACCGCATGCGCTCGATCTCAGCTCCGTGGGTCTCGTCGGCTACCTGTCGGAGACGCGTCTTCTCAGCCTCATGCTCTGAGCGCAAACGCTCAAGCTCAGTTGAATGCTCGCTCCTAGCCTCCTCGATAGCACTTTGCAGGCGGGTTTGCTGGGCTTCGTGGTCAGACCGCAAACGCTCACTCTCAGCCAAATGCTCCTTCTTCGCCTCCTCAACAGCACCCTGCAGACGAGACCGCTCAGCCTCGTGCTCATCAAGCAAATTCTGTAAATTCTTCTCATGCTCAGATCGAACACTCTCAAGCACTCGACCGTGCTCCTTCTCCGCCTGCTCCACCCTCTCCTGCAGCTCCTTACATCGAGTCTCACGTTCCTCAAGTTCACGACCATGCTGCTCCTCCATCTGACGCCGCTGCTCCTCCGCCGTCTTCTCAGCAACATCCTTCTCGTTAATCACAGCTTCAAGCTTAGCCTTGTGCTCATCGCGCTCCTTCAGCACAATATCACGCTCAGCACTAACATCCTCGATCTCCTGCTTATGCTTCTCAAGCTGCTCCTGCACATCCTGCAATCGCGACTTATGCTCCTCAATCTCGCCAGCCAGCTGCTTTCGTTGAACCTCGTGCTCCTCTCGCGCGTGGCTAGCGGCAGTCTCGGCCTCACCGAGCTGTCCCGCCAGCATCTCTGCTCGATAATGATGCTGCTGAGATTCGGCGACAACGCTGTCGTGACGTTCGCGAAACGTTGTCAGCTCCTTGTCGTGCTCCTGCAGAGCTTTTTCGTGCTGTTCTCGCATGTTCGCCAGCTGCTCAGAAACGGTCTGATGCTTGGACTCCCACTCGTTGATCTGCTCGGCGTGGGATTGCTCCAAGTTAGTAATCCTCGAATGCGCATCTCGGGCAGTCGTGTCAGATTGCTCTTTCTCTTTTTGGACACTCTCCAGCTGGTGCGAACATCTTCCAAAGATGCCTGCATCGAATCTATTCTCTCAGCCATCTCTGTCTTCTGCTGTCGCTCCGCTTCCAAAGCAGCCTGTGCGTCCTCCTTGTCTTTTTTCAGGGAAGCAACCTCTACCCATGCAGCATCAAGCTGATCTCGCACTTCTCCAATTTGCTTGTCCAGTGCCTCAATCTTGCCCTCGGCATCCTTCAGCTTGCCTTCCAGAGTCTCTTGGTCCGATTTGCTGCGCGCCAGCTCTTCTCTATTCATCTCAAGAAAGTCTGCCAAATTCTCCTTCTCATCCATGAGCTTGTCTACTCGCTTCTCTGCAGCCTCCATCCACTCCTCCCTCTGCTGCCGAACCAGATTGAGCTCTTGTCGCAGATTCTCCATTTCCTCTTCTCGCTCGTCTGGGACAGCCATCTCGGACTCCTCGCCCTCTGCTTCCGACTCCGACTCATCCGGATCCTTCGCCTCTTCCGCCGCAGCATTAGCAGCTGCAAGCTTGTGCCGCATCTCATGCTGCTCGTGCCGGATTCTCTTCTTCAAGCTGTCCAGCTCGTGTAGAACACGATCTTGGCCGACATGCTCCGTCCCTGAGCCTCGTCGTCTGAACACCTGAGCCGTGATGCTGCCTACGCCGAAGCCGCCGGGGGCCAAGCTAGATGCACTGCCGTGAGAAGGAACGCGATTCTGGCTTCGACTGATCAGGTGCTTGATGTAATCGACTTCTCGAGCCAAAGACCTGTGACCCCCGGAATCTATGCCCATTTCCGTCCCAAAGGTCGCCCATGATGCATCACTGCCGCCGCGGCTCACTGGCCGCGAGCTCGCTGGGCTGGGAGGTGCGTCGAGGTCTGCCATTGTGACCCTTCTTCGCTAACGACTATCGCTGACAACGTCCTGCGGCCATCGCTTCGACAATGAGCCTATAGTACGAAAGTGTCGTTCAGCTGGCCGCTGTTTATCCAACAACTGCAGTAAGCTTCTGATGCGCACTGTTCGGTTTATTCAATCAATACGATCGAAGCTTCTGACGGGTTCAGAGTCGCAACATCCGTCGATCCGTTCCAGAGAATGCGATGCGTTCAACAACACAATTGAAGAAGGAAATAAAGGACACACGAATGCTTACGGCTTCAGAGTGGAATAGCTCAGGGTGACAACTCACGCCATGCATGCTCCATCACGAAGTGCACCAGCCTGAATATCCCTAGAGCCGGCGCAGATGCGTTGTCGATCCCGCTTGTCATGACGCCCCCAAAGTCAAACCGCGATCGAGCTCGTCATTGTGCAAGGTCTTGTTCTGCTACATTTAAGAGCTTGTGCATACATACTCCTGCGTTTGCAAATTCCACCATATGGAGGCTGTATGCATTGTTCCTAGTCTACCCAGAAGATCGTTAATAAGTTGTTTCCTCTCTTGGCGGATCCCCGGTTAGAGCTCCCATGCTCTCGGGAAGGCGCAGGGGCTAAACACCCCTGTGTTCAATTGCTCAGCTACCGACGGTAGATATCAAAGCTGCTAGTGTGCATAACAGAATTGCATGCATCCGCCAGCTAGCGCATCTCACACCTGGCTGCAGTCTTACACCTCAGTATTGCACGCAGCATCATGCGGCCGCATATAGGCGAGCTCTATATAAATGTCCAGCCCAAGATCTGGGCAGCTCGGCAAGGTCCGGCGCTTCCAATCTGCCGGGCCGGCGGCGCTTGGGCCGTGGCTTCTGTGTCGTGTCGTGTGCTGTGGTCATGCTTCATTGCCTATCTTCGCCGTGACCAGCTGACTCTCGATACCCTTGCGGCCTGAAGAGCTCTACACGACGACATGGCCGCCTACAGCACACTGCTTTTGCTACCTTAGAGTCCGAACTCACTGGGCCATAGAACGTCCCTACAAAGAGCAGGATACAAGTGCATGGCCCTGCGATATCAATCATGGACCGCCTCCGCAAGCTCTTCAAGCAAGAGCCTGCCTACCAGCCGCTTGAGAATGGCATGACCGAGAGCAATGCCTCTTTACAGTCCACTGCAACCTTGCCTAAACGACCGCCCACCTTCTCCTACATCGAATACTCCATCTTCCTCCTCCTCGGCGTCTCCATGCTCTGGGCTTGGAACATGTTCCTCGCCGCGGGTCCTTACTTTCAACACCGCTTCCGAACTAATGACTGGATCTTCAACAACTTCCAGGCCGCTGAGATTTCCGTGTCGACGGTGACTAATCTAGGTTCGATGCTGGTCCTGACAAGACTGCAGAAAGGAGCATCGTACCCGAAGAGGATTGTGAGTTCGCTGATTATCAACATGGTGGTGTTTGGACTCTTGGCATTGTTCACCGAGGTGTTCCTGGGCATAAGTGCGAGAGGTTACTTTGGGTTCTTGATGGTGATGATCTTCGCTACGAGTTTGGCGACAGGATTGTGTCAGAATGGCATCTTTGCATATGTCAGTGGGTTTGGAGAGCCGAGGTATACGCAGGGCATCATGACAGGACAAGCAATTGCAGGCGTGCTGCCCTGCATTGCGCAGATCGTCTCCGTACTGGGCGTGAGAGGACATGGTAAAGCAGAGGATCATCCACCTCATCGGCCAGAGGATGGACCACCCCCACGAGGACCTCCACCAGTCAATCCTGGCAGCGCATTCGCGTACTTCTTGACCGCGACAGTCATCTCAGTAGCCACGCTCATCGCATTCTTCTATCTACTCGCACGAAATAGGGAACCCGAAAAACTCCAGGATGCCAACCCGGACACGAACGACGAGCCCGAAGAGCGCAAGCCAGTCCCACTATCCACTCTCTTCCGCAAGCTCTTCTGGCTTGCAAGCGCTGTCTTCCTTACTTTCGGCGTAACAATGGTGTTCCCAGTCTTCACGCAACGCATCGTCTCCGTCCGCCCACATGACCAGCAACCACCGCTTCTCCAACCGCCCAGCTTTATTCCGCTCGCCTTCCTGTTCTGGAACGCAGGAGATCTAATAGGTCGTCTCGTCACCGCTGTGCCCTCGCTATCACTTGTACATCGACCGCGGCTGCTGTTCTTGTTTGCAGTGCTGCGGGTTGCGTTTGTCGGGCTGTACCACCTCTGCAATATTCGAGGGAAGGGTGCAGTGGTCGAGAGCGATGTATTTTACCTGGTTGTTGTGCAGCTGTTCTTCGGCCTCACGAATGGGTACCTGGGCTCTACCTGTATGATTGGTGCAGGAGAATGGGTTGATCCTGAGGAACGGGAAGCTGCTGGCGGCTTCATGGGGCTATGTCTGGTTGCTGGACTCACCATTGGCAGTCTCGCTAGCTTCTTCGTGGCTGGAGGTTGAAGTTCGGTTTGGTCTGATGGTCTATACGCAATGTATAGAGTCAGATCTACCTAATCATCCGTCCTGAGATCCGGACCGTCATTGAGTAACACCAGGCTTTTGGCCCCATGACTCTCGCGCAGTGTCTAGCGCCAAACGCCGCTCATACAGTCATCAAAGACATCACTGCCCATCCAGCTCATTAAACACCCTTACAAGCGCCATGGCACAGCCCGCCGCCACCCCACCAACAACCATCATCTGCAAGCCCCCCTTCGTACCCTCCCACACATTCTTACTCCCCCGCCACCCCCCAACAAAACACGTCTTCCCATACCCAAACGCAAACAAACTCACCCCCATCACACCCAAACTCCACCAAAGCGCCAGCATCACTTCCTCCCCGCCAACAAAAAAGTACGGCAGCAGCGGCAGGAAACCTCCGAGGAAGTAGCCCAGAGCGATTGTTAAGGCGCAGGTGATTGCGCGGGAGGATTCTGGGGTGGGGAGGGAGTGCTCGAAGTGCATGAGGAATTGGACGAGGTGGGGGGATTTGGCGAGGTGGAAGGTTAGGTCTGAGGTGAGGCTGGGTGGGAGGTCGTAGGGCGAGAAGATGGATTGGATGCTGGAAGCGGCGGAGGCGGAGGAGGTGGAGACGAGGGTGGTGGTTGAGGTTAGGGTTGCTTTGTAGGATTCTCTGAAGGCTGTGGTCAGCTTCGTTCTGATCACTTGGCAGGTCACGCCATCGCGCTTGACCTGCTCTATTGCAAGCTTCGCCACGGGCTCACTTGTGAAGCAGCACGAGACATCGCGGAGATGCCACGACTGCGTGGACACGCGGCAAATGTCACGCTTGGGCTTGGACTCACTCCTCGCTTTTCGCGCCCAAATAGCCTCCTAGACCCATGGATATGGCACCTGCCGTCAATTCCGCCAGTCCAGCAAATATCACGACCTTTGTGTTTCCGAGAGCCGAGAGACCAGCCGTGAGCGCGAAGGGCACCGTCAAACCATCTGAGAGACCGATGATGGCATCTGAGATCACCCTGGCACTAAAACGACTGCTCTTCTTGCTCTCCTGCTCCCGTTCCTCTTCCAGCAGTGTGCTGGCATCTGTGGAAGCCTGCGATTCCACGTCTGTGCTGGAGCGTCCGCTTGAGCACTCCTCTGGCTGCTGGAAGAGGGCTCGACGCTTTTCGTTTATGGCCTTTGGACATGTTGCGAAGGCTCTGGAGATCCAGTTCAGAGATCTGGTGGCGGCTTGCTCTAGCTTCGATGGTTGGATTTCTTTGGGAACGTCTTTCTCGTTGTAGTCTTGGGCGTCGAATTCGGGGTATGGGCTGCCCGTTTGCAGCTCGAAGTGTGAGGATTCGAGGTCGTGGAGGGAGGGCATTGGCCAGGAGGTGGGCATGGTGTCTACTGGGATGACTGATGAAATTCGCGACAAGGAGTCTTGATCGGTATGAGCTAAGAGGGGTTGAGGGATGTGTCAAATAGCTGAAGGAAGATGAGGGATGGAACAGCTCAACATCGAGAAGATCGTGGGCACTTCTCGGACCTTGTTCACTCCCAATGCTGCCTCCCACCAGCTCACGCGACATGCCGAACATCCTCTCCAGCTCCACAGGGTTACATTGAAAACCAAAAGGCCTCGGCCAAGAGACCGTCGTCGTCGCCATGCATATGCACCAAAGCACCTCACTGCTCGCTTGGAAATCAAACATCCTCAACACCCAGCCATCCACTTGATAACAGCATCGCAACAACGTGCTCGGCACAGCTCACACTCACACTCCAGAATTTTGGTGGCCGACGCGCTCGAGCTGCCTCTTCAAGGAAAGTGCGGCTCGTCGATCGTTCATGCAGGGCCCGCCACGCGGAGAAGCTTGGGTGTCCTAGCGGCGGCTTGGGCTGCTTGCAGATGCAGCTAAGAAACGTGCTGTGACGTTCCCTGCCGATATCCAGCAATTTGCTCCTTTGCCACCAATCAGCATGTGTGCATTTGTGTAGTTAGAAGTGGAGGACATAGGCGGAACTGCCGGATTACCGGGCTTAAGATGCACAGCGCAAGGGTTTCTTTCGACTGCTCCACTGAATGCTGTAGGTACGGACACGGCTGTACGTTAGCCTGAGTGCACATGCGTGCGCATTACGCTGGCGCTCATGGGCGAGGGCCGACTTCACTTGCTGAGTTACTGGTGGCTGGAGGCTATGTCGAGACTCTCGGCGGCTTTGTTTGGATGGTTTCTTGGATGGTTACATTCGGGCTCTCAACGTAAGGTTGACCAGCCTCGCGAACTCCACATGGGAGTCTCGCGACGGTCTTGGACACGGATGACCGGCAGGAGGGCTTGCGAAGCTTGGTGGTATGGATGTCGCGTGCTCCACGTGCGTAGCAATGGCATGCCCGAGTGGTGCCTGACGACGGCGAATACGGTCCGTGTTGGCAAGAGACGGCCAAAGACTTAGCCGGTCTGGCAGGATGCTTTGTATAAGACTCACAGTGTTCCTTGGTAGGCTGTAATATCATCGCCATCAGCACAAGGTCCTTGATCCTGTCCTACTGCATCTTATACTGTCTTGCCTCTCCAACATGAGATCCATTGCCACGGTCGCTGCCCTCGCCGGTGGTGCCTCTGCACTTCCATACGTACTCAACACCAGAGCAAGCAACTCAAGCAATGGCACAGCATCAGTCTCAAACCCGGAAGTCTGGGCAGATCTTCGGAGCAAGATCAAGCACGTCGTGTACTTGATGGAGGAGAATCACAGCTTCGACAACATTGCCGGCTACTGGAGTTTCCACCCTGACATCGACAACCTAAAGAACTTGCAGACACCATACTGCAATGAGTACACGAATCCCAATTGGACAGTGTGGGGTGAGCCATTGGACATTTGTGCTGGACCTTACGAAGAGGAGGTGCCGTTGTCTGACCCTGATCACAACTTTGCGGGAACATCCTACGAGATCTACAGGACGTGGCAACCGGGCAAGAACGACACTCCAAACATGGGTGGTTTCATCGAACGCCAGTCCGAGAAGTACTCCGCCACCCCGGGCAACTCTAGCTTCGTGATCAAGGCCTACAGCGAAGAGCACTCCCAGACCCTGGCTACCCTTGCACAGAACTACGCCTTCTTTGATGCTTACCATGCGGAGCATCCAGGTCCTACCAACGTGAATAGGCAATTCGCCACTTCTGGCTCCTCGTGTGGCTTAGTCGACAACACCGTGCAGTCTGCGGGTTGGTACGCCAACTACACCGGCACGACATGTGCGATGTCCATCTTCGAGTCGCTGGACCAAGCCAATATCACATGGAAGAACTACTACGAGACGGATATTGTTGATGCCTGGATGTATAAGTATGTTCAAGATAATGCGATGGACAAGCTTGTCACGTCCGACAACTTTTACAAGGATTTGGAGGAGGGCACATTGCCGCAGTTCAGCTACATTAACCCAGAGGTGAGCTGTGAGATCTTCTGTTGAGACGATACTGAGATGCTGACTGTTTGAAACAGTGCTGCACAATCGACTCCATGCACCCAACCTCCAACATGGCCGCGGGCGAAATGATGATCAAGCACCTCTACGACTCCCTCCGCAATAGCTCCTACTGGGATTCAACTCTCCTCATCATCAACTTCGATGAGCACGGCGGCTTCGCCGACCACGTCGCTCCGCCCACCAACGTCCCCGCTCCCGAGGACGGCATCACCTTCTCCGGCACCTCTGACGGCCACAACGTGACATACGATTTCACTCGCCTTGGTGTCCGCGTGCCCGCTTTCCTAATCAGCAAGTGGATCTCACCAAACACGCTTATCCATAGCGAAGGCACGAATTATGCTTCCAACTCTGCGTACACGCATACTTCGTTCTTGCACTTTTTGCAGAATTTGTGGAATTTGGAGGGGATGAATAATAGAGTGCAGTGGGCGAAGACGTTTGAGTATATTTTCCAGGACACCGCGCAGGATGGTGATGGGTTGGAGAGCCTGCCGAGTCCAGTGTGGTATGGTGGACATGACACTCCGGAGCCAGAGGCTTTCTATCTGCTTAACCAACCGTACAGCTACTACGAGGCCTTAGATGATTAGATGATGTGTCTGACATTCTGACTTTCTGCAAAGCATGGCAGAGCGTGGCATGAGCAATTTGTCGATGTATGATTGTGATGATACCAATGATCAAGCTATCAAGACTTGTGCTATTTCTCTATATGCCTCTCACTCCCCTTGATTAAAGCTGATGTTGGCGGCGAAGCCGGGGGAGGAGATCTGACGTCCAGCACCCTGAAGGATGATGGTAGTGGCTGCTATGCTCCACTCACCAATCGGTATATGTGTATGTGAAGTTGGGATGTAGAAAGTCAGTCCTGACAAAGTGGACTTTGGCCTCTGTAGTCAATTGCCGAGGTCGGAGCTTCGCAGCGTTAAGCCGCAACTCAAGGCGGGTCAGCAGTGGAGATGCAACATGCGAACCTGGCGAGCTGTACAAACACGATTGTTGATGACAGAGGCGTTCCGGGCACCCCATAGACCACTACTCTGCAATCGCAGCTTCAGAGACCTGCTCCACCTAGCAGCCATGGCACAGAACGGTGCCGCTGTACCGCAAAGACGGCTGGGTAAAGCCAACCTTCATGCCCTTCTCAAACAGTGTCGCTGACATCAAAATCTAGCTAATCCAGTCCTCTTGTAGGCCAAGGTAGCCATTGCTCTTTGTGTATAATGACTGACAAGTCACAGCATTTGCGATCTCCAGGAAAAGTTCCGGCCTGCGATCCACGAGTTCCCCAAAGTTGTATCGACGACGCAGAAGCTACTCAAAGCCTCTCAGATCCTGTCGATACCTGTATTCGCAACCACACAGCTTCGCGGAAAGCTAGGCGAGACTTGTCCTGAACTGGGTCTCGACGCTCCAGATGGCATCGCGACCAAAGCGCATGTAGACAAGTCTGCATTCAGCATGTGGACTCCAGAAATTCAGAAGCCATTCCGTGAGCTAGGGGCTGCGAAGAAAGAGGTGATAGTAGTGGGGATTGAGTCGCACATCTGTGTGACGCAGACAACTCTGGATCTGCTGAGGGAAGGTCACAAGGTGTATATTGTGGCGGATGGTGTGAGCAGCTGTAATCCGCAGGAGGTTCCAATCGCGCTGGCGAGGTTAAGAGCTGAAGGTGCAGTGGTGACTTCGAGCGAGTCCTTGATGTATGAGATCATGGGCGATGCGACGATCCCGGAATTCAAGAGTATGGCTGGTTTGGTGAAGGAGTACAATAAGGCTACGAAGGAGAACCTGCAAGCCTTATGTAAATTTTAGATCGTCATGATACGGCCCTCAAATAACCTTGGGTCCAGCCGGGTTGACATGAAGTCAGCTCGTCAAGATTATTCTTGAAGATGGTGACGCTCCAGGAGCGCCCATGTGCGCTGCCTTTCAATGTGAGATGACAGGTATTTATTTTCCATCACGCTGTCAAGATTGTGTCTTCTGCCCCTCGGTGTTGGCATCCACTTTCAATGGCTTTCAGTGCCTGCGTGATTCAACCCCCATCTGGGCGCTTTGTAGCCGCATCACCTGCTTCAGAACATATGAAATTGAGAGCTTTGTACCCGCATTCGTTCGCGTCCTGTTTCATATTAATGTTCAGCTGCTTGTCACGAGAGCAAGAGCAGAAGGAAGCGACGCGTCAAAGTCGCGTTGCCCGAATTATGCCCGTTTGGGCAGGACCCTTGGCAATTTCTAATATGGACTTTCCAGCTGCATGCAGCTTTCACCAATCTCTCAACGATCATGGCGGAGGATATGTCAGTGAAACAAATCCCGTTGACCATCATAGTGGCCGCCACGCCAAAGAATGGCATTGGCAATAATGGCGGTCTACCTTGGCCAATGCTGAAGAAGGAAATGGCCTATTTCGCCCGCGTCACCAAGCGTGTGCCCATGCCTACTGGGGCTGGCTCTGTCCAGTCTGATGCTTGGAAGCAGACGAACCTGGAGGACACGCGGCGAAACGTTGTCATCATGGGACGGAAGACTTGGGACAGCATCCCGCCCAAGTTTAGACCATTGAAAGATCGGACCAACGTTGTGATCAGCACACAAGACCGGTCAAAGCTCACTGGCATCCCCGAGGAGGTCGTGGTTGCTTCAAACATTGCTTCTGGCCTCCAAGCTCTGGATCAGCATGTCAAAGATGGGAAGGCGCTTGCTGTGGGTCGAGCGTTTGTGATCGGTGGCTCCAGCATCTATAAGGCAGCCTTGGACCTGCCACAAACGAAATCTATCCTGCTCACCAGGATCAAGAAGGACTTTGACTGCGATACGCATTTCCCGGAAGACGTCGGTGCAGCTACGTCGAAATGGCAGCAAAGCAGTCAAGAGGATTTGGAGCGCTTTGTCGGCGAACAGGTGCCCGTCGGTGGTCTCACAGAGGGCGAAGGCGAGCAGAGCACCGCTTATGAGTTTCGTCTCTACGAAAGGTCTTGAGATCTAGGATCGGCATTCCCTCGACACGTGCGGCTACCTGCTCCGAAGCGTCGCCTACGCCGCCGCAATCGGAGCGTCTTGTCCCTCGGCTGTCTGCCCCGCGTTTTCACGCGCCAACAACTCAATTCTCACATGAAAGCTACATCCCGCGACAGCATCGTGCCGAAGATATAGCTTCGCGGATGACCACTGACATGCATTCCGCTGGCAAAGCTGCATCATGGGCGTGAGGGCTGTGCTGTTGCTCTCTGATCAATACGTCTGGACTGCTGGACCACGAATGATCCGCGAGGAGACTGCCGGGCTGACCCGAGGTAAAGCTCCGTTCGCCCAGGAACAGACCAGTCGCGGAAAGACGCGCCTAGGATCCATGGTTGGAACCTAGATTCTACGTAATGCCTACAGCTGTTTCCCTCGGCCCTCTGGTTGTGCTTCAATAGCACTTCTCTTCCGCTGTGTCTCTTGCTGTTCCTACATTACCCGTACACGACAGGACCTTGAAGACTATACAGAGTCCTACCTCGCTCGCACGATCACCAGACCGTTTCTGCCACGGCTTCAACTACCAAAATCAGCGCATCCAGTGCTTAATTGTGTTCGCGTAATTGTACCGCATGAGACAGTAATTCTTAAGATCACCATGTCCGCCAAATCAACCTCAGGGCCAGGCGGCAAGAAGCCTGCCTCTGCAGCCACCAACCTCATTGGTAAGCGCATTTAACAATCTTTGAATGCTCCAGTGCTAAGAAGTCGCAGCCGGTGGAGGAGCTGGCATGATGGAGGCCCTCGTGTGCCATCCGCTAGACACCATCAAAGTCCGTATGCAGCTTTCGCGAAGAGGAAGGACCCCTGGTACGAAGCGTCGCGGTTTCATCCAGACCGGCGTCGAAATCGCAAGGAAAGAAACACCATTAGGCCTCTATAAAGGTCTTGGAGCGGTGTTGACGGGTATCATTCCAAAGATGGCCATTCGATTCACCAGCTACGAGTGGTACAAGCAATTGCTCGCAGGAGAGTCAGGCAGAGTCTCTGGAGGTGCAAACTTCGTAGCGGGACTGGCAGCTGGTGTCACAGAGGCTGTGGCTGTGGTCACACCTATGGAGGTGGTCAAGATCCGATTACAGGCACAGCACCACAGCATGGCCGATCCGCTCGACGTGCCTAAATACCGCAATGCCGCACACGCTTGCTACACGGTCTTGAAGGAGGAAGGCGCTGGAGCATTATGGCGTGGTGTCTCTCTCACTGCTCTTCGACAAGGTACCAACCAGGCAGCCAACTTCACGGCATACACCGAGATCAAAGACTACATCCAGAAAAACCGGCCAGATCCCACCGCACCGCTGCCATCGTGGCAGACTTCTCTGATCGGTTTGGTCTCTGGAGCCGTTGGACCATTCACGAACGCGCCAATCGATACTATCAAGACGCGTCTTCAAAGAACACCAGCCGAGCCAGGTCAGACCGCTATGGGGCGTATATCATTGATTGCCAGCCAAATGTTGAAACAGGAGGGCGTTCGAGCGTTCTGGATGGGAATTACGCCTCGTGTAATGCGTGTCGCCCCTGGACAGGCCGTGACATTCGCTGTCTACGAGTACCTGAAGGGTATTCTAGAAAGGGGACGCGATGTCCCTGCGGCGAACAAGTATGAGGAGTGAAATCCGAGCACAAAAGAGCTTTGCGCGCGCTGTGTTGAAAACTGAAAGTATTATACCTTTTGACTTGGTCGGTGGAGCTTGGCGTAGTTTGAGTATGTTCGCACGATCAAGGCATAGCGCTGGATGCTCGAGCAAGACATTTGTAGAGGGACGGCGATGTTTCGACAGATCGGGAAGGTCCAAGGGGTCCACAGGAAGCCCTTATCAACACCCCGCAGCTACTACTAGAGCTAACAATGAGAAAGCATCCGATAGACACAACAACTTCTAAGATCTCATGGTCAACATACAAGTGGGTAGCATGCTGTCTTCCAATTTTCTGTTTGATTTTCTGCTTGTTCACGGTAAACGTTCTACAGGCTCTGTAATCCAGCCGTCCACATCTTCACGTACATAACATGGCTACAGCAAGCAGCACAAAACACCATCGTGCAGTGATTGGCAATGGAAAGAACTTCTGGCTCTATTCCTCCCACAATGGATTCGACCTCACACATCCGCCTTCCCCGACCTCTCCGACCGTCTCGCCGAACGTTACCATCAAGACCACGACGACTCCAATCACCATAGACCCCACCAAGTCTGCCCTTGTGATCATCGATATGCAGAACTTCTTCCTCAGCGAAGCTTTCGGGCGAGCGAAGGGTGCTGGGCATGCGGCATTGGAGCAGCTGGTACAGTATGGAATTCCAGCTGCACGAAGAGCAGGCATACGGATTATATGGTTGAATTGGGGACTGTCGGAAGCGGATCTAGAAGATATGCCGCCGGCTGTGAGTCGGGCGTTTGGATTCGAGGTGGTTGAAGATGTCGAAGGGAGCTCGAATGCGACTGCTGCGGATAAGCATGGGGCTGCTAGAGTCCCTGCTGTTGATGGTGAGGACAGTAGGAGGGGCAAGAAATATGCTGGCGTTGGCAGCGACTGCGGAATCCTGACCGATCCGAGCACGGGCCAGGATGTTGACGCTGGACGGCTTCTGGTTAGAGACGCATGGAATAGCCTTCTATACCCTCCTCTTGACACAATGTATGAAGAAGGCACCGGATTGAGCCATCGGCCGGATGTGTGGATTCACAAGAATCGCATGAGCGGCATGTGGGGTGCCAGCAGTGCTTGCGAGGAGTTCCTGGAGAAGGAAGGGATCAGAACTCTGTTCTTTAGCGGTGTGAACACAGATCAATGTGTGGGTGGAACGCTGACGGATTCGTTCTCGAAGGGTTATGATTGTGTTTTGCTCAATGACGGGGCGGCGACCACAAGCCCGGAGTACTCTCAGCTTTGCTTTGAGTACAATGCGGCAAACACGTACGGATTTCTGGCGAGTTGCAAGGCTCTCGCAGAAGGCGTGGAGGCGATGGAATGAGCCAAGCATATTCGCATTAGTCGATATCGAACCTCGTCCTGCTCCGTCTTGCCTTCGCAATCGCCCCTGTTTCCGCCTGCTCGTGCCTCTTCGAACTCTTGTGGCGTTGCAGCTTCTCCTCTGCTTCAATTTTCTCCTCATCACCAAGACTGAGGCCTTGGCTTTGTCTCTTCCTGGCCCTCTCGTCGATCAAGTCCGCCGCAACTTGGTCAAAGTCATCCAATGGCCTCCTTTGCACAGCTTCTGTGGTCTTCGGCAGTGATTGTGGAATGATACTCGGCAGAGTCATTTGCCTTTCAATTCTGCCTCCTACTCGTCGCAAGGTGCGCCCGCCCTCGTTGAGAAGGCCGCGTTCGTCTGCTGAGAGACGTGCTTTTCGTCTTGGTGAGAGGTCAACATCGTCGAGCTGATTAACGGAGCTATGTGGACTGGGGGGCATCTGGTAGACGGTCTGTTTCGTGCCGTCATCGTGGCAATTCTGGCCGAGAGGAACTAGACCGCCCGATGCATCATAGCCGTTCAACTGCGCCTCATTGTCATGCTGCTCATCCAGCCGTTGCATTACTTGCTTCGCGTGTTTTGTTTCAGCATCGAGAATGCTTTTACTGAGCGACTGCTTCAGCGCTTCCTGATCCTTAAAGTTCAGGACATTGGCGGCGGGTTCAGACTCTTCATCACAAGCAGTAATTAGCATACTGCATGGAGGCAAAGATCGAATTGAACTGCGGTAGAAGGCATCCCGAAGCTCTTTATGAGGGTACACCAACTTGGCGATCGCGGCTAACTCATCCTCCCGATACTGCCCACTTTCTTTGCCTTGCCAGTAACTCTCCACCATTGGGCGAAACAGTCGATTATTTCGACCCAGTCGCTGATACACTATTTGAAATTGTTCTGCTTGAGGGCAAGTGCGAAGCAGACGGTCTTTCAGGATCCCAACCAGAGCTTTGGGATGCGGACGTAACTCGAGCGCTGTGGCGGCAGCATAAAGGTCGAGCAGCGTTTCCAAGCTAGCTGCGTCTGGGTTCGAGATGAACAGGACATGAAAGTCTTCATCTGCAGCTGGGATATCTGCATTGTGTTCCATCCAGTCCAGACACTGCCAGACTGCTTTTCTGCTGGGTTGGGTCGCGACGTCCTTCAACATGACAACTAGAGTCTTTTGAGACATTGGCGCCGCAAAAGGCTTGCAACGTGCGGCTGTCACCTGTGAGTGTGACTCAGACATGGACATTGGCTGTGTCTCTTTCGTAAAGAGTGCATTGCTGTCAGTACTGCTCTCCAAAATCGGCTTGACCACTCTAATGGAGATATAGCTGCGCTGCTCCGAGTTGCTGGCTATCTTGACGCCGGCCATGGTATTGATGAAGTTCTTGTGCAGACCCGATCGCTTCAAGATGCGGTATGTTACCTTGCCGATCGCTCCCGGTAGTCGCCACAAGGGCATCACTTGCTCCATGAGATTTTCGCTGTCGTGGTTTTCGAAGCCAATGTGGCGCAGCATCTTCTCGTACTCGCCAGTCTTGGGCATATCCTCGCAATAGCCCAGCCGGAGAACTTCCTTGAGCATATCAGACGAAGCATTGAAGTCCACTTCATGCATGACCAGCACGCCGCCAGGCTTGAGGTGGTCGTAAAAGCCCTGTAGTACTTTGTATGGCTCGTCGGCATGCACGAAAGTATCCATGGTATATATGCCGTCAAAGTAGTCGTCAGGGTAGGCAGAAAGGTCTGAGTAGTCGCCCTCGCATACACTGACTTTATCTTGAAGTCCATGAGCCTTGATCAGACGCTGAGCTTGCTTGACATGGCGGGAAGTGAGGTCGATGCCGCTGACTTTCCGATCACTTCGTGCTATGAACAAAGTAACACCGCCGGGTCCAAATCCGACATCCAGCACATGATTTCCAGCTGGGAGAGCAAGTCGGTCAAACAATTTCTGCTCCATGGCCGACTGAGCTTTCGAAACGCCGAATGATAGAGAGGGTCATCTGATTCCCTTTGGCCAAAGACCGCAATGCCGGTAGTTTGCTGACAGCAAACTATATTCAAAACGCGATTCAGCTGAGTCATAGTATTCCTCAACAGATGGTGCTTGTGTCGTCTTCATGTTCCGCTTGAGACCATTACCTGTGACAGGGCCTGGTCGTTTGCGTGGACATGTCAAACTGCTTGCATCAGATGGACGAGGCTCGGTCAGGCCTTCATGTGTGGAGTCATTGAAACGCTGTTCACTATCTGTAGCCCAAGCACCTATTCTGTCGAACCGACTGTCGTCCGAATCACTAGCATAAGAGCTGGCCTCCAAGCTGCTAGCAGGAGACCCGAGCAGCCGTTCGGCGGCCAAACGTGAGAATCGAGTCAACAGCCCAAGTGGCACGGCTCGGACAAATGCCTCGCCGGCATATATTTCAATCGGCTCCTCGAATGTGCTGTCCACCAGTGGAGCCTGCTTGGTCTGCGCATGTTGCTGACCGTGCTTGTCGCCGTCCTCGTGACTGATGTTCGACCTCACCGTGACGAACGACAGGCGCGAAGAGTCGGTCATCGATGATGTAGCCCAGGTACTGCGGATGCTGCTGCCAGCCAAAATCCTCGTAATGGTAAGGTGCGTATTTGGCAGAACACCAGCTCGGGTACTGCCACCAGAATGGCTCGAATCCTTGTGGTGGTGCTTGTAGATGCGGATGACCGAAAAGCCGCGGGTTGTACTTGTATGGGTCTCGATACGAGCGCTCCGGAGATCGTTGTTCGAGGGTCGTGGAGCCTCGCGAAGAGATTTGAGTGAAGTCAGTTGTTCCTTTATGGCTGCTGGAAGTCATAGAGTCGATGTTGGCAGTCTGCGTTAGCATCATGAAATTGCAAATGTCCTGAGGTTGAAATTGTGATTCCTAAGCGAATAGTGTTGAAGAATTGTGATATTTGGTGAATGTGAAAGAGCTTTGAAAATGGGAATCGGCATTGTATAGAAAATGCGTCACTCAGGCAAAGAAGCATTGCATGCCATGCGCCATGCTGAGGTCTGACCTCTCAGAAGCTTGCCATGTGATAGGAGTCGCAAGCTTGAAGCGAACTATGATAGAAACAAACCCGTGGTACAACCACCGTGACTCCGAAGTGCGAGTCCTCGACCGTCCGCCTTGCCTTGATCTATTTCGAAAGCACTGACAGCGCCGCATACGACCCGAATTGAGCGTACACGCGCAGCAGGTAGGCATTCGCTCCAACTTGGTTCCCGAAGATGATAAAAGGCGTCCGCGAATCGCCAGGCTGCAATGAGAACAGCCGTGAGGACATGGAACTGACCAGTGTCTTGGAAAACACATAGAAACGGCATGTGTGAATATCGAGAAAAGAGGAGTACATGTATACAGTTCTGGTCTGCTGCTGTCGACCACATACGAGAATGCGGCCAGCAAGCCCTGTGATTGGCTGAACACCTCCGCTCGATGGATGACGATCTTCCCTTGCACATGCACGCAGGATCTCGGCCATCAGCAAGAATCGATCTACCCATCCTATCAAGGAAATAGTCAAACATCTGCTCAGGAACTCGTCGCATAACCACACACACCTCACAACCGAACACAAACATCATGGCCGACCCAAAGCAACAGATCATGGACCAAGTCCGCCAACAGACTGCTCTCTCCAACGCCAGATTATTAGTCGAAGTAAGCATATACTTCTATCATTCATCCTCATACATTTGCGCTGACGGGTGGTCATTAGAAAATCAACGAACATTGCTTCGAGCGCTGCATCCCGAAACCTGGAGCCTCAATGTCTTCGAGTGAACAGACTTGTTACACAGCATGCATGGAGAAGTATATGGCGAGTTGGAATACTGTCAGCAGGCAGTACTTAGGACATGTGCAGAAGGGTGTTGGTGGGCAGGGATTTGCTGGGCTATAGATGGGTCGATACTTGGGATGGGTTCATGAGGAGGAAGAGGCATAGAGAATGGTCGCGGAGCAGTCCCAGAGGAGGCTGTAAGCAAAGCGATTACCAGCACTATGGCACAGTTCGCAGGAGAGCAAGGCACGCTGTTTCAGGTGGGAGGCGTGCATGTACGATGTGGATCAGGGCACGGCATCTATGTGGCGTACACTGGAGTTTGTGCATTACAACACTTGGAAAAGCGCTGGGGGTCCCGTGGGCGGCAGCAATCATTACAGTCGATGGACGACATGCTTGTACAGTACAAATGTGGATATCTATGCTCCGCTGAACGCATTGATGTATGATACCAGAAAATGCCAGCCCACACGCGCTTGCTATGCATACGCTGCAACTTATCCAACTTTGCTCACATCTACGTCACCATGGAGGCACTCGGTCTCTATCTTTGCGTTAAAGCAGTAGGCGGCGGCGTGCCCTTCATGGGCGGCGGACTCAACATCGTCTTCTGCCGCTCAGCATACTCCTTCACAATAATGCTGCAGCTGACCTCCTGACACAACTTCTTCCTCCTAGCCGGCGGCAACAGACCCGCAAATTCCAATCCGCTCGCTCTCTCGATAGCCTCAACAGGGACCTCGAAGTCTTGCAAAGGCTTGTCATTAGGAATGCGATCATTAGGAAGCACAAAAGCTCCCACAGACACATTGCCACCAGTCTTGCCATCCTCGGCGAATATAACCTTGTAGAAGTGCGTGGGTACTGCGACGTTTGGCGGGTGACCAATGACCTCGTAGGAGACGCGCCATTTGTTGTCGACCGGATCCCGCTTCGGCAGGTACAGCGGCCCTGTCACAATGCGGACAGATGGGTAGAAAGATGTCAGTCGCCTGCAGAAGTCCTCGAAATGCGCCCAGTAGTCTCTATTGAAGCCCTCGCCGACTTGTGGACACATGTTGCTCAACGCAAACGTCGAGTCCATGGCGGTCTGACTCCACTTGGCATCCGCGGCGGGGACTTGATGTCCTCTGTCGTACCCGCTCCTAAAGTAGTCCTTCAGCTTTGCCCGGAACTTCTCAGGTATACTCTCGTCCTCCGTGAACACTGAGTGTCTTCGATCGCCATTCTGCATCAGCAAAGAGGCTGGTGTGATGTGCTCGGCTACCCAGTGCGGGTTTCTTCTAGCTCGATCGAATGCAGATGTCAAGCTGCAGGCTGATCTGATATCGTTCACGGGTCCAGGAAAGCCGTATTGGAAGACGCCTGAGGGGTCTACGGGCGGCACGATGGGCACAGTGGGGTCATCTCGGCGGAGTGGTACGGGTACTGGTGGTGCAGGAGTGGTTCGAGAGGGCGAGATGCCTCCCGGCGTGGTGACTGTCGTGGCCGGTGTAGCGACGGCCGCACTATCTCCCAGCTGCTTCTTGTTGCCCGATATCCCATATATCGCAGCTGTTGTCGCAGCGCCTACAGCTGCTGATGCGCCGGCGACGATGGCCAGCGTAAACTTGCTCATATTGGCTGTTGCTGGCAATGGCATAGAGCTGAACAGGGCAAGGAGGCGGACAAGTGCTATAAATCCCTACCCACGCTACCGCCTGGCCCTGGTCATGCTGCCGCCGGTGAGCTTGATAGATCATCTGCCATCGTTTGAAGATTTGCGACGCGTGACGCGCCTGCCCGATTGATTGGCGCGCTGCATACGGATGCTTCCGTGCATGTAGCCCGTGCTTTCTTCACACCTCACCTGACTGCTGATCTGTCTTCTCCTTCGACGACACCTCACTGTCTCGTATCGTCAAAGGCATTGCTTAGCTCCGTCACCTGAAAGAGAGCGATTCTCAGAGTGAGCATTCCTAGCCCGCCACGGCCATTCGGCGTTGTGCCTTACAGCATGTCTCAGCTTCGCGATGGCGACAGTCTTGCGATAATTCATCTCAAACGACAATGTATGGAAGTGTGCTTCAGTCGGTAGCCGGAGCAGTCTATGCGGCATACTTTCAGATTCTAGCTGTGACACATGAAGAGATTTCTGATTAGCCTTGATATTGACGGAAGCAAAATGAGGAACGATGATGTCGCAAGCGGCTACACGAAGCAGCCATCAATTGATTGCTATGGAAACACACTAGCATCATCGCCTCCACCCCCAGAAGACCACGCTGAATTCAGGCCGACATGGCCGGTATCAAGCTAAAGCTTGAACAGATGCAGAAACCATGTCGAAAAACGTCAATGCTAGTGTTCAGCGGCCTGCTCAGCCAGCACAGTGGTAATTAAATCTCCTCCCAATCTCCTCTGGTCTCTCCTCCTCTAGTCCTAGCATCACCGGAGTACCATTTTTCTACTTCTGCGCCTGGGCCGACTCGGTCGCGCGTGCGCGTGCCTGATGCTTGGACTCAACATCAAACAAGCGCTCCAGGAAGCGGTCTTCGAAGATGTATGCCTCGATGTCCCGATTTCGATCCTCCGGAATCTGCTGCTTGTACCAGAAGGTCTGGAGGGACTCGACTGCGTTGGTGATGAGTGGATGCTTGGAGTGATTGAGCAACTCCCAGCATGCGGCGAGCTCCTTCACCGTGATCGGGGTCTCGTGGAACTTGGCGCAGATCTCCTCCTGAAGCGGGAAGAGGGTCATTGGCATCTTCAGAGCAATCGCAAGCGAGAAGACCTCGATGGCAAGCTCCAGGTCGTGTTCATCGAGCGTCGTCATGTTGAGAATTGGCAAGTTGTTGGCTTCCTTCTTGGTGTCCAGGAAGTCCATGAGAGCGACGATTGCTGTGTCGGTCGGGTAGCGCCCTACCAGACCGATCTTCTCTGGTAAGCGATACTGAACAACCTCGCTCGGATCGCTGCTCTTGGACACGGCAGGGAGTTGCGCTTGTGCGTGGCGACAGAAGCGCTTGAGGGTGCGAATGTCGACACCCTGCTTGACGATACGGCCATCCGGCGCGCAGACATCGACCTTAATGAATTGCTTCTTCGGTGGAGAAGGCTTATTCGACGGGGTAGTTGACGTGATATTCTTCAGAGTCTTGGCCGATGGTCTCGCGGTGTCATCCTTCTTGGCTCTGAAGTTCTTATTGCCCATGCTGGGCAACTAGTGTGTGGGAAATTGTGTGTGTCAATGAGAGAAGCGGAGACTATGGACCTCGATGTCCGTGTGTAGAATGCTGTTGTCGAAAGCGATTGAATGGTTGGAATATCGGCTTCTGCTGTAAGTTGTGGAAGTCGATGTTGAAGAAAAGATTCAGAAATGGACGTAAGATCGGATTTTATAGTCAAGGCGGCTAGAAGCTATATAAAAAGACAGGTGAATCTCGGAGCCAGAGCCAGGCAACTGCCCGCCCGTGAATGGCATCGAGCTAGTGGAAATGTGAAAGTCGACAACCACATGTCAGCGTGTTCGACCAATGAACAGTTGGTAGTGGCAGTCATTCACGATCGACTGGCACGACAATCCACTTCTTATCTGGACGCCAGGGACTACGGCAAATGGGAGACCGAGACATGCAGCAAGCAGGCAAATCGTGCGTTCTTTGTCACGCGTGAGCGGTAGACAATGCTTGTCACCCAGACCTGCTTAAAGAAGTGAATGTTGTTTGGCATCGCGTCAGATGAATCACGTCCGCCTTTCCGTCAGTTTGGACAAGCAGACAAGCAGACTCGCAGACTAATGGAAGCAATCAGACATGTGGTCAGCGAATCATATACGAGACAAGCGATTGTACTTGAGCCCGATCGTTCTCCGCAACACCGTAGGCCAGATGCACTGTTTGCAATCAACAGGCACAGACATCAAGAGGCACATAGCGCGCACGGCTGGTATGCCAAAGCATCGCCAATAGCGCTGTGATACTCTACACTCGCACCTACCGGGCGGAATTGGGAACGGCGAAGATGGCACTGTTGGGCATAGCTTGCATTCTACCAGCATCAAACATTGATCAAGACCGTTCACCAATGGCACAGCGATGAAGCTGCTCTGCACGCCAACTTGTCCGCTATGCACTACAACTATCGGTCTACTCTCCCTTCAAGACGTCCATTACCACGAAACGTTAGGTCCAGACTGGTCATTATCAGCCCATCCACCTCCAGCAGTGGTATCGTTCCCAGCATCGGCATTCCCACAATCCCCTGACCCCCAGTCGCCGTTAACAACAGCTGCGTCGCTGCCTTCTTGTCCGTTCCCGCTACCTCCACCATTCG
Organism: Teratosphaeria zuluensis; assembly: GCA_007113905.1. NCBI lineage: Eukaryota > Fungi > Ascomycota > Dothideomycetes > Mycosphaerellales > Teratosphaeriaceae > Teratosphaeria > Teratosphaeria zuluensis. The sequence continues at coordinate 244,274 of VCMQ01000023.1, forward strand.
TACCAGCAGGGCTGCCACTGGCGTGAGCCGTGCTCCTTACTCTTGCCAGGAAGGACCCCCTGTCCTTGCGAAATGCTCGGTCCAACTCTTCCTCCTGCTGCCTGTATTGGTCGATCTGGCGCCGCTCTTCGAAACCGAGTCCTTTGTAAGATTTGTTCAAACCAGTGACCGCTCTCTCCACCACACGGTTTCCAGCATTCTTGCCAAGCAGCTCCCAAGTTGCTTTGAGCTCCTCCGTTGACATTGCTTCTTTGTTGACGATTTCCTGCAGACTTTTGCTCAAGTCTTTAGGAAGGACGAATTCGATATTCTCCATGATTGCGTAAACGTTGATTTTGAACAGCAAGTCTCCTCCAACCTCATCAGCCGTGGGCGCAGGAGCCTTCTCGCTTCCGTTGTTATCCTCGCACCAATCCATGAGCCACTTCACGGCATCTGTATCTGGCTGACGGTAGTGGAAGTTGAGGAGAGTGTATGTAGGACTTTTCGGATCCTCAATCGAAAGGTTGCTTCTTGCGTGCTTGGAGAACCGCTTCAGCGCTCCTTCACTGATGGCTTTGCGCAAGATGAGTGAGCCGTCAGTATCGTAGATATCAACCTTTCGCCCTCGCCTGTCTGGAGAGTTGTATTGGTCGGACTTCTCTTGTTTCTCGTATTTGATGCCGTAGGGGTTACCGAGCTTGATCGTTTTGCTTTCGTTAGCATGGACGTGCGAGAATCTTGATCCGCTCATTGCGAGGATCCTTAGTGGAAGTGATGATCACAGAAGTGTAGGGCGGAACGGGAAGGGTCTTATACAATGAAACCGACATGTTTGCTGCTCTCTTTGGTACGACCAGGCTAATTGAATGAGAAGGGCCCAGACTGCACCATCACGTTGAGGCCCGTTGTCATCCATGTTTCTGCTAACGAACTCCTGAGCTGTGTTTTCACAAAGGTCTCTGCGTCTGCAAAGCGATTCGAAGTACCACCAACACGCCGTCCAGCATCTTGCTCGAGTTTGACTCGGCGGTCAACCTTCAGCGACGATTCACACAAAGCAACCAAAACGGCCCCTGTACCCGTAGTCGAAGCTGCGATTTGGCAAGTTCAAGGCTAAATTTTGCTATAGCATATAGGATCAGCTCTGCTCAGATGAGACCATAGGCTTTGAACATACCGCACGTGCATCGGCGCGAACGCTGCCATATTGCGGAGTCCAAGGACCTGGTGCAGCGTGGTTGAAAGCTACATTGGAACCTTGTCCAAAGAAGCCTGGTAGTTGATAAGTGCGCACGTTACGTTCGTTGTCTGCCTTAAAGCTCCCAATTGGAGAAGCCCAGGGGCCTGGTGCCCCATGCTTGAAAGCAGAGCTAGAGACTCGCCCTAGAAAGCCGGATAGTGAGTAGGTGTCCATGCTGTGTGCAACGGTCTGTGGAAATACTTGGGTATGAGAGGCATGAAAAACGAAGGTGCAGAGTGCCCATACTCATAGCAGTTATCATTGAACAACATGCCCTACCGTTCTTCGGTGCGTCAGAGCATTGACGATCCGCGCATAGAGCAGCGCCTTCGCTCATCACGAGTAGTGCATGGCGCCATTGATTGCTCGCGATCTGGGTACAGCTCATGCTCAGAGGTGCATTGGCAGCGAAACTGCACGATCTGTCGTCAATGCTCTTCGATACCACAAGCTCAGGAGGGCAGAAGATTCCAGATGCCGCGGTGTCATGAACGCTCGATCTTATGCATGTCTCTGTCAATACCCTGACCTATAGTGCTGCACATCGATTCACAGCTGTGGGGATCCTCTGTAGCGCCTGTTGACCACTTCAACCACCGTACACTTGCTTGGCAAAAGCACCAAGCTGGTCCAAACCGATGATTCTCATGCTTCGGCGTCACGTACCGAGCCAGTCATATACCTCAGAATCCTGATAATGCCAAAGCCACAGGATCATCTTTTCATTCGTTTGAATAGTGGCTGCAGTCTCTGTGTAATCACCGCAGAAACCGTAACACCTTTCATGCTGTTCCAATTGCAGCCGGCCTGTATCCGGTCATTGACCGAAGAGTCATTGTACTTCGCGGTCTAGGACTTTCGTTGAGTCAGTCTTATGACTGTTGCTTGATAGTGACTTCATCAGTCAACGCTCGAGGTGCGCATCATGTCTTTGACGGCGGTCTCAGGCTATCGGCACTCCTTGGTCTCAATCAACCCTCAGTTGCCTGACAAATGTCTCAGGGATAGAAGAGTCGATATCCTGACAGGATCTGTCTGAAAAAGGCAGTCGAAGAGTGGTTGAACATACATACTTGACTTGCTGCACGGGCGACAGTTTGGCGCGGCTCGAGGGCGATGATCGAGTGAAGCACTATCCATTGCACAAGTCATGAGACTTCAGCAGCTTTTGAGCAGCTTCGGCTGTCTCAGGATCGATAGTGATGGGAATCAGAAAGTGCCGAACGATCGCGCGCGCGTGCCGTATGCGCCAAAGCGGTAGACGAATATGTCGGATGCGAGCAGGTGGAACCACTGCGAATGTCGTGCAAGCTGCATGCGAATGCACAAGCCCCGAGTTCTGGCACGCAAATGCTACCTCAGGCTCCTGTGACACACTCGTGGACGGGAGTTGCCGCACTAGCGTGCCGTTGGGAAGCTCAAAAGATTTCCAACAGACACTTCTTTCCTTTCTTTCCTTTCTTTCTCGATACAAACGCATCAAGCTCTCCTCCCTCTCCGCCGCCCTCACTTTGGCATTGTGCTCACGGGCCTTCATTGTGAGAGGGTATGGACTCCGATTAGGCTCTGATGTCGAGGCAACCTTTGGTTGCTGGGGCATCAGAGAGAGAAAGGACTCCCGGGGGTTCCCAGGGCGCATCTTGATGATAGTTTCTCGCTGCTGGCGACCTGTAAGGCTGTAGATTGACATGGAGGTCCCTGGTACGCCTTGTGTGTTGGTTTTCGTGAGGTCTCCCATCGATCTATCTGCCAGCTGCAGGTACTCGGAGGGTGACACGCGCTCGATTGCAACGTGCAAGGCTTCTTGCGACGATCTAAGAAACGAGGTTAGCTGTCGTGTTGCTGTCGCGCTAAAGGCTTTGAATAGGCCCAACGCGACCTGAGCCCCAAACGATAGTGCGCAAGACATTGCTTCAGCATTCACGGGATCCGATCTGACTAGCACGCCAAAGCTTTGCAAGTCGACGCCGAGCCTGTGTATACTACAATCGTGAAGACATGTTCTTGCTGCACTGCTCCAGCTACAGAACATCAGATCAATGGCGGCGAAGAACCCGAGAGCCTTGACATCGCAACAGGACTTGCCTCGGCGTCGCTTCGAGACTGTGCTACGAGAAAATTCCCAGCAAATCCGGACGTTGTACTAGAGTGAAAGGCAGGTGAGGTTCCTGGCGAGACTCGCGCAGTCACTGTCTCGCTGCAGTATGCTCGCAATAAGTACAGCTATGCCTCGATACAAGTGCCAATCAGCTCAAATCAGCTCTCAGATCTCCTGGAAGCACGTGTGACGACAGAAGGTCTGCGCCAGCACCATAAAGTAACACTCGACCGAAGCGACACATACTAGCAGAGATGTCGACACACAAAGTGAACAGGAGGTAAGGTGAGATGAGATCGTGGGGAACACGTGCAGCCCGAGCGCCACCCGGATCGACACCGATCTGGCCAAATATGGCAGCATTAGCGAGACTTGACCTTGAGAAAGAACAGCCATCTCGTGGTGTACAGTTTCGCTGATGTGTTCTACACCATTGAGCTGCCCGTCGCCTGCGTTTTCGGCAATCGACTAATCCACCCACAATTGCAAGGACGGTCTTGTGTCGCAGATACAGTCTTACAGGGTTGGCCCTTCGAGCAAATTACAACACTGCTCCGCCTCTTGACCTCCGCCGAGAGCCGCACATTTATCACGCCAATAGCTTGGACATCGCGACAAGAGCACAGACCGGCTAAGCTTCAAGCTCTCTGCTCGAGGTGTTGCAAGACAGCTTGAAAATATATTTGCTATCCCCACACCTCAAGGACCACTCTTGTCTGTATTGCACGCGGCCGCCATCCGCAGACTCACGGAATCGATTGTTGCATCCCGAGGGTACAGGCATAGAAAAGAAGGACAGGTATAGCTGTGGCCTAGGCACGAAAGCAAGTCTGCGGCCAGGTGCCGCAGGTTTCGCTGGGAGCGCAGGAAGAGGAGGAGTGGGTTGGGGTTGTACAGTAGGACGGAAGAGAGTTGGAGCGAAGCAAACTTGCCAGCAGCGGCTCTCGCACTGTGCTAGAGCCGCATTGTCGGATGTAGTACATTCGAAGAGGGATGGATCCGCAAAGTCAGGCCTTTACTCCGTACGGCAGCAACAACGAAACCTGGCGCTTGCAGTCAGAAGTGACTCGCATTGCGCAGAGTCAAGCGGAGCACGCCGAGCGTATTGCCAGGCTTGAACGGCGAGCGGACGACGATGCCCGCATGAAGAGCGTGTGGGGTCAGAGTTCGCCATTTCCCAGTGTGCTCAGTGGCACGCCGCAGCAAGGTGAGATGCACGCTGTCATTCAGACTACTGTATATTGGCTTACACAATGATGGACAGGCCCTGTACAGCATCCGCCAGTCGACCGCTTCCAAAACTTCGACGACGACGCCACCAACCTGATGAGCAGTCTGCATCTCGACGCGGAGGACGAGCCGCGTAGTAGAGGTATGGGTGCGAATTCGAGAGCCAACAGCGTCCGTTTCGATGAGTCTGCGAATCAGAACCACTTTGCGACTCATTCGACAAGACCTTCAATGGACTATATGTCGCGCACTAGCAGTGGGCTCGGAGGGTTTCAGCTGAGCGAGCGCACGTCGTCGCATAAGTCTGATGGCCGTGCTAGCTCCGTACACTCGATGCGATCGGCTGCATCTGGCAGAGCTAATAGCTTCAACTTGGATACGAGCTACGGCCTGGGCGATTCCAACCGGTCACCATTAGAGACGCCTGGACTTGCGCCCGGTTTGCTGTTGCTTGGATCCGTGCCGGCCATTATCCGATGCTGGATGAACACCAACTTCAAACACGATGCACTGCTATACGCGGCCGTTTGCACAGGCTCGTACAAGTCTTTCTTGGACCTGCGGCTGATACAAAAACTTGGCTTTGAGCACCAGGTCTCGGCCGACAATGGCGTTCGGACAATAAATCTGCCTGTCTTCTTTCCAGAAGCCGTGCCACACCCCTCATCGTCACGCTCAAGCAGTCCTGCGCCCCAGCTGCCAACACTTACAGTCAGCTTTCAGGTCGTGGAGAATGCGACTGTTGAATCTGAGAGCAGAGCCATCCAGATCTTTCTGGGCAGCGATGTTCTACGAGCGCACAATGCAGACGTTCTCTTCTCGTCGAACAGTATGACGCTGTTTGATGATGATCGAAGCAAGCTGAGCATACCGCTTGTCAGACCTGAGAGTGAGGCGTCTTTCAAGAGCTTGTACATCACGACCGGGAAGTCACAGAGCACGCCGCAACAACAATCTGTGATGACCGAGCAGCCACGGGATCCGCTTTTCCTGAATGGCCTGGGTCAAGGTAGCTCTGGCGCGTCACTGTCATCAGCGGCCGTTAGTCCGCCACCAGGCAAATACCGACCTCCGGGTGCTCTTGCAGCAGAGGCTGGCAGTATGGTAGACGCAGCGAAAGCGGGCGCTACCGGCTCTGACAGCGATCTGCGCCCGGCAAGTAGACCGTCGAGTGCATCACGTCCGCTACTTTCTATGCTCGACACCCGCGCGGACGTACCCGAGCAGCATACGGAGTCGGGGTCGCAGAATGCGACGCCATTGCGCTCAGGCACTAGTCCTGCCATCTGGAACAACTGGCGCCGCGACAATGCTGCCCCATCTTCTACAACCACGACGCCGCAAACAAGTGGTTTGGATTGGGCCAATGCGAGCAGAAACCGTGATAGCACGTACCAGCGTAGGGACACCGGCATCAAGGTGTTGAAGCCCAAGAGTGCGAGCAGGACGGCTTCAGCATCATTTGCCTCCAGCTCCAGCCCGGCCGACGGACGAAGCAGATTCTTCGACGAAGGTAGACGCCGCGACGACTCCACTTCGGGGTCTACTGTATCCGCAGCAGACAAGGAGAAGGAGAATCGAACGCCGTCAATGACTTCTACGAGTACGGCTGCGTCGACAACCAAGACGAAAGCGAATCCCATAGGAGGGGCGTCCGCGTTTTCCTGGTTGAATTCTGGTGGGTCGAAATGAACGAAAGGGAGCTGAAGTGTATGGCACATTGTTTGGGCGCGATGACAAGCATTGCAGGCTGGTCTTGTTGTAGAGTATATGGAAATGTGGCGGAACTATGTCGGCAACATTGTGTGAGCCGCATGAAAGGTATAGCATGGTTTGTAGGCAAAGTGAGGCTGGCTTTCGCCTCGTAATGAGCCAGAAGCTTCTACCATGTTTGTGCTCACGACGCGTGTCGTTGTCTGCCTGATCTTGGTCCATCCTCACCGCTGAACGCCATATATACTATCAGGTCCCGATTCAGTATATATCGATCTTGTGACACGTGAACGCGACAAAAAGAAACACGTCGACCCAATGCGACGGAACCGTAACGCCACAGCAGCGCGCCAAGAAATGTGCTGCAACCTCAGGCTTTGAAACGCGACATCATCAACCTGAACTTCGAAGCCGTTCAAACGCTGACCCGATCGATCTTTGAACTTGCGCCTCTTTACGCGACTTCAGTACAATCGATACACGAACCGCACACGACCTTCAACAACCTTGTCGCGTGCCTATGAAGGACAGCAGTCACTAGTCACCTGCTCCGGCAATTGCTATAAACGAAGAAACAATCTGTTTGTTGGATCGAAGCTGCTCGCCATCGTGTGAGCAGCTTCCTCGTAACGACAGACATCACGGCCTCGTCACAGAAGCGCCGAAGGCTTGGGAACATCACTAGTGACGCAGATTCTTCCATTCGCGACTCCACAGAAGCATTTTTCGATCAACACGGTCTCCGGGTCCACGCCGCTTCCTCGCCCTCCAGCTCGCCGCAACCGCACCTGCCGGACAGCGAGGGAGCGAGTCCGTCGAGCACGCGCAACACGAGTCCGCCGAGTGCGATTCCAGGGCACGTGCAAGGTGACTTTGGGAGCTGCGGGAATCAGTGTGAAGGTGGGGCGAGTCCGAGTGGGGAGTTTGCGAAGATTAGCATTGAGAGCCAGAGCGGGAGCGGATTCATGAGTGATAGTGAGGGTATGGGATTGAAGAGGAGTAGTGGAAGGTCGACGTCACCAGCCAAGAGAAGCGCGGCAGATATGGATGGCGATGACGATATGGAGTTTGGGCAGCCGCGAGGGTTGGATCAGCAAAGGCAGGAGAAGTCGACGGGCAGTCTGCAGATGGAGAAGGACAATGGACGGCCGCAGTCTAATGAGGCGATGAGCGAAGTCCAGCTGCAGAATGGTGGGAGTGAGGCCACGCAGGGCACAAATACGGCTACAGGGTCGGAGGATGCTACGATGAGCACGTCAGCCACAAGTCTACAGTCTGAGGGCCAACCGCCGCCATATTCGGAGGAAGATGATGATGCGAGGTGGCGGAAGGGCTCGTCAGCTACAAGCTCCAAGCAAATACCTCCGATTGACGAGCAGGTTACCAAGGTCCACCAAATGATTGAGAATCATCAACTCGATGAAGGTACCAGAGGATGCCTCGTCGCCAATTCATGGTTGCAGCGCGTGCTCTCTCGGACGACAGAAGGCATGAGCGCAACTTCGAAGGCACAGTATCCGAAGGAGGCTCGTGAGGGTGACATTGGTCCAGTCGACAATTCGAGCATTGTACCACCGGGAGGCCTACACTCGCACCTCAAAGACCACGTTGGGCAACGTTTCGTACCGCTCAAGCCTGGTATGACAAGACAAGAGGATTTTGAGGTCGTGCCAGAGGATGCTTGGGGCTACATGATGGAATTGTACCCGCCGCCGCCTGTTGGGCGTGACGGACCAACTCAGAAGATCGTGCGGTATGCCCACAACACTACCGAGACGCCTGGTCAGAACATCCAATGGGAGTACTACCCGCCGACCATCACAATCCGCAAGGTCCCACAATCTGTCGAACAGCCGAGATATGCGGTAGCCGAACTACAGAAGAAAAAGTTATGTGCTGAGCGAGGGCAAAAGACGCCAGACGATGCCATACGGCTAGTATCGTCACGGTCTGAGAAGTTTCAGTACTTCCTAAGGCGAGCGAAGGAGGCCGCTGGCATCCCGTTGACGTCGAAAGTGAAGATCTTCAAGCAGCTTGAGCCAAAGGCTGTTAGTACAGATGAGGCGACCAAGCAAACGAATGGAGTGATGTCACCTCCTGCTTCTCGGAGCACGTCACCCTCCAAAGCCACCAAGTCAAATGCTGCCAAGCTAGTCGTAACGCCGGAAGAATTCAAGAAGATGGACCTTGGTGTTGACTTGGAGCACTTGGATGCACAAGATCAGACTGGCAACAGCAGCTATAATGGCAACTCCTCAATGGAGCTTCACGGGTTGTACGAAGACACAGTCTTGATACTGGAAGAGCAGACCGGTGGCCCTGGAGGTGGCGAGTATGGGTCCGATGCTAAGAAGCCTGTGAAGAGATTCAATCTGAACGCCGCAGGCTCAAAACCTGCATCTAGGAGCGCGTCACCTGGCGGCGTTTTGACTCGCGGCAGGGCACGTGCCAATGGTCGCACACGAGGAACTGTTGGTCTTACCAATCTTGGCAACACCTGTTACATGAACTCGGCGCTGCAGTGTATACGCAGTGTCGAAGAGCTAGCAGTGTACTTCTTGTCGAAGCATTGGAGACCTGAAATCAACGCGAACAATCCGCTAGGACATGGTGGTAAGATGGCAAAAAACTATGCGGAGCTTGTCGAGCAGATCTACAGTGAGAAGGCCGGCAGCTCCGTGACGCCTTCCGCGTTCAAGAGACAGCTTGGCAACAGCCAGCCAATGTTCTCTGGGTACGGTCAGCAGGATTCACAAGAGTTCTTGAGCTTTCTCGTTGATGCGCTGCATGAGGATCTCAATCGCATCCAGAAGAAGCCATATAACGAGAACCCAGACTCGGACGATGCCAGGGTAAGGGACCCGGAGTACATCGTCGAGCTTGGAGAGATCTACCGACGTAATCACAGGGCGCGAAACGACTCTGTCGCGATGGATCTGTTCAACGGCTTCTACAAAAACACGATGGAGTGTCCGACGTGCGAGAAAGTTAGCGTCACGTTCGACCCTTTCTCGTTGCTCACGGTACAGTTGCCGATCGAAAACACAATCTCGCACCCGATCACGTTCATCCCACTCACCGGCAAGCCTGTAATTCACCAGGTCGAGATCGATAAGAACTCATCGGTCAAGATGCTGAAGGAGTACATCGCCAGCCAGCACCCAGGCACGACCGCCGATCGGTTGTGGATGGCGGAAATCTACAGCCAGAAGATCTACAAGGTATTTGAGAATTCGGCGACACTGGGCGAGCAGAACATCCAGCCCAACGACTACCTTTTCATCTTCGAGCTTGAGCAGGCGCCGATGAATCAGCCTGAGAGGAGTGGCTACACCACATCGCTCTGGAGCAGGAAGGATGAAATCCCGGGCATGGACCATAAGAAGGCTGATGTCTTCGCTGTGCCTGTGATTAGTCGGCAGAAGCGGGCCAATACTAGCAGTATGGAGCTCATTCTGCATCCCCTGTACATCACCGTCACGCGTGACGAGGCCCAAGACTTCAACAAGATACAGAAGAAGGTGCTGTATGCTGTTGCCCAGCAGACTAGCAGACCGATCTTGACGGAATTTGACAAGTCGGCGCAGTCTGAAGCACCGAGCACCAATGGCGATGCCACGGACAAGGACGAGGATGTCGCTAGGGTTAGTGATCGATCTGCATCTTCAGACGACTTCGTCAATGTGTCGCTGCACAAGCCTGGTCAAGATGTGCAGCAATCGAACGATACCGGTGCAGCTCCTGCTCACGTGCCGTCGAACTTCTTCTCTGACGAATACGACTTGCCTGCCGAGCTCCGAAATCAACTGTTCACCATCAAGTACGCGAGCGCTTCTAGCGATGGCGGTCTGCATTGCGCTTCCATGAGCAGCTTCGACGACAGGAGCATCGCAACAATGATTGAGCGCGTCAAGCGGCCCGAGCCTGAGGTTGATGATTCGCTACAGTCTTCCACATCTCCTGAGGATAGCACTGATGCCAATTCCCCTCCCACCGGTGATGATGCCGAGGAGAGCGATGCTGATGACGATGAGAATCAGGATGATGCGGACAAGCCTGACATCGTCATTGGCGGTGACGCAGACACCATTGCCAATGGTGCAGAAGAGTCCGAGGACGAGCTGCCTAGGGATCCTTTTGCTGCACGCAGGAATCAGAACGGCAAGACGAACAAGTTCAATGGCAAGAAAGGCGGTAAGCGCAACAAGAAGACGTACAGCAAGAAGAAGAACAAGCGCGACAACAACCGCAATCATGCTCGGCCTGACAGCAGCGCGTCTAATGACACCAAGAAGTCGAAGAGCAATGGGTTCCTTTCAACGCTTGGTCAGCAGCAAAAGGAAAGCGAGGATAACGGCGAGACCTTCTACATCAAGCTTGGCGAAGCGATTGTTCTTGATTGGTTCCCGGACGGTGTTGATGCCCTGTTCGCCGGCGACCCGAACGAGGAAGGTGATTTCCGCGGCTACTGGCTCTCCAATAGAGACGGCAGAGATCTTGACGTGATGACAGACCCTGTCTTGGAGGCGAAGCAGGCTAAGCGCCAGCATCGCAAGAAGAACGGCGTGTCGCTCGATGACTGCTTTGCTGAGACCGGCAAGCGCGAGATCTTGTCTGAGGACAACGCTTGGTACTGCAATCGCTGCAAGGAGATGCGGCAGGCAGCGAAGACTCTGGAGATCTGGACAGCGCCGGATATCCTGATCGTGCATCTCAAGCGATTCGCGAGTGTCAGGAACTTCAGAGATAAGCTTGACATCTTCGTCGAATATCCCATAGAAGGGCTGGATCTTACTCAGAAGATCGGAGTGAAGGAAGACGGCAAGGAGTATATCTACGATCTCTTTGCTGTGGACAATCACTACGGTGGTCTTGGTGGCGGTCACTACACTGCCCTCGCGAAGAACTTCTTCGACGGTCAATGGTACGACTACAACGACTCCTCTTGCTCCAAGATTGGCGAGGCTCGCGTGCAGTCCGCAGCCGCCTATCTCCTCTTCTACCGCCGTCGCTCTGCCTCACCGCTCGGTGGCCCCCAGCTCCAAGGGCTGGTGGATGCCTTCCGTAACCCGCCCTCAGGTGACGAGGCTGAAGATGCGACCGACGCCAACGAGGCGGGGGAAGTCAAGCTCGGCGGCCAAACTCTCAACTCCTCGCAGCCGCTGCCTGGGTCGCCGAGCGCTGGAATCGCAGCAGGAGCCGTGGGGAGTCGCGAGACTCTGGTCAGTCGGGCCGCCGGTGGTGGGGCTTCGGGCGAGGCGATCGGGGCTCTGATACGACACCCTGCTCAGATGACGAGGGCGGCGAGTGAGGAGGATGAGGCGATCGATGTGGGTGGCGCGTCCTGGGGAAGCAGTACTTGGAGTTTCAACGAGCTCGATAATCCTGCACCAACTGATGCTCTCCTGGGACAGGTTGATGGAGCTGGCGGTTATGAGCCTGGGCTCTACGACAATATGGGCGGGGCTACGCTACGAAGTGGCGACGACGACGATAATGCTAGTACGGCTGCTCAAGATGACTTCGACCGTGGCTCCGACAGCGGTAACGACATGAACATGTCGGATGACTCACCGCCGTATGGCGCCAGCGCACCTGGTGGCACCACGCCTGTCGATGAGGATATGGGTATGGTGGACGATCATGCGCTCTACAGCTCAGGTCGAGGCGCAGACCACGACCTGCATATCGAATCGGCTGGCCATACTGGCGAGAGCCCGCCCGCGAGCCCGCCGCCTCATGATATCCATCTTGAGGATAGCGGCGTGAATGAGGACGGCTCTGGTGCCTTGCACAGACAGGATTAGAAGTCCGTCGGAATGGGTGCGCGGGGCGAAATGGGGCTTTCTCGGCTGAGGCCATTTGAGGCGGATGATGCTCTGCAATCTGCGGTGGCGCTGTTTGAGCGGGGGCGGAGGGGTTCAAGGGTTATGGAGGAGGAGGTAGATGAGGATGGGGTATGTGATGGGTTGACAAGGGCGGCTAGGAGGTGGTTTCATGAGCTTTGATGAAAGCGATATGACCAAAATTCTCGTTAATAAGCGATGTGATGAGGGCTGGCACGATTTGTATGCCTGCAGTATTCGTGGTGGTGGTATGATGCATTTTAACGCGGGATGGGTGTGCATATATGGATTGCGCTGAACAGAGGGCGGGTAGCGCTGTGTTCGCGAGAGAATGGTACAGAGCTTCGTCCATGGGGACACATGGACTCGATGCCAGCGGCATAAGTAATGTGTGCAATCTCGGCGCCAGTGGCACGAGTATAGTTACATGCATGGGTATGGAAGTGCTTGCGATGAGCGGGTACGAGTCAAGAACGATTTGATACATGAAAGGCCTCACAACCTACCTACCGTCCAACAAGCTGTCAGTGGTATCTCTTCTCGATAGAGCGCTCACAAAGCTTCATGCGCTGTAATGACACCACTTGCCAACCGGTGCCGCATCCGAAAATCTCACGGATTATAGCGCCTGGGTTGGTGGTGGCAACTCTTCCGGCGCCCAACCGATCATGTCAATGTAGAGCTCCTTCACCATCTTCTTTGTCTGCTCGACTTCTACCACACCCACGCTGTGTATGCTTCAATCCTCATCCCATCCATTCATGTCGATCGACAAGTTGCTCAGTTCCCGCGGAATCTTTCTCGCTTTCCTAATGGCTTCTGCCTTGCTCTGCGGATTATCTTCTCTGATATGCTGAGGTATTCTCCCAAGCATTGCAGCTGCTTCTCTCTTTGCTCCTCTGCCATGCTCTTTGTTGACTAAAGCACGCAGAATCTCACTTGCACCCAGCGAGTCACGATAGCCTGTGTTGAAATTCTCGAAGGCCATTATGGTAGGGTCCTGACACCATTCAAAGGGGACCGTAGCCCCCAAGTCTGACAAGGCGGCGACTATCTGATCGATCGTGGCCTCGCTTCGGGTTGGACCAGCTGTGTGAGGAGGCTGTGATCCGTTCAGGCCCCACCCAGAAAGAAGATAAGCGGCCACCGGAACCTGGAATTTTTCACCGAACAGCTTGCCGATGCTCCATGCCGCAGTAGCAGCCGTCTTCAAGTCAGGCCTAGCAGTGTCATGGATATGCGAGAGGCTAATTGGGTACTGAAAGCTGTGCGCGAAGAATTGGGTGAAGCCTGCAGCGTGGAGCTCCTTAGCAGAAACCGCTTTGTGACAATCTCCTCCTGAGATCTTGCCGAAAGCGAGAAATTCGTTATTGAAAGCACCGATGTGCCAACTGATCAGACTCATGCCAGGAGTGAAGAGCACGGTATTGTTTGGTCCAAGCTGCTTGGTGTCGATGATACTGATGTGGCTTGATTCTTCAATATTCGATCCAGACTGCAGAGCAACATCGTATTGACTGAACCCAAGTGCAACAGTGAAGGACTGAGACCAAGACGAGAAGACGGTGTCGTCGTGACGATCACCACCCAGATGCATCTGTGCCAGTCGTGTAAGATCTTTCCGGTCCAGATCATGAATCGTGAGACGTCGCGATGGTTGTAGAAAATGCTTTGGTGTGATGGCTTCTTTCGTATTCAAGGCACTTGAGCCACCAGAAAGCTTGTGCCACCCTCGAAAAAGAAATCGCGGAGTACGTGCAGCTAAAAGTTCGATCTGATCATGCAGTCTGCTGTCAGGGACTGGGTGGAGGCTCAATTCCTCTGGGTCGGAGCCATCCTCTGAGCCGGAGTGATCCAGCTCATCTCCAGATTGCATGGTTTCATCATGCTGGTCAACATAGTCATGGTCGTCTTCGTCGTCTAAATCTGGAAGATCTGGGCCCAGAAGAGTCATGAGGTCGCTTCCCGACCCATCTCTGCCTTGCTGTTCATTCTCTGGAACGGATTGATTGTGGAAGAGTTGGCTCAGTCGATGTCCTGCAACGGCACAGATGGAAGTCGAATGACATTTCTTGCACCAATCCAGATCTCGGCATGAGACGCAATGATATCTGATGCGAATGGACTTGCCGCAGCCGGTGCAATGATATTTTTTCTGTCCTGGCGCCATGATAAGCTTGGATGTCGATGTTGTCTGTATGGATGTGGGATATGGCGTGGTCAACAGACTTACTTAAAGCTGTATAAATTTGTTCAGAGTCATGGTGGCTGAGACCTGCGATGCAAATACATCAAAGTAAGACGACTGCATGTCTTGTCGACATTCAGTCAGTCTTCGTGCTCAGAATTGTCGCAGACTGGTGGTATGAACTCACGTCATCACAGCACCAAGATCGAGCCTGAGACAGGCTAAGACAATGCATTGCAGCTGCAGCCAACACAACATCAGATCACAGCTGCTACGGAGCCTAGACAGCATCGTCTTGGGTCCGTATGACTCACCTGAATCAAGACCGTCATTTATTGAATGGTAGACGCACCGGCAATACGTCAGCCGGGTCCCTCGGTGCTCCAAGACCGCAGCTCACACGTGAAACAAAGATCAGATACCTGCGAGACGTCAATACATGTAGAGACTCCGAAAAGGATCTTTATGGGCGAGTCTGAACCTGTCAGCTCGCGAAGTAGCATGAACCATCCGTGTATGACGGATACTCTAATAATCAGGGCAATTGAACCCAATATGTGGAAACGCCGAATGGAAAGCCTCATTTATCGCACTCCCGTGCCCCTTTGCCACCTGTAGATGCTTGTACACCGTCATGCCCGCTCCACCAGACTTGCTCTTACAGCAGCCCGAACCAAGCGCACAGTCCGGTTTAAAAATTCCATTGACGGCTTTGTTCAGGTTATCGATGGCTTGGTGGCACTTGGCCTTTCCAGTGGTGTCGTACTCTTCGCCAATCTCGATCGTATACACGGCAATGTCAGCTCCACTGTCACTGGCTTTGCACGACTGCGTGCCCAGAGCCTGGAAGGTATTTTTGCTCGGCCTTGCGGCGACGATGGTGACGATCGCTGCCAAGATGATTGCTGAAGTCTTCATGTTGACGGAACGTAGAAATCGGGTGACAATCTATGAAAATGATATAGAAGGTGTCCGCCAGGGATGGTAGAGTAACTATGGGTCCGAGCACTCGAGGGAGCAGCGGGATCTTTTGTGTCAGTAGAAGTGAGGACAAAGGAACAAAGCACCCGAAACACCTGATCATTGCATTTCCGACAACAAGGAAGATCTAGGGCTAGACACAATGGGTATTTGCAGAGGAAGTTGTATGAGCTCACCTGCCACTCCAGCCCCCATCTGCATCGCGCCCTGACAAAATTGGTCATGGCGAGGATCTAAGCAATTTATCCAACGAGGTCCCACGCATGCTAGCCGCCCTGGTTAGTCCGCTTCCATATCAAACCTCAAGTCAAAGCAAGGAAAATATGCATTGCTCGTTCGCTTTCCTCACATGGCTCAAGGAACACCGTCCAGCAGCCTCCAAAACCCAGTCTACGCTTCCAACGCTTCACATAAGCTATATGGCCAAGCATGTCTGTTACCTGGTGCATCTCGTCGGCCCTGCGCGTTGGACCGGCGAGAAGGTGGATCGCAATTGCGCATTCAAATTTTCTGCCAAATAGCCTGCCAATCGCCAGAGCTGTCCTTACCTCTTGTCGTACTGAGCAGCATTTTGGACTTTCAGCCAACATCGTAGCAACTTGGTCCATTTCGGTGAAAGTGATACTCATGTGTGCCGGAGGTAAAGCGTACAGTCGTTGTCGTATCAATGCGGTCAAAGGTACAGCTTTGTGGGCCGTGCCTGAGACGACACCAAAGGCTAAATATTCATACACCATCTTCCCGACCATCTCAGATAAGCTGTGTGAGAGTACGCCCGCAAGCGCAGTCGTATTCAAAAAGCATATCGGCCATTCCAAGCGCTTGGTGCCCACCACGCTGATGTGAACGCCGTCGCTATCCAAGCTCCTTGAAAGGCTGACGGCCCAGTGAAGCACGAATGGAGCGACTGTGACCATGAGGAGAAGATTGAGAGAGTCTTGAACGTACATACATGTCCAAGGATATGGTAGAGGAGACCGCAACGGCAGATATTCGAGACGCCAGGATGTGTTGTCCGTCCAAGGAACGCATGTGGAGTGATAGCTCGAGGCGTGTTGAGAAGGCTGTTGCCACCAGAGTGCGGAGACCATACTCGAAACAAGAAGCGAGGCACTTTCTCGGACAGTCGACGCAACTCATTTTGAAGTTTACTGGTGGAGAAAGGATGATAAGCCTTCAGAAAATTTGCAGTCTTTCGTTGCAATTCTGGATGGGGTATCGGGTTTTCTGCCAAGTCAGCCGTCATAGTGCATTCTTGGAGGAGATTGCAACTTTGCTTATGGAGAATCAGCATTTCGGTGTGTGCCACATCGTTTTGGTCGTTTCTGTTGCTGGTCATTGTGACGGGCTTGATTTGATCGTGCGTATTAAGGCTTGCTGCAGAGACCGAATGGTCAGATTACTGAGCTTATAGAACATTGCGATCTAATCTGCTTTTCGGATTGATCTCAGATGAGACATCTTGCTATCTTAGTGCGTAGCGAGGAGGTCTGTGGCGCACGCTGGGCGAGACATGTGCAGTGCCGCCGTGACTGTGTCTCGATGCGAATGTCTTTGGTGGGCGGTGCATTGTCCTAAGAGTACCGTTGAGCTCATTTAGTGACTGTCTGATAGCTGCAATGTGATGTGTGTTGATGTCGATACCAGTACCTCTGTCGCAGATTTCTCGGCGCCAAGACATCATCGCCAACGTCACCTCTTCAGCGCATTGTCAACAAAACAACATCAACACTCGGGATTAGATGATGAGGCATCAAAAGCCTTGACATTGACAAATTCTCGTGTCACTGTCATCGCTGCTGTCAACGCGTGGACTTGCCGTCACTCAGGTCACTGCCGTCAAGATCCATTTGGGTGTGGCAGGCTCAGGAAAGTAGTCAACTCTGTTGACAGTGATATTGACACTGACAGCTCACCCTTGCTGCCTCCAGGGTCAATGGGCTATCAAACGTGTCACTTACGTCAACTTGTTGATCCGAGTATCATACCGCTTTGAGACTCGAGTCACACCACTTGAGCCGCCAACACCTCCGACAGTGGCAATGACAGTGAGGTGTTTGATAGTTGACAATAGTAACCTAGTGATCGTGAGTCCTGGTATTGCTCCTGTCAGCGTCAACTACCGTCATCCGCATCACCGCGGTCAAGCTGTTGATTCGAGTGTCACTCCGCTCATAGACCCTGGTTACCATTAGCTGAGCAGTCAACATTGTTGACGGTGATACTCGACCGTGAGACCTCTGCAATCATGAGCCTGTCAGTAGCTCCGTCAGCGTCAAACCCGCCGTCACCCGTATCACTGCCGTCAAGCTGTTAATTCGAGTGTCACGCCGCTCAGAGACCCCAGTCACCATCATCCCAGCAGTCAACACTGTTGCTAGTGACATTGGAGTCTTCTGTATCGTGAGCCTGTGATCAATACCATCAGCACCTGATGTAGCTATCAGCCATATCACCAGCATCAACGTGGTTGACGTACGTATCAGCGAGTGAGAGAGCTGACACACTCGCTGACCCTGACTCCATCGCAACTTCCTTCTTTCCGCGCACATGCACACGTCTGTGCGCAGTCTTTAATTGTCACAGCAACACCCACCGCAGCAGTCACTATTCCAATTTGCTCCAGTGACCTACCCTCCTTTACCACCTTCACCACCGCATCGCCGCCGCGATGTCTTCCCTCGCGGCCTCCTCCCTCCCTGGACCCGTTACCAACATCAACAATCCGCTCAATATGGGCAGATACCAAGACATTTGGGATCACAGTATCCCCAACCGCTCTAGCACCATCGTCCTGGTCTCCATCATCTTCGTCGTTCTGGCTTCAATCGTCTACTACACGCGCCAAATCTGGCGCTGAAGCACCACCTCCACGGCCTTGACGACATCATGTGCTTGCTCGCATACCTGACTCTGGTCGCGGAAACCATTCTGGTCTGCATTGCCGCCTACTACGGTTTCGGCCGTCACCGGATTTATATCGAGGCCACGCTGCTCCGCGCGACATTCTGCTTTTACGTCTATCAGATCTTTTACAAGATCTTGGGCATGTTCACCAAGCTGACGTTCCTAGTGATGTACCTCAGAATCTTCGGCACGCGCGAAAACAAGAAGTTCCAGACTTTCACCTGGGCCATGATCGCGGCCGTGTCGGTCGGCTCGCTGGTCTTCGCCGTGGTGTCAATCTGGCAGTGCTCGCCGGTGGAGAGAGCTTGGGACAAGAGCGTCAGCGGCCACTGTGTCAACAACATGGCGTTTTGGTACTCGCACGCTGCCTGGAACACAATCTGCGACTGCATCGTGAGTACTGCAACAGCGCGACCGTGAAAAATCCCAGACTGACTGCGCGACAGATCTACATCATGCCGATTCCCATGATACGCACCTTGCAGATGGCCCACGGGCAGAAGTTGGGCCTGATCTCGGTGTTTCTGCTCGGCGCCTTCGCAATCGCAGCTTCCATCGTACGCATGGCTGTACTTGACGGCAGCGCAAGTGCCACAGACCAGACCTGGGTATGTTAATCAACCCAGCAACTCCCGTGCCTGAAGCAACCACTGACCTTTGACGTGTACTCGTCGCCAGGGCTCCGCCATCGCACTGTACTGGACGCAGATCGAAGCGTGTACATCCGTCATCTGCTGCTGCTTGCCAGCCCTACGCGTGCCTTTCATGAACTGTTGGCGCCGAGTCCGCGGTCAATCGACAAATGGTTCTGGTCCAGAGATTGGCCTCCCGTACGACGTCCAGCACGTTCAGCACGTTTCCAGGCGCCGATCGACCCCGATACGCTTCGACACACCTTTCGGCGGCCTCGACGGCAACAATGGTAACAACCGCGACAATGGCAACAACGACATCGAGCTCGCCGTCCGCCCACTCGGCAACCTTACGACTATTGAGAGCGTCAGCAATATGACTCCAGCTAATGAGGGAGGTGACAACGCTGGTCCAGCCTCATCGCAGCAAGCCAAAGCAGAAAGCAAATGGTTCGACAACGTCATGTCTCTCATCGACCGCGACACCTACACCCCTCCCGGCTCCTCCCACTCGTCCTACCGCTCTCGCGCTGCCGCCCGTGCTCGTAATAGCATTACTAGCTACCACGAAGATGTCATGGAGAACGGCGAGCCAGCCGACTGGAGTGGTGCCTGGCCAGAGATCACGAAGGTAAGATCCCATCTTTGGCCCGTTCGCTCTTTTGATTCTCCTGGCTAACTTTTGCCACGCAGACTTCCGACTGGCGCGTTAGCAGCCACGAGCGCAGTGCCATGCCACTGAGGCGTGAGGATCAGGAGCCGACTTTGGAGGAGATTCTGGCTGCTGGCCCACCGGGCAAGGCGGAGGACGAGAAGTAGAACGATGATGATTTTGCATGTGAAAGACGATGATGATGATGATTGGGCATGGTCTTGGCCTCAGGATACAGACGAGCTTGAGTAGTCGTATACCAACAACAGGCACCATAGCATTGCAATGAGAGTGAATGATACTCATTTTCATCTTCCAGCAGACTGTCTTTCATCTTGCACCAGATGTCTCATCAACAACAAGCTCGTATGGTCGTTCCTCTGCATCGTACAGACGTTCTTCTGCATAATATAGTCGTTCTTTTGCCTCGTATGATCGTTCTACTGCCACATGATCCTGATGTGTGAGGAGAGATGTGGAGCCCAGATGAGCTGGGCCCCGGAAAAACGGGTTTCCCGATGGGAGCCGACCTCGCTATGGCGTCAATTGTTTCTGTTTATTGCTGAACAATCATTGATCGAGGCACTACTTCCACCTTTACAGCTCAAAGACTTGCATTCCAGCAGTCTCTTACGTCTTTCAATCGACATGGCGATACCCCGAGCTCTCACAAATGCGCTACGGGCAGCGCCCAGGGCAGCATCAAAGACCAATCCCCGCATACGATCCGTACCTCTCCAGCGAAGCATACACGATGGTGCAAGGCGAGCAGCACAACCAGCATACGCTCCAGCAGCCGAACAGGCCATACCTGAGGTACCGGCATCTTCAAACCCGCAACTAGCCTTCCCATGCCTGGACAACGTAGAGCAGAGGACACAGAAGCTCAACAGCAAGAGGTCCATGTCTGGGCCTGAGCCTTCATACACCTCTGGAGCCCACGAAACGTTCCACTCCAGTGAGCCATTCTTGACGGATTGGGGAGGCGTGCTGCCAGGCTTTGATATCGCATACGAGACGTGGGGTACTCTGAATGTAGACAAGAGCAATGCAATTCTGCTGCACACTGGATTATCTGCAAGCAGTCATGCACATAGCACAGAGAGCAATCCGAAGCCAGGTTGGTGGGAGAAGTTCATCGGACCAGGTGCTCCGCTAGATACCGACAAGTACTTTGTCATCTGCACAAATGTGCTTGGAGGATGCTACGGAAGTACTGGACCTTCGAGCCTGGATCCAGTGAGCAAGCAGCCGTATGCCACTAGCTTTCCAATCTTGACGATGGAGGATATGGTACGGGCTCAGTTCAGGCTTCTGGATGGTCTAGGTATCGACCGACTGTATGCCAGCGTCGGCAACAGCATGGGCGGCATGCAGTCATTGGCCGCTGGTGTACACTTCCCTGACCGTGTCGCACGTGTCGTGTCGGTCTCTGGATGTGCTAGGAGCCACCCCTACAGCATTGCTATGCGACATACGCAACGTCAAGTCCTCATGGCTGACCCGTCTTGGGCGAAAACGCGAGGCAATTACTACAGTCACATGCCTCCTCACCAAGGCATGAAACTGGCGCGGCAGATCGCGACAGTCACTTATCGCTCTGGACCTGAATGGGAGAAGCGATTTGGCAGGCAGCGAGCAGATTCATCGAAACCGCCCGCTCTATGCCCTGATTTCCTGATTGAGACCTATCTTGACCACGCAGGCGAGAAGTGGTGTCTGGAATACGATGCAAACAGTCTCCTGTACGTCAGCAAAGCAATGGACCTTTTTGATCTCGGGAAAGGACTGCAAGACGCTACAGCAAAGCGAAGACAGGAAAACGCTGGTAAGCTGCAAGGTGCAATGTCCCAGAGCCTGCCCACCGATGTCTGCACTCTGAGCCTGCCAGATGAACCATACCAAGAGACCGAGTCCTCATCTAAAATCATGGCTGGAAATAAGGAGGCATCGAAAACCGCCGTCGATATGCTTTCAGAAGATTTAGTGAAAGGCATGACACCACTTCGGGACACTCCTACCTTAGTACTCGGTGTTGCAAGTGACATCCTCTTCCCAGCATTTCAGCAACGCGAGATTGCCGAGACTCTGCGCAAGACCGGCAACAAGCGTGTCACTCATGTCGAGCTCGGCGAGGACCGATCGCTCTTTGGACACGATACCTTCTTGCTTGACCTTGAAGGAGTAGGCGGCGAGATCAGGAGGTTCTTGGGCTGAGAGCAGCATGTTGTACTGGCCCATCAGTATCGTCGCCGCTTTTCGACATAGGCAACGAGCAAGATGGTCCCAACGAAATCCAACAAATCGCATTGCCGCAGAAGGCACAAACAAGCAGGCAAGTCACGCCACCGCAGGTAGCCTTCGCAGCCACCTCACGGCGTCTCGCCTTGCGCATCTTCCAATTGCCACGTGCCACAGTGATTCGGCGCGTCACCTGGCTCATTACAGTGTCGCCAAAGGACTCATGATGTGTCAGCTATGGAAGATCATGGAATGCTGCGCGCTTGCAAGCATGCCGGTGCTTTGCAGGAAAACATCAAGAATTTATGAGCCCTGTGATGCATGACTAACGTACGTTTGCTGCTCATCTGACGACAAGAAAAAAACACCGTATGCCTTCCGGGAAAAAGCCAAGCTTTTAGCAAAATGCGAAACCGCTGCATCGGCTCTCAGACAGACAGACAGGCGGCAATTCTGCGCTTCAACTGAGGCACAGATAGCAGGGGAAAGGATATGGAAACGGGAACGGCACCAACATCCGAGCACTTGCTTGGACCTGAAAGTTCAGAATATATATATATATATATATATATATATACGCTTTGCTTTACATAGCCATCTCCGCCATCCAAGCTGTCAAGCTTATGTACGCCTCCCGATACAGTTTCATACACTACATGTATACACGACAGCGTTCATCGCCGCGCACTCACCACACTTTCTTCCTCACTACCTCCTTCCACGTACCTACTTCCTCGCCTCCCCAACCCTCCCCTCAACCCCCCTAACCCCCTCCACGACCTTCGGATCAAAATGCAACCTCAACAACTCCCCCTCCCAAACCGTAGCAGCGAACGGATTCGAGCTCTCGATCCCCTCGGCCTGAGCATCAAACACTCCATCCCCTTTCCTCTCTTCCGTGACCCACAAGCTCGCAACCTTTTTGCCGTGAGTTTTCGCTACTTCGTTGAGTAGTGCTGTAACCGCTTGCGCGGACTTGGGCGGGAGATGCAAGGATGCTGTGAGGAGTTGCTTCGTAAACGCCGCTACTCTCGTTGCAGGGACCGATTTCGTCGCTGTAGGCGGTAATAAAACGGCATGCAGAGATCTCAATAGCAGGACTGTCGTGGTGGCGAGGTTTACCTTCGTGTCGTGGTTGCTGGAGGGGAGAGGGAGGCCATTGGGGTCGGCGAGGTGGGTGGTTTTGCGGGCGGATAACTCGATGTCTGGGTTTTGGGAGAGGGGGAGGAGAAGGCGGTAGAGGTGGGTGGTGAAGAAGGTGAGGTCGAGAGATAATGAGGAGGCGGATTTGAGGACGTCGGTTTGGCCTTGGAGGAGGGCGAAGGCGGTGATGATGCAGAGGAGGGTTTCGCGCGTGGCGTTGCGGTGGGAGATCTGGTCGTCTTCGGAGTCGGAATCGTCTTCGGCATCGGAGGAGGTGGAGGGTTGAAGGGAGGCTTCGGCCTCGGTGATGAGGTCTTTGAGGACTTCGAGGACGTCGCCGAAAAAGTCTTGGTTGATGAGGTGGCTGTACTTTGCGAGACCCTCGAGGACGGCGCCCATGAGGTGCTGGACGCGGGCTTTGAGGATGCGGAAGTAGGCGACGAAGACGAGTTTCAGGGTTTCGGCTTGGTTCTTGTCGCGTTCTTCGTAGGAGACGACGGCGTCTGCCTCTTTCATTTCTTTCTCCACTTGTTTCCGCTCGCGCAGCACTTTCCTCTCTCGTTTGGTGCGGAATTCGCGCTGCTTTTTGCTTTGCTTTTTCTTGCCTGCATCCTGCTCTTGCTCGTCCTTGTCGACGCTGTTGGTGGATGCCTTATGCGTGAACTCGGACAATAACCTCAGATGCAAGAAGGTATTCAGCACACGCTCATTGACCTGCCAATTCTTCGCCTTCATCATCCTCGTCAACTGGCCCACCGCCTCCAAACTCGCATGCCCCTCCTCGTCTTCGCGGAACAACTCCTCAATCGCTTCCGCGCACTTCTCCCCATCCTGCCCAAGTCGTCGCTGACTCAGCTTCTTCACCACAATCCCAATCAACTCATTCCTCATATTGAAATGCGGGACCGCCTTCAACAACGCCGTCGTACACGCCACCGCCACACCGCTCAACTCCTTATCCCCCGCCAGCTTCTCCAACGTCTTCACGTAATCCTTATATCCACCCAACAAGCCTTGCTCGAACGTCCGCAGCTTCTTGACATCTTTGCTGATCTTCCCACTCAAATCATCCTTTCCCAGCGGTCTGATCCGGTAGCCTGGGATGATGTCCTTGTACACCGCCAATTGTGTGCCCAGCGCCAGTTTCTTGACCGTCAAATTCTTCGTGTTCCGTGCAATGTCCGCCAATTGGCCCAGCTGTCCCACATTCTCTTCCGGGTTCTCGCTGACGTGTCCTGCAATCCGCGCCAAGTCTTCCTGCGCCTGCCGTATTTCTTCTTTCGGTGAGAGCTTCGGCTTGGGCGGTGCAGCAGGCTTCGTCTCTACGTCCGCGATGCCGCTGTCTTTCTCCTCCGCTTCGTCCTCGCTGGCCATGAAACTATCCGCATCGCTCTCTTCCTTGACTTCCTCATTCCGCGCATTCTCTTTCCAGCCTTCCGCTGTCTTGACCAGCAGTTTATCGGGCTTCTTCTCCTTCTTCTTGCGCGGTCGCGTCTCGTAGTCCTGCTCCAAATTCCATTTCGCAAAACCTGGCACACCGCCAGATTCAGGCGGACTGAGTCGCCTTCTCTTCGTGACCGGTTCTGCCATTTTGTAGTAATTCAATATGCGAAATGCAATGCGACAACCGAAAAAGAAGTCGCAGCACGAAATCTTGGCTGGAATTTGCGGAGATAAATTTTCACATGCTTCCAAAACATCCCTCCACCTGCAACTCCCACATCAACACACACACATAATACCACCACCCGGACCACCCACCATGCGGCCCCTCACCGACACCGAAACCAAAACTCTCTTCGACAAACTCGCCAACTACACCGGCCGCTCCCTCACCGCCCTCCTCACCGACACTGCGCCTGCACCCACCTCCAAATCCAACGCCTCGCCCGATCGCTACGTCTTCCGCATCCAGGCCTCGCGCGTCTACTACGTGCGTGAGACTCTCGCAAACCTCGCGACCTCCATCGCTCGCGACAATCTGCTATCGCTTGGCACTTGCTTGGGGAAGTTCACCAAGACTGGCAAATTCAGGTTGCATATCACGGCGCTGGATGTAATTGCGCCGCATGCGCGGTATAAGGTGTGGGTGAAGCAGAATGGGGAGATGCCGTTTTTGTATGGTGGGCATGTGGTGAAGGCGCATGTGGGCAGGTGGAGTGAGGATTGTCCTGAGCATCAGGGGGTCGTGGTTATGAGTATGAATGATACGCCGTTGGTGAGTAACTTAACGTGTGAGGGAGACGTCGTTGTGCAGGTTGCTGACTACATTTTTAGGGATTTGGAGTTACGGCGCGGAGTACGGCCGAGGCGAGGAGACTGGATCCCACGGGCATTGTCACGTTCAGGCAGGCAGACGTGGGAGAGTACCTGCGCGATGAAGACACGCTGTTCGCGTCTTGATGAATTACGTGCTGCGATGAGGTTTCGCATCAAAGAAGCCCATTCTCGACGCCATAAGCATTTCCATTTCTGGGTCCAGACAATACCAAGACACCCGGCAGGACCGACCACTGGCAGACTGGAGATGACCCTCCAGTGATAGGAGTGTCTCCGACAACCATCAGACATATACTCCTCCAAGCAGCCATAATCGGTACGAACAGAGCACGATCGATGCAGAGGAAAGCGGGCACAGGTCCTTGCACACAGACGTGCGGGATAGCATAATTCAGACTGGAATCGAACGTGGGAGATAGTGGTGCGCGGCGATAATGGTATGAATCGGCCGCATCTACCCGTCCAAGGCCTCCTGCTTCACTTGTCAAGCAAGTCGAGCTCATGCGCGCAAGCACCCTGCACACGAGCTTCTGTGCGCTGTCCCTTGGTCGACGATTTGCCCGAGTCGCTATGCAATGAGTCTGTCCATCCCAAGTCCTGGCTGCGTTGAGATTAGCATGTTGGCGATTCAGTGGTGGCAAAGACAGAAATATCATCTTGGGCTTAGAATGTCTATCCCTATAAAGCGTAGGACCTCTCGAAGAACTGCCCACTCCCGAGCATTTGGTACACCAGCGGGGGGCAGTTTTGGTCTTATGTATATCTATGCCAACACCCCTGGGATCCCGTCATCCACGCTTGTCAGCGAGCTGCAAGCAGGAAACGGAGCAATGTGTAGAACTCTTCGGAGAAGAAAAAGGGGGCGCGGCTGAGTGCAGTCTATGTGGCCCTGGAAAACCCCGTTTCTCAGATTGGCTAGTACGCAGTAGTGGCACATCAATATATATCGAGCCCCAAGCTAGAGTTTTCCTGCATCTACACCGTTTACCCTGTAAAGTCTAGGCATTGCCCTCACCTCCTCACCAACCACTTCAACAGCCTCACTGATCATCGCCTGCGACTTCCTTATCTTACCCTGCTTGTGAGGAATTTGGTGACAGGACAGAGTCGTCTTTCGTGTCCCACAGCGCCGCCCGAGTAGTTCTTTGCGGCACGATAGCCTGCGCTGCATGTCATTGATCGCCCAAGTGGCCTCCAGTCTGTCGAAATCGCACGTTACGCATCCGAGCCTTTGTCAAGTCAAGCAGACTGCAGCGATATTGATGCGCTGACTCATTGCTCCACAGTATGTGCATCTTCCACTTCTCGTCCGTCTTGGAGTGGAACGTAATCCTATCTCTGCGCCCTAAACACCCTTTCCTCCCGCCACCTCTTCTCCACCCACGCCGTCACCTCCTCCCCATACAACTCCTCAGGCGCCTTCCCCTCCCTCAAAACCTCCTTCTCATGCCTCAGCATCTCATCCTTAGTCATACAAACCAACTCATCCAATTGCAACAGATCCGCCTTCTGCCCCGCCGTGCTCCTATCAATCCACTCGCCTTCTGGCCGTCGCCACCTGGTCAACGCCAGCCTACTAGCAAGTCCAGACACCACGCTCCGACCCTTCCACACTTCTTCGATTAGGTAGCCAACATCGTCCGCCGTGACTGGTATGCGGAGACCGACGGGGTCGTAACCCTGCGCTCTCGCGACTCGTTCCTCCAGACCCTGGAGTTGGGCGAGGATGCCGTCGTACATTTTATCTCGGGATTTGCTGGGTAGGTAGTCGTGTGGGTAGCCGGAGATCTCGAGCATGACGTGGTTTGCGACGCAGAGGCCAAATACGGCTGGCATGGTGCCGAGTACAGGTAGGATTCGGACTCGAAAGTCTGGGAGGATGCCTAGCTCGCCGACTTGACCTTTTGCAAATTCGTCCTCGGGCAAAGGTAGGAGTTGAGCTTTGCCAGGTCCGGTCTTTTCTGACGAGAAGACGACCGGCACACCCTCCTTCACGCCTAGCAATCGCAGCTTGCGGCGGGTCGCGCGGGACAATGGGTCTTCTGCTGATGCAGAGATGTCGCCGATGAAGACTCTGGTTGGGTCTGATTTGCAGCCTGCGCCCATTGATGAAACTACCTTGATACCATTCTTGTGACAGTAGTGCAGTAGTGCGACCTTGGATTCGATATTGTCGATGGCATCGATCACGTAGTCCGGCTTCTGACCGTCAGCCCATGGCTCGAGCTGGGAGACAGCCGTCTTCTCTCCAAACAGTTGGTTGCGGCAATCAAAGTGCGTCCATGGTACTACGGCTTCCAATCGCTTCTGAAGCGTATGCACCTTTGGCGTTCCTACATCTGCAAGCGTGGCGACGGCGTGACGGTTCAGAGAGCTCAGTGTGACTTGGTCGAAATCGATGAGGCGTAGCCGTCCACATCCAGACCGTGCTAGAGCCGCTGTGGCGTGCGAGCCAACACCTCCACAGCCAACGACGATAACGAAAGCTTTTCGTAGCTTTGCCAGGCCGTCGTCAGTCAAGAACACGCGATTCCGTGCAAGTTGCTCAAGGATCAGATCTTCGTCATAATCGCCCAGACGCGCTCTTCTGGCAAGAGCAGCGCTTCTTTCATCATCTCTAGTTTCGCCTAATTCCTCGGGTGCAGGTTCTGCGCCGCCGAAATAGTTGATCTATGCTGGTGGTCAGCATTGGCAAGTCTCCGGGCATTGCTTGCAATTCGATTACCTTTTCTACATCGTGAGGTGCATCAAGGTCGGGTATTGACTCTTTCAAGTCATGTACATTATACCACCGTCTGGCATTTTGCAGACCGAGTGTGGCACTTACGCCGAGTCCCACAGCTACCGCAGCAGTAAGGCCAAGCTGTACCCGATGTGATGAAGCTATTTCATGACTTCGTTCTGCTAGCCATGAT
Source organism: Teratosphaeria zuluensis (assembly GCA_007113905.1). NCBI lineage: Eukaryota > Fungi > Ascomycota > Dothideomycetes > Mycosphaerellales > Teratosphaeriaceae > Teratosphaeria > Teratosphaeria zuluensis. The sequence continues at coordinate 272,322 of VCMQ01000023.1, forward strand.
GACCAAGATGACATCTCTCGACCACCTCGAATTAGAAAGGTGCGTACAAAGAATTGAATATCACGAGTGGAGAAAGAGCGATCGTCACGATTTCACATGGCAGCTCGGAGATCGGCATTACGTGCCTCCGGTCCCTCCTGGTTGTCCTTGCACTCTTGACAGCTGGAAGCAGGCATATTCAATTGTTACTAGATTGCATTGCGCCTTGTACAGCCCACGGCGACCTTTTGTTTGGATTCCTCCTCCCTTGCATGACGGAACGATAGCGGATCCATAATGGCTTTTCGATCTATCCTCACGGGCCTCACTCTACTGCTAGCCTGGAGCCAAGCAGCCGTGGCACAAGATGGAGAGTCCGATATCAAGTCAATACCACTTAGGACACATAGCCTGGCGCCGCCGTACGTCGAGAACGATTTGGAAAATCGATGGTTTGTAAGTTGTATTGGTCACCCAGCGTCCATTTCTTTGCTTATGAATCTTGGTAGGATTATGGCGGAGACGCCGTCGTTCGAGTAGATCAATACATTCGCCTCGCAAGCCAACAACCGTCGCAAGCGGGCTGGGTCTGGTCTCGCGTACCTCTGACTGCCACCAATTGGGAAATCGAGGTCGAGTTCAAAATCCATGGAACTGGCAATTTGTATGGAGATGGCATGGCAATGTGGATTACAAAAGAGAGCAGAGTGCAAGGGAACGTATTCGGTTTCAAGGATCAATTCGAAGGTCTTGGCTTGTTCTTCGACACGTACAAGAACAACCGGCCAGGCGTGGTGTTCCCGTACGTGATGGCTATGCTTGGAGATGGGCAGACGAGCTACGACAAGGCGAATGATGGCAAGGCGAACGAATTGGCCGGATGCTCTGCGCGAGGTATCAGAAACGCGGGCTTCCCAACGAGAGCGAGGATCACATATTTTGCGGAGAAGGAGTTGAATGTGGAGTTGATGTATAAAAAGGAGGACGAGTGGACGCCGTGCTTCAGAGTGCCCGACATCAAATTGCCGTCGGTCACATATCTAGGCTTCACAGCAGAGACAGGGGAGCTCTCAGACAATTTCGACGTCATCAGTGTGAACACGAAGAATTTGTACTCGCCGTCGGGCAAGACGGGCAATGCTGGAGGAAGCAAAGACTACAGTCGCGGCAAGGGCAAGAAGGAGCGAAAAGACAGGGTGCGAAAGCCCTCAGAAAGCGGCGGATTTTTGTCGGTCTTGTCGAAGATTGGCATATTCGTGCTCGTGGTGATTGCAGGCTACGTACTGTTCACAGTATACAGGAGCCGAAGAAGGAACTCGTTCTGATGAGGATGGGTTTGGTTGATAGCGTTCAAGCAGTCCTTGTCGAGTGTATGATATCGTACAGGTTACATGCGTGCGACTGTGTTTCTCTTGGTCTGACGCGAGCGGCGCGATCATCGCAAATAGCAGCACGCGACCTGATCGCGTGGGCTGACGTGAGGATGTGGGCCATCGTAACACCATCATTTGCGCCTCTGTGATGGATTGATGGCAATGAGGCTGTTGGCCCCTTACTCTCCTTCTCTTCTTTGACAGGGTGATGTCTTGGGCGACTTGTGCTCTTTGTCAGAACTTCACCGAGCAGGATTCTGCGCGTTGACACCTCAACTATCAAGTCAGCCGCCACCACAATCCTACCCACATCATGGCCGCGGCACCAGTCGGACTTGGTTCCTCGCTGATTCGAAGGTTCACGGCTGCCCAAATATAGCGGATTGTAGCTCTCGTATGCGCAGTACGGTCCAGGTCTAAAAGGAAGTGGACGGAGGTAGAGAGGGATGATTCAGCCTGCCTGCATCCATCCTCCCGAGCAGCCGTCGTACCTTATTATTCGTGGGGCTTGTGATGATGATTGCATGAGGGAACGGCGCGAACACCCCTTTGCCCTTTACACGTATGCAATATCGCGTCTCTACGCGCCGAATGCCGAACAATCCATAGCCTGATTGGAAAGTTCGAACGTGAGTTTGGCAAACAGACATTAATCTTTGTGAACAAGAGTTCCCTTTCCACCCTTGTGCCTCGCGGGAAGCCAAACCCTGCTAGTGTATCCGACATATCGTGGCAGACATCCCACACCCGTCTTCTTGTGACGCTTGCACCTGAATTGTTGGATATACAATAATATTGCCAGGCAGACTCGATTGACGCCCTCAGCGTGGAATTGCAGGCACGAACCGCTGGAAAGGAGACTTGCCGAGCTTTGTGTGTGGAGCTGCATTGTTCGTCACCAGAGCCATTCGTTCTGAGCAGGGGGGCGAGTCGAGAAAGCGCACAGCGAATTGACCGCGCTGAAGGAGCGAGACAAGAGACTTGGCAATACAGGAACCAGGGACGACTGGAACTAAGACTCGGCGACCCTTTGAGCGCACGAATCTTGCAGACGACAGAGTCTTGGAAATCATTACCTTACCTCGTGCATCGCACCTGCTCTGGCCACCAGGGTTCCATCTACCCCGTCAGCTGCGACCACGACCGTCGCCGTGGATCTCAATGGGAGAGTTGGCGTGCACACGTCAACACGTGAGAGAAATCTCATGACATCGAAAAGCACGCCCAAGATGGCCAATCTCACCGCAGAGCGGTTTGCCCAACAATCTGCTCCGCGACCGCCCATACAATCGCATACCTCGAATTCAGTACCATCGACACCCTACCATCAGCCTCGTGACCTCCGCTTCCCTTCCCGCTCGCCATCGCCACATCGAGGACTCAGCAACCAGTCGCCAAGATCGGTGGTTTCCGAAGCAGTCGGGCAGCAGCCAGGTCCACAGCGAGGAGCGCCGGTGGTCTGCAAGTTTGAGTCGGGCGCGGAGATCAGGAAGAGACGAATACCGTATGTTGAGAATGGCGACAGGGAGCTGGAGCCGCCGAAAGAGGAGCCCAAGAAGGCTTTGGCTCCGCATGAAGAGGACAAGCTCAGTGGTGACATGCGCGAGCTGTACGACCGGTTATTGCCGTCGGATGAGAGTGAGCACCGGAGAGCGGAGTTGGTCAAGAAGTTGGAGAAGATGCTGAATGATGAATGGCCTGGCAATGATATCAAGGTCAACGTGTTTGGGTCATCAGGGAATTTGCTGAGCTCGAGTGACTCGGATGTGGACATATGCATCACGACGCCGCTCAAGCAGCTGGAGAGCATGCATTCGTTGGCGATGCTGCTGGATAAGAGTACGTTTGCCACTAGAGCATGGCGGAGGCTTGGGCATAAGACAGGGACACTGAAGCTGACGTGTGACAACAGACGGTATGGAGAGAATTGTCTGTCGTGCTTCAGCAAAGGTACCAATTGTGAAATGTTGGGATCCGAAGCTGAACATGCATTGCGACATCAATGTGAACAATCCACTCGCATTGGTCAACACCCGCATGATCAAGACATATGTGCAATTGGACCCACGGGTGCGGCCGCTTGCAAAGATCATCAAGCACTGGTCTCAGAGGCGGCTGCTGAATGATGCCGGTGAGTGCTGATGAATTGAGACGGCCATGGGTACAGACTGACACCATCCCTAGCGTTTGGAGGCACCATCAGCTCATATACCTGGACATGCATGATCATCAGCTTCCTGCAACGACGAAATCCAAGGGTATTGCCTTCATTGCAGAAAGAGCGCGATAAGATGCTGACGCCAGAATCGGAGTTCGCGGATGATGTTGAGGCTTTGAAGGGCTGTGGCGAAGCCAACAAGGAATCCCAAGCGCAATTGCTTTTCCACTTCTTCCGGCATTACGGCTATGAGTTCAAGTACTCAGAACACGTCGTGTCAGTGAGAGAAGGTCGATTAGTGACCCGCAAGGAGAAGAAGTGGGACTACAGCAATCACTGGGACAAGGAGGCCCAGAAACGATTATGTGTTGAGGAGCCTTTCACGACTAATCGCAACCTTGGCAATTCTGCCGACGAGTACTCCTGGTCCGGCGTCCACAGCGAGATACGACGTGCATTCGACCTTCTCGCCGATGGGCAACAGCTGGAGAAGGCTTGCGAGCAGTACGAGTTTCCGGCTGAGGAGAAGATAAATCGCGAGAATATGTTCCAGAAGCCTGTGCCTAGACCAGCGCCTATCTTGCGCCGAAGTGCGAGTCAGTCGGGCAGGGCGAACAATCATGAGCAAGGTGGCTCTCAACGGTCGCGAAAGAACAACAGGAACAACTCTGCGCAAAGAGCTGGCAACAGACGGGCCTCTAGTGGAGCTGCGTACAGTCATCAGCGAGGCGCGTTTGGCATCGCAAGTCCTTCTCTGGCCGGAAACAATGTGGACTATTTTCAGGGACGAGGAAATCTACACGATCAATTATATCAGCAGTACCAGTATCTACAACAGCAACAAGACCTGCTCCGATCACAGCTGGTCCATCAACAGCAGCAACAAGCACAGGCGCAGGGTCGCGCAGTCAGCGACTCGATAGGTTCACCGCCTCATCGAGGATCGTACACAAATGGCGCGCCGAGCCCGCGGTTTCAGGAGCCACCACAGACAGCACCATTACTATCAGGCTATCTCTATCACTATACACCGCGATATCCGCCGCCACCGTCACCTATGCAATCGAGTCGTTCTCGAGAAGGCACCGTCACGAATCCTTCATCACCATCGCTTGTCGCGGCTGTACCAGCACTGAGACGGCAGGTACACCGTGGCTCCATCACGGAGGGCACCAATGGCTCGATTAGGTCGCAGTCACAGCCAGGCCGCTCCTTACCACATCCTCTGATGCCAGGTCAAGCACAGCCAAACTTTGATCTGCAAGCAATTCAAGCGCAGTATCAACAGCTGCGGTATGCGCAGGCGCATGCGGGCTTACAGTCAATCTTCTCGCCGGCGCTGGCGACCGCGCACCCAGCAGGATTGTCAGCGGAGAACGCAATGCCGAAGGAGTACATGGGTTACCTCGTTGGACAATCGCCGCTTTTGGGACCGCAACAATACGCTACAGCACCGCCTCAGATGCCAGCTATGACGCTTCGCGATCCTCCGGCCCAAAGGCAGAGACGAGTCACGCCCGACTTGATGCCTCCGCTCCCCAATGGCCGGCATGCTTCAAGATCGCCGTCGCCGCTTGGACATTTGCGAAGCTACTCAACGACCAATGATCTGCACTCAAGGGCTCAGTCGCAAGCAGACCTTGTTCAGAGTCCGGCGACATTTGACGCGCCTCTTCCAGAGCCTGCAGTGCCACCACCGCGTATCGACACCGGTGGACCGTTGATTGTCAATGGATCCACTCCGTCGATGACCACTTCAAGTACTGAAAGAGCGAATGGCACGCCGGGGCCGCCTACTGAGAATCGAGGTGTCAATGGCACGCATGGTGTTGAGCACTCTACGACAGCAAGATCCCTCCCTCTGCGGACCACGAATCTTGATTTTCCGCAAACTGGGGAGCGCCCAGAATTGGGAGAACGGCCTCCATCTCCGGTCATATCGCCGAGCCCAAAAACGAAGACCGGACCGCGTTTGGCTCTATCTCCGACCAATGGCCCACAAAGCTTGCCGAATGGACGCGCTGAAGGATTTCATGAGCCACAGCACAATGTCCACAATGCGCACGTGGCACCGCTACTATCTCCCGTAGCTGAGCTCAGGACACCGTCACCGACCCGTTCGCACGTCTTCGACAAGATAGAGTCGCCGCAAGCCAATGGCCTTGTGAAGGCGGCGAAAATCGCCAATGCTCGGCAATGGGATAAGGGCGAACTTGAGCATGGTAACACGAGTGCTCCAACGAGCCATGAGCGCAAAGGTAGTGCACCCAACCCGACGCTCAACCATAAGCCTTCAAAGAGCCCACCAGCGACGTCAGCCGGCGGCGCTGGCGTCACGAGCGCAGCTGCAGGCAAGGAGAATCAATGGCAGCAGGCTACCAGAAAGAGTCATAAGAAGAGCAAGTCGACTGTTGGGGCTGGATCTGGACGTGGGCAACCGATGCCTGCGAATGAGGCTGATCGAAAGGGTGGCTAGTTCACGATGCCTGCGCAAGTCGTGTTATGGAATCCATGCGCTCTCTTTCTGCCGATTCATCGTCCTTGCATTCCACTGCTTGACGTGGAAAACGGAAACCATGGAGCGCTCAATCTGGCGCGAGTCCACAGGACTGCTCTTGAGCGCTGACGTGTCGCCACAGCTATTGGCCGGCAATCCAATATGACTTGGACACATGAGTGATGCCAAAGAAGCCATACAAAAGGCGTTGGCTGCGGTACGACCAAGCGCTTGAGCTCGCGAGAGTGGTGCAGCATTGACCCCGGCACGGATTATTAGCCTGCCATTGCTGCTTGGCCGGCGCAAAAAACCCATGCCTGCCTGTTACGCGTCCGGGCAGTGATTCCGATAGAAAGCGACGCAGGATTTCAAGCAAGCTCTGACGGAGGATGTCAGCGTAGACTCCCAAGGAAGATCAAAGAGAAAAAGAAAAGCACATGCAAGCGCTGCGCGCTCGCGCAGGTGTACGTGTTTGCATTGGCATAGGCGGGCGACTGCAGGACTGGCATTGGAGTTTCGTGAGGGCTGCATGGAAAGGGTTGCATCGGCGGGGCGGGAAGGGATTTGTAGAAAAAGGCTGCTAGGCAGGAGCTGGCCGTGTGAATCATATGCATAGGAATGTGCCAAAGCGAAGTGAAATATAAATGAAGATGTCTGGCAGAGCAAATTTCGCTTGGAGTTGTCCTTGCTTCAGACTTGACCCCTATGCAGAGGCAGTAGGTCTCATTACGAAGGATACTTTTCCGTCTTGATCGACGGATATCCGGGAAGGGCGGCAGCGCTCTGCTTCCAGGCTGCATCTGTCGCGAATAACGAGCGCCAACCGAGCTTCTTCTAATCTGCTAGAAGCTCTCTCCGCAAATGTAGCATTGACTTGCATTTCCTATGCGGGGCAATTGGAGAGCAGTGTCGATCAGGGTATGCATACATTGGATAAATTGCTCGACAAACTCTCGTGGCAACTTCACCTGCTTACAAGGACACTCACCTACTGTTCACTTGACCATACCGCTCCCACTAGACAATAATAGGAGCATCAGCAGCCATGGCCCCATCCGCTCAAGTCCTGAGCCATGAAACTAATGGCAATGCCACTGTCGGCGCACTAGGTCGACGCAAAGATGGCAAACCGCTCAAGATCCGCTCCTACCCTAAGTTTGACAGTCTGGAAGAAGAACGCCTCTATAGGAAGCAGCATCTAGCAGCTGCCTACCGCATCTTCGCAGAAAGAAATTTCGATGAAGGCGTAGCGGGCCATATGTCGATTCGAGACCCAATCCTCACCGACCACTTCTGGCTGAACCCGCTCTCGAAACACTTCTCGCAGATCTCAGTCTCCGACTTGATCCTAGTGGACGAAGAAGGCACGGTGGTGATCGGAGACGAGCCGATCAACGCGGCTGCATTTGCGATTCACAGCGAGATCCACAAGGCGCGCCCGGACGTGCATGCGGCGTGCCATGCGCATAGCGTGTATGGGAAGGCGTTTAGTGTTTTTGGCCGGGAGCTGGATATGATTACGCAGGATAGCCTGAGGTTTTATAAGGATCATGCGGTGTATCCGCAGTTCGGAGGCGTAGTGCTGGACCGGGAGGAGGGGAGGAGGATTGCGGAATGCCTTGGGGGTGGGAAGGCAATTATTTTGCAGAATCATGGGTTGCTTACTGTGAGTATTTTGAGGGTTGTGGTGGAGAGGGTCTGGGGTTGATGCTGACGGTTCTACAGGTTGGGGAGTCGATTGATGCGGCGGCGTTTTGGTTCTTGTCGTTGGATAAGACGTGCCATGCGCAGCTGCTGGTTGATGCTGCGGAGAAGGGGAGCGGGCATAAGAAGACCTTCATTCCGGAGGAAGAGGCGAGGTACTCTTTTGAGCAAGTCGGGACGCCCGCGAAGGGATGGCTTGGGTTTCAGCCATACTATGATGATATCCTGGCGAAGACGAATGGGTCATTCTTGAAGTAGACAGGGCAATTGTCATTTTCGTGAAGGGCGCAGCCCAACGCACATCAATCCACGTTTCTTATTGGATATTGCGCGAGCTATTGGGCTTCGAACGTCCTGAGCCGTCATTAGTGCTGTCAAGTAAGCAAGCGCTGGATTGTTGTAGATATATTCATGGCGAGAATCAATTTGTGGGAGAGGTTTTGAGAAGGAAAGACCAACTTTGTCTGTTTGAACATTGAGTGACAGGCCGAAGCATGTGACAGCAGACCCTGCCTCTCTGAGAGCCCGCACTAAATTTAGTTCGGTGACGCCATCTTCGCTTCGGCATCAACCGTTGAGGTACCTTCACCCTGCCGTTTCAAACATGACTGATGCGCAAAACACGGTTCTGGGCCCATCACCGCGATTACCTTCGGCAATTCTTCTCTTCAAGAACGCGTATTGATTGTTAGGGCCATTTTGCATCTGCAGCCTTGCCAAGCAGACAGCCACGGTTGCGCGACGGAAGTCAAGCCGCCACAACTAGCCGAGAAGAGCGCTATTAGTCTGATCGCGTGAACCACAGCGAACGGTGACCGTGACGCAACATCTGGTCACTTCGGCACCACAGCGACATTCACCTACAACCGCGCCGAGCAGACACGCGACTCGACCGCGATCAGACGAGTGCGCGCATTGCTACAGCGGTTCGCATAACATCAGCATTTTCCCGTCGCTGCTGCTGCCTCTAGCGCCGACCGCACACGACAAACCTCCGAATCTGCCCGCACGGCCTCCAGAAGCGCGCATATACGCGAATTTCGATCACCACGAACAGGCACCAGGCCAGGCGCGTCGGACAAGATAGGAAGGCGCGCAGGCCACATGCGCTAGATTGGTGGCCGCCAGCAGTGCGCAGCGTGCCTCGCGCCGGGACGAGTGCGCCAAGCGCGAGGAGACGATGGCACTGGCGCAAAACCACCAGGCACAGGAGCGCAAGCGTGTCAAGGTCTATGAGCTTAAGAACAATGACTGGTATGATCGCGGCACCGGTTTCTGCCAGGGTAGCGTTGTTTCGAGCCCAACGTCCACGACCGAGAATCCCGATGCGCGGATATTGGTCGTGAGCGAGGACGACCCCAATCGCACATTATTAGAGACACGAATAACGAAAGACGATGGATATCAGAAGCAGCAGGAGACGCTCATCGTGTGGACCGAGCAGAATGGCGTGGATATGGCTCTGTCGTTTCAGGAAGCGGAAGGCTGCACATCGATATGGGAGTTTGTGTCAGATGTTCAGCAGCGGCTCACACAGCTAGCGCCGGACGATGGACTCTCAGACGATTTGCTGGAGCCAATGCACCAGCTACAGCTGCCGCCTCCAGAGCTCGGGAGGCTCGATGAGATAGACCAGGCAATACGGTCGGCTTCGCAGACGCCTAATGGGCGCGACGCGCTGCAGAAGTGCTTGCTGGGCGATCAGGAATACATACTAAAACTTGGGCCGCTGGTCAACCAAGCAGAAGAGCAGCAGGATGTGGGCAGCTTGCATCGGTTGTGCACCATCATGAAGCATATTATTCTGCTCAATGACAACTACATCATTGAGCACGTGGTCACGGACGCCGCGATCATGGGTGTTGTTGGCGCATTAGAGTACGATCCGGACTTTCCTTCACACAAAGCGAACCACCGGCAGTACCTCTCGGATACGTCCAAGTTCAAAGAGGTTGTACCGATACGCCACGAGGCCATACGAAACAAGATTCACGCGACCTACCGGTTACTATACCTGAAGGATGTCGTGCTTGCGCGCATACTTGATGACCCCACGTTCTCAGTACTCAACAGTCTGATCTTCTTCCACCAGGTTGACATTGTGAACCACTTGCAAGGGGACGCAGAATACCTGACAGCACTGTTCGACATATTCAAAGAGGGAGAGGAGCAAGATGCCGGAAGGAAGAAAGAGGCAGTGCTGTTCATACAAAATTGCTGCGCAGTCAGCAAGAACATACAGGCACCGAGCCGAGCTCAGTTATACAACAACTTCATTGGACATGGGTTGTTCAGGGTTATCACATTTGCGCTACGGCATCAGGAAGCCAGTGTCAGAGTAGCCGGGACGGACATCCTGGTTGCGCTTATCGATCACGATCCCCATTTGGTGCGCAACCAAATATTCACTGCGATCAAAGAGAAGATGACACCACTCACGGACACGCTCATCGAACTCCTGCTTGTGGAAGTCGACTTGGGTGTGAAGAGTCAGATGGCCGACGCGATCAAAATACTGCTGGATCCCAGTACCAACAGTGGCATGGAGATGATGGCGAGGCAAGCTAACAGCGAGCTTATGGCCAAGCGTGGCAATGGACCGAATGCCATGGGCGTGTCGCCTCAGACCGAACAATTCATTCAATCATTCTACGAAGGCGGCGCCAAGAGGTTGTTCCAGCCATTGAAAGATCTGGAGAATCGGCCAAATCTGGAGGGGCTGAGCGTGCAAGAGTCCAGTCTGTACACACATCTCGTGGAAATGCTCTGCTTCTTTGTGCGCGCGCATGCGTATCGAAGTAAGCTGTTCATCCTTGGAGAAGGTTTGCACGCCAGGATTGCACAGCTACTGAGCAGTCCGCAGAAGTACATGAAGCTCACTGCTATCAAATGGTTCCGGACATGCGTTGGCTTGCATGATGAGTTCCACAACAGGCAGATGATTCAACATGGGCTATTTGCGCCTATCTTGAACATCGTCTATGAAACTATGCCGAAGGACAACCTGCTCAACTCGGCATGTTTGGAGCTGTTTGAGTACGTGAAGCGGGATGGAGCAAACATACCACCACTGAAGCAGCTGGTCGTGCACCTGGTGGAGACGTACCGAGAGCGGCTGATGGGCATCACATATGTCAATACGTTCCAGGCAATCGTCAACAAGTACGAGCAGATGCAGAGCGGGTATGCGCCGCCGAACGGCACGGAGGATAGTAGCTTCACGACCCAAGAGGGCACGCCACAGCGTGCTGTCAATGGCAGGCAACCGTTTAGTGGCCTCAAAGAGATGGACAACGACGAGGAGGCGTATTTTAACGCAGACGACGATATCGAAGACGAAATGGACAACCTACCCACAAGCGTTAGACAGTCAGGTCTACCGAACGGTGCATCGCCGGTCAAGCCCCTTGTCAGCTATCCTGACGATGAGGAGGAGGAAGGCATGCACATACTAGCCTCAAGTCCAGATCAGGAAGCCCAGCTTGCTAGAGACAGGAGGGATCCGTCATCATCAAGTGATGCGATGGACACCGAACCCACCAGCCCCGAGACAGAAGAGCGAGGGCGAGATCGTAGGCCAGCGCCTGTCCGTGGCCTAGCAAATGACGCCCGGGACGTCCCGTCGCCTCCCGAGTCCATCACCAGCAAGAGGAGAAGAGAAGAGGACGACGACGATGAAATCGGAAAGCTCATGGGCGGATCAAAGCGGAGGAATTCATCTGCTGCATCAAAAGCATCTTTATCCACAGGCACACGTCAGATCACTCTGGAAGGCTCGCCCAGCTCGACACAGCAGGACGATCGACCACATACGTCGAGCCCAACGTTACTTACCGAGCCAGTAGATCTAGATCATTTGCAAGAGAATCAGCGACCAGTTTCTGAGGCGGACAAGCGTCCCTCTCTCAAGAGGAAGGGCAGCTTGAAGACGAAGAACGAAGGTGTGTATTCGGCGGAGCAGTATGCGATCAAGCCGATTGCTCTCAAGGCAGCACAGCAGCATCCGCAGCAGGCAGAGAATGGGCATGGCGGTGGTGGCGGCGACGGCGATGGGTGAGAAGGGATGGCCACGTGCTCTGTGTGTGCAAAAGTCTGGCTGAAAGGGGAGACGGGCTTGCTTCCTATCTTCATTCCGCAGGAATGGGTTGAGTTTGGAGGCGGTTAATGTATGACTTGTATGTGTATCATATCCCGGCCATCCATTTGCAGGTTTTCTCCCCTGATCGCGTGCCTAAAGTGTGTTGTTCTCCGTAGACGCTAGGCCGGTGTTGTATGTGCTTGGCTATCTGCATGAGGGTCTGCAGGCATCATGCTTGTCGTATGAAACTAGTGGGTTGCGGCGATCTTGTCGAGCGCTTAATGCGACAAGCGTATGTTTTATATGTTCTGGCGGCGCAGTAGTGTGGATGTCTATAGTCCAAGTCGGGATTTTGGGGTACAGATTGAGACGGGGATACCGTGGGAAGAGTAGGAGCTGTCATCGGACTATAGTGGACTTCACCTCTTGGCCTGCCTACCTCGTTCTTCACTTATTTGCATGTAATGCAGGTGTCGCGTGGTCCAGATGCTCATTGGCATGTTATTGCTGTGAGCAGCACTCATGATGGGAGCCCAGATGAAGCCTTGTCTGCACAGCCCCTGGCCACCACGATCGGTTCCAGGATCCGATCTATAATACTGTTGATATGCTTCGCTGGCACCGTTTGCAGCTTGGCTGAGGGAAGTGTGCCTGATGTGCCCTGCTTATTGACAGTGTCTTGAAAGGCCACCTTCAGCTCACTGGGTAGGGCCGAGAGTGCCTCCATTGCTTCTTGTCGACGTCCTTGGCAGCAGCGCCCATTTCGATAGCGCAGCATGCGGCTTTACCTGCGTACAGCATATGTCTCAATCCAATGCAGATGCTTGCCAAGGGCGACCACCTGCCTGTCTTGCAGTCTGGTTCCGTGAAAGTATTGGAGAGATACACAACTACCGCATAGCTCGTTTCAGGATTGGTCCAGCTCTTTGGAAGCTTTTCTCGAGGGCGCGCCGTAGGGCTGTAAGCATAAGCTTATCTGTAGCTTATGTGTGCGAATCGAAGTATCACGTTCTTTAGCGTCCCGACAAAGTGAATGCCGGTGTAGGTTGGACAGCTTCTGAGTAACAGGGTCTCGAAGTGTAGCGCACTCCTCTCGATATGGTGTGGGCATCGCGGAACATTCTGTACCATCATCTTGGAACTGGTAAAGTAAGTCTTGGCCTCGCAGCTGTCACATGCAAGTGGTGCAAACGTATAATGCTGGCCTGGGCGCCCATGGTAACATCGTAGGCTTTGACCGTCTGTCGTGCGCGCAAATCGTTGATTATTGTCTCTTTGGCGAAAATGCCATACGTACGAAAGGTCGTCCACCAGTCTTGCCCTGCAGGCCATCCGGCACACATGGCGCGCGCTCCGCGCCGTTACTGGCATGCAGAAGCGGAAGCTTGCGGCACCGATAAGGATGCCTCCATCAAACGTCCGCGAAGTCGGGCCCGGTCCATTCGGCCAGTCCATTAAGGTACACGTGTGAAATGTGATGATGATGGTGCATCGACTGAAATCATGAAGTCTCACATCGGCGGCCTGCCATTGCATTGGATTTCTTGGTATCGCGAAGCCTGTATTGAATCCACCAGCTGCAACCGCAACCGGCGCGCCAGCCACGCATGAGCATGGGTATTAATGGACACCAACGCGTCTGTCGTCAAATCTAGCGTGATGAGACCATGCGCAGGCATAGCAAGTGCGACAGCCACTATGTGCTGCTGTCGCGGGTGCGCACCACCTGGCGGACCCAAGGCTGGTTATGAGCAGGATTGGGAAGCCTGCAGAGTGTTGACAACCCATAGACCAAGTTCTTGTATTCATCAACAGATGGGGCAATTCATGATCCTGAACCATAGCATCTGTTGCTGTCATGGTGCATTCCAGATCCTCGGCGCTCGCAAAAAGTCTCGATGCTGCGCTCGCAAATTCAAAGCCAGCCTGCAAACGATCAACATCATCATCTCAAATCCCGAGCCTACAACTTAGACGGGCTGTGTTGTCGATTTCTTGGGCGTCGTTACTCAGAAATTCTGATCATCCACATTAGCAGTGGTGCCACGTCAACTAACGGCAGACAGACCGTTGCTATCTTCGCTCGGACGAAGTACAAATGTCGAATGTCCGCCATCTCGAAGGCCGTAATCCACGTGTGTTGTCACACAACAGATGCTGAAGGTTCGTCGTAGCGCTGCAATTGGGGCCTAGAACTAGTGCAGAAGTCCAGGATCCGCTTCTAGGTTTTCACCTATCGAATGGGTAGTAAGGCTGCGCTGAGTTTCCAGAACGGGCCATACTTCATGCACGCATGCAAGGGGAGCATGCGCCCAAAGGTCAAATGTCTTCTTGTTGTCGGCAATCATCATAGTTGTTCCGCGGCTTTTGATGGTGGCGCGATGAGGTGGCTTGGCCAAGGATGGCTTTTGGCTTTTCATCTCCAACGCTTGGCACGCATTCTGCACGATCACCCACGGGATACGGAGCAGTATGCTGTCTCGAAACGTACTGAAAGTTTGCCTGGAAGTTTGCAAGTTTGTGCCTGCGTCGGAGGCATGGAGTAGAGCCAAAGAATCTGCTGTGAGGTGCGTGATCAATAACCGAGTTCCCAACCACACATTATCGGATGCATTGCATCTGCCCGAGTGCTATTTTTGCCAGGTTTCCTCGTCCTGCTTCACATCATGCTCCTTCCCGCTGGCTGCTATTGCCAACCCTGCCAATTGTCCGCGATGCATTCTACAATTCGCCGGCTTTGCGCAAGGTGGATCCGATGGAACCATTTGTCGCAGCCCGCCGCTGGTGGCGGAAACTTTAAGGCGCATCATTCGCGAGCCTAAACCACACAATTTGGTTTGGAACCGGTCCTCACAGCAAGATCGGGACAGTTATCCTGCGGTCCTCTTGTACTCTGATACCTGATCTGGTCAAGTTTGTTGCTCGTGTGGCCCATGTTGCTCTAGCGAGACCACCTCGGCGATAAGGACGTGTAGGTACAGGTAAAGTCAAAGGTCCCCCATCCCCATCATCAAATCTTTCTCTGTGCCTTTTGTTGAGGGAGTCGGCGAAGCTGGTGGCCTCATTTTCACTTCACTTGTCATCGGATGTCAATCGCGATTCTATAAGTAGACCGGAGGTGGTCAAGCACTTCATCCTACACAGCGTGTGCACGTCTCCCTAAAACAGGCCAAGATGTCGATTTTCTCGAAGAAGAGCAAAGGCGAGAAGGGCGCTGAGAAGAAGGATAAGAAAGGGAAGAAGGGCAAAGAACAGTCTGGCCTGGAGGTGAGGCAAGCTCAACCGCAATATCAAGATGTACCAGGCCCCACAACCCAGCCTCGACCTGGTCATCGGCGGCAGCCATCTAGAGAGGCATCAGGGCAAGGATTAGGCAATGGCCCTCAGATACAGGATGTGAAACCCAATCACAGCTCTGCTCTACCTTCAAGCTATGGATATCAGACACGCAATGCTCAACCAATGCCCTACAGCAACAGCGCTGAAGTGTATATGACTGATCCGAATGCGCCTCCAATGCCGACGAGTCCTTCCGCTCAGCAACCCAAAGGACTCACGCCAAGGGGCACACCGCGGAACAATAGTGGGTACTTCGCGCCCTCAAGCAGTCAGTCTCAGCCTGGAGAAGGACCAGCTTTTGGCAATCCCAAGATGGCTTTTGCTGCTCGCGATCGTGGTTATCTCAACGCCCACCACTCCGCTGATTCTGGTTATGGATCCACTGCTCATTCCAGAGCGCCGAGTGAACAAGTGCAGCTAGAGGGCGCCGGTCCACAACTGTCGCGGAGTAACAGCGAGCTGCTTCCAAAGCTCAGCTTAAGTGAAGAACTAGCTAGAGAGCCCGTCTTCTCTGATAAATCATTCAATGGCGATGAACTGAGTGACCTGCTTTCGCGCAGAACGCCTGACGGTGTTCTCAGAACCGGCAAGCCTAGCTCCTCGGCCATTGATGCCAACGCCGACGCCCGCGCTCTCAGAGCTTCCAGATCAGGGAAGAAGCAGACAAGGTTTGAGAATGTGCCGATTGCTGTATCGACGATGCATCCTGAGGTCGGCGCCAGTGGCCCTATGCAAGACGACGGCCGACTTGAATCGGCGACCCTTCCGCCGCAACAGCACCAGGTCGATCTCAGCAAGCAACACGTACCTCAAACGTTCACGGCGTCACAACAGCAAATATCAGCATCTGCAAGGGCAACAAGCCCGCCACCAGCAGGAGAACAGGTACAGGACTCTACAAACCTATCTTCTCCCTACATTGCGCCAGCTACATTGTCGACTTCCACGCCACTCGAGCGCATCGTTTCGAATCAAAGTGCCTCTAACTTCCCACCAATCAGGATCTTAGACGGGTTCAAAGTCAACAAACGCGGCAAGATTCTTGACGAAGAAGGTGATGTGATTGGGGAGCTGTGCGAAGGCGACATCATCGACTGCGTTCGACAAAAAGTGAACGGCTTCGGTGAGGTCATGGACGATTATGGTACTGTCGTAGGACGTGTGAGAGTTGTTCAGCGGACATTGGAGTCTCCTGTCACACGTACGTCAGCTACGCAACCATCTTTACAGCCGCCGGGCCAGCATCCTCAATATCAAGCTCTGCAGTTGGCTCATACGCCATCGACTGCTACCGATTACCAGCATACAAGGCAAGCTTCTCATGCGAGCAGAACGGAGGCATTCACACCGGCTTGGCAACAGCAAGGCCACATAGGCCATAGCATGTTCGCAGAAGAATTGCGGAGTCACCTAGCATCGGCCCCTCAAGAAGACACCAAACAATCAACTGAACCTTTAGACTTCCCAGGCAATGTGACGGCCGTCGAGCTTGATGCTGGCAGCACTGCGCAGGAAGAAGAGGCACTACCTATCTTCGACTACAGCGAAGTTTTCATGCCGACGCCGTTCGTGCCCACGCGCTCTGCCCAACAAGAGACTCCTTCGTCTTTCGTTGAGCATGGCCACCCGCGCTCGGTAAGCCAGCAGATTCAGACTGCGCCAATGCTCCAGTCAAACTTTGACCGGCAAGATATGCAAAAGCAGTCTAGACATACCTCCGCGCCTCCCGCTCCCCGGCAGTACACACCCGAGAATTTACAGGCTGCACCACAGCTGGCAGAGCAGAGCCAGGCGCCACAACCTTCATCGAATTTGAGCAGTCCTGGTGTCCGTCCTGACACGGAACGGCAAGAGCCTCTTCCAACCCTCAACGAGAGCACTGGGCACGAACCTTTCAAGTCATTTACACGGCCGACCATCAGTCCGGTGCCTGAGGACAACCATACAATTCCAGAAAAGGCAGAAGAGCCTGTTTCATTGTTCGCCTACAAAGGCGAAATTCCTGCTCACGACGGTCCTGCTGCCAACGCGAGACTCGCTGCCTCTCGCCAAAATGGAGGACTCTCGCCGCCCACCGCTTTCAGGCGACAAGTCAGTGGTGGCTCCATGAACTCGGCTCAGTATTCATCGGCAGGGTCTTTCGGGCCCCCTGGAAAACCACCGCGTCAATTCACGACCGGTGTGCCTGGTATGAAGCCGACTTTTCAGTCGCGAAACTCTTATAATGCGCCTTTAAAGAAGAGCCCATTGAGCAGTCACGGTACGTAAACACAAAAGTGTTCAGCCAAGTGCCATGCTAACCCATGCTAGAAACTACGCCACCAGACTCGGACAACGGTTCGTGGGATGGCGATGCTCATGCAAATGGCATGTACTCCCGCCAGCCGTCTCTGCGCAGTGTCAACACTGCCCGCACCACCACAACTATGACCACTATGAATACCGCGAAGCCGCGTACATACTTCACCCACAACGGTCGTGTGGTGTCCAACTCTGGTCCGGCTCCGCCGAAAGAGGCTGCTGTCGCTGCCGCAGCCAATACAGCGGAGCCAGTACCCGCTGCTGCCCCGATTGGAGGGAAGAAGAGCAGGTTCAGCTTTCGGCTCAACAAGAAATAGAGCGATCTTGTTCGAGGACAATGATACCCTCTGGCACCGAATGGCTTGACTATGGCTAGCTGGTCAACGAAACCAAGCTGACAACCATTCAACATCGAACTGTCAATAGGTTCACCGCAGCAGCGATACATACACACGGCCGCGACAATCAGTCTATTGGTTGCTTAATCCATCAAATCGCTCCTTGAGGATCCATTGGCCCACTCCAGTCTCCTGGATTCCGTAATATTTCCTTTTTTTCTTCTAAGTGGTGGAAGCGTTCCAAGCGTGAAGTCCGAATATGCCTCGAGGCCTGATGAGGTATTGCATATCAATAGCAACAGCAGATAGCCTCACGACAAGCTTCCTTTAGGGTTCGGGGAATTTTTGCAAAACATTAAAAACTCTAGAGACCAGAGTTGTCAATGATCTTACCATTCTGAAAAAAGAGCTGTATGTGCATCAGCCTGCGCCAAGCTGCTCACAACTTGGTCACGACATTGCATTTCACTGACAAGTACGACGAACGGTTCCGCCGAAAAACCCTTGTCCCTTCGAGGCCTAGACGTTCACTACTTCTCGCGTGCAGCTGCCCTCGGCGGTGCTAGCGGCGCGCAGGGGACGTGATTCGCTGTGTTCGCATGATGGCTTGGCCAGAGATAGCTAGATTCCGCCCACGTGTTGGGACCCTCCCCACCATGTTCATCAACGGCATTGAACGGCCACGGGTAGAAGTGCTTGTGGTTGGAAAAAATCTACAGGATATTTTCATTCGACTTTATATATTTTTGCGCTTTCTGGACTTATCGCCAGCTGACTTCAAACATCAGCGTCTGACGAGCGACTTCTGGAGTCTTTGCGCTCGTCGAGAATCACAAAGCTCCACCCGGCCGCCGCCACTTCGAGTTGCCGGATCTGATAACGAAGACCGGTCATACAAAATGTTCAAACAAGAGTCTAACGTAGACGAGCGTCAAGTGCCAGTGGCGAATGATGCTGAGGTCTCACCAGCTACACCCGTCGAACGTGTCACTGTCAGACCGAAAGGATCATCACTATCACCAGGAGCTTCTAGCAGCAGCTCAGATGTTCCGCGTGAGCACGGCCACGGCGATGTCGAGCTTGTTGGAGAAGGCGAGCATGCCGAGGAGAGGCCAATTCAGACTACTGCGGCTGAACTAGAAGCACGCAAAGGTGGAAGATTTGCATTCTTAAAGCGACCGCAGTTCTGGATCGTCTTGTGTATTTCGCAGGTGCTGGCGATTGATCAGACCGGTACGAACACTTTGACTACTCTGCTGCAAAGTCGCACAGGATGGTCTCTTCCCGCTTTTCAGTCCATGCCAAACTACATTTTGCTCATGCTGGTGTACGGCGCGATTACGATCTATAAATATGGGTTCAAAGGCTGGCTCAACATGATAAAGAAGGATGGCTGGCGATACATTATCCTTGCCTTCTTCGACGTTGAAGGCAACTATTTGACGGTCTATGCGTATCAGTACACCACAATCTTGTCGGCACAGCTGATCAATTTCTGGGCTATTGCGGTTGTGGTCATCATATCGCTCACGTTACTCAAAGTGCGATACCACATTGCACAGTACATTGGCATTCTGGTCGCTTGCGGCGGTCTTGGCATCCTCGTTGCGTCAGACCACATCACCGGCTCAAATGGAGGACAAGCAGCGAATGCTGTGAAAGGAGACCTCTTCGCACTCGCGGGTGCAACTTGCTACGGTCTCTCAAACGTCTTGGAAGAGTTTCTGGTCAGTAAGCGGCCCATGTACGAAGTTATCGGACAGCTTGGGTTCTTCGGGATCATTATCAATGGTATCACGGCCGCGATCTTTGACCGTAAGCACTTCAGAGAAGCTCAGTGGAGCCCGGCTGTTGGTGGCTACCTGACCGGATACACCCTGTTGCTGTCGTTATTCTACACACTGGCTCCGATTGTTTTCCGCATGGCTTCCGCTGCCTTCTTCAATAGTAAGTCTAGTGTCTAGCAGAGCACACCCTGTCTGAAACCTTACTGACCTCATTGCAGTCGGCCTCCTCACAGGCAACTTTTGGAGCGTGATCATTGGAACCAAAGTCTTCGGCGACCATGTCCACTATCTGTACCCAATCGCATTTGTGCTCATCATCGGCGGACACTTTGTGTACTATGGTACCGAAGGTGTCCTGGGGGAGGCAAAGAAGCCGTGGCTCGGCGAGAACCAGGAAGGTGGCGACGACGGTCTCGGGACAGCGAGAAGACAACTAGAAAACCCGAATGTGGTGATCTGATCCACAACGGGGAATGCATTCATGTAGTTGGGTAATGCATATACAGCGTACAGCATGACACCAGAGGGATAGTACGACCGCACAAGCAGCGGAAGGCATGGTCATTCCGACATAAATCGAATCTTCTTGACAAAGTACCGTCCCTTGCGACGCCTTGAGTGGCTGATAAGTGCCGCGAGCAGTGAACCATGACCATCGTTCGAGCATTGCAATACCAACAAGGCCGGCCAACAACGACAACGTCAAACTTGTTGCAGACAATGCGTACCTCGTCGAGAACAACAAGGTTGAGACTCTCAACAAAGAATGGGAGGCAGAAATCATACAGTCGCTTGTCATTGATCGCATTAATTGCTGTACGCACAACTCTTATGAGCTAAGTCGATACATTTCGATGGTGTTTGTCCATGACTGTTCGTATCTCATTTCATATGTGTTGACCACGTCTTCTCTCAGTAGTCGTTGCCAGCCTGGTTGCGCTTCTCCTGGCCCTTCTCGATCATGCCTTCGTTCTTGAACATGTGTCCGGCCTTTTCCATCAGCTTGCCCGCGGTAGAGTCCTTGCCGCTGTTGTTGCCAGAGCTGGAGCAATAGTCAGTACGTACAGTGAAGTCGCAGGTCGGCGCAGTGCTTACCCATAGTTGTCGCTACTGGAACCGCCATAGCCGGCACCGCCGCCCATGCCGCTTGAAGTGGAGTCGTCCTGTGAGTTTGAATGCTTGTTACCAAAGCCTGCACCGTGTGTGGTTGCTGAACCGTACGACATGGCGGCAAGTTACACAGAATATGTCTGAGGTTAAGGCAAGCACATGGGAGCTCTCGTCTCTTATCAACGCACAGCACACAACCTCCATCATCGATGAGAGCTGGATAGCCCTGTCGGTTGTGCAGCTTGCTGCCACAGACGGGAAGTTGTGTTATCAGTGCTGATAGAGGGGTCCCTGCAGATCAATAGAGATAAGGAAATGCCAAGAAACTTACGCCATAGGAGCCTCCACCCATACCACCAGCTCCAGAAGATCCGTAAGAGTCACCGCCCCGGCCGCCTGAGCCGTAAGAGTCGCTACCGCTCATGCCAGACGAGCCACCATAGCCACCGGATGTGTTGCCTGTGCCGTACGAATCGCCACCGGCCATGCCAGAAGACCCGCCGTAACCACCAGAAGTGTTGCCTGAGCCATATGAGTCGCTACTGCCCATGCCAGACGAGCCACCGTATCCGCCGGATGTATTGCCTGAACCGTATGAGTCGCCACCGCCCATTCCGGAGGAGCCACCATAGCCACCAGACGTGCCAGATCCTCCAAGACCACCGGATCCATAAGAGTCGTCTCCACTCGAACCCATGCCACCGCCCATGCCACCACCACCTCTGCCACCGGAGGAGAGGTTGTCACCTCCCATACCGCCAGAGCCGTACGAGCTGTCGCCCCCCATACCCGAGCCAGAGTTACCCTATACACGAAATCGTATCAGCATAGATCGGATCAGCCTGTGGCATGGGAGTTGTGCTTACGCCGAAGCCACCAGAGGTGCTGTCGTCACCAAATCCACCGCCCTGGCGACCTGAAAAGATGATGTTAATCCTGCTCACAACAGCCCTCAGACATTTAATGTCGACATACCACTGCTGCCGTAGCTGTCGTCGTTGTAGTTGGACATGATTACTGTATTGCAATGTTGCTTTTGCTCAGATTCAGTATGTGAGACGGATCTTGAATGGAAGGAATGATAATTATGATCGAGCGAGCCAAGACTGATATATACTCCTCTTTAATGGGTATCCAGGTTTCAGAACGCGTTGTATCGTGATCTGTCTCACGTCAAGCGTCCCCTCGACGTCATGGCTAGACTCTAAAGGCGCGACTTCCTGGCGATTACTGACCACGTGTGGCACATCGTGCCATTATTTCGTGCCGCATATATGGCACCATCGCCCTGAACCAGGTTTCGGCAAGCCCGATTGTGTAGATCCAGAATGTTGGCAAGCATAGAAACAGCTGAGCTACCCCACTGTCGTATGCAGGTCACTATAGAGCTGCCAAGCTGTTTCCAACTTCTCAAGGCATTGAGTTGCCGCTGGCGTCACGGCGGGGCTTTGCGCGAATCACCGTGCCGCCTAATGCTCCGATGCTGCCATGTACCTGATCGATTCAGGTCTGGCCGCATGACCATGTGCTGTCCTATAGGGTTCAGTGCGAAGGAACGGCAAGCGGAAGAGTTCAAGGTGATGTGCAAACGTCACGTGCCAGCTGAGTAAGCAGCTCTCGGCGAGACAATCCGCCGACGTCGATTCATGTGCTCACACACTGCCTGCGTATGGTGGACTGTACCGTAGTAGTACCCATCGAATCGCTGCTCACCAGGGAGTGACCGTGTCTGGCACTCCTTGAAAGGGATGTCGCGGTGGCATTGCTTATTGGCCGCCCCTGATGCATGTGGTAGTTAGTCTCTACACTGCATGGATGTGAATTTGAGTAGGTTGCGATGGTCTCTTCATGGTCACAACAGCTGTACACAATGACAGTGCAGCTGATCACCATTCAGTGGTGCTAATTTCTCGACATCATGGGCGGCATACCAGCCCGGCCAGGCCTACGTTTTGACTCTACACAGGACTGTCATTCTCTTTCTTGTGCTCGTCCGTCCACGAAATGCCATCCCATTCGCGGCGCAGCTCAGGGGAGAGCTTAAACAAGCCGAAATATGGCGAATTGATCGGCGACTCGCCAGTGAACAACAGCACATCGTACAACAGTCCACCTGTGAAGGCTCCCAGAAATGGCGCTACCATTGGCACCCTATGATACCATTAGCGCGAATGGGTCTTCACTGCTTTCAATAGGACCTACCAGAAGTAATAGTTGCCAGCGCGCCAAACATTAGGGCCGTACCCAATCATATACGAGACCAATCTTGGACCGAAGTCACGAGCAAGGTTGATGGCATAGCCTGTCTCCCAACCAAAGCAAGCACCGATGCCGAAAACCACGAAGAAGAGTCCAAGCGGAACGAGATTGCCGGCACCTAGGTTGGCATCGTCTTTGAGAGCATAAATCAGAAACATCAAAAGGCCACTGGCGATAAATTCGCTGAAGAACTGGCCTGTCTTCGTCATGAACTCTGCCGGATAAGTGCAAAAGATTCCGGCCGTAGACGTGTTCGAGTACCCAGGCACGGTGAGAATGCCTTTGCCGCCTTCGTAGGCCTCGATAGCAGATTTGTAATTTGCGTAGACCACGGCGGCCGCAGTCATCGCTCCAAGGACTTGGGACAAGGCGTATATGGGGAATTTCTTCCACGGAAACTTGCGAAAGACACAATTGGAGAAGGTAACCGCAGGATTGATATGGGCCCCCGAGTAACCTGCAGTGTAGACGCCGAGCATGACGCCAAGGCCCTGTATCACCGGTCAGCTTGCCTCATGAGCATCGTTGTCAGTTAGCTTACCCAGCCCCAGCTGATGGATTGGTAGGATCCCTTCTCGCCATCGCTCAACAAGACTTGGGCTACGACGCCATCACCGAACATGATCAAGATGAAGGTTCCCATGAACTCGGAGAAGGCTTCTCGAAAGATCCGACGCTTTCTTGGCCATAATAACGAGGCATTGGCCGGCTTCTTCATCTCAGCCGTCATGCTGCGGTCGATGAGGGGTCCATGCTCAGCGAAAGGCGCCGTAGAGGCAGTCATGGCGGACGACACTCGTCTGTGTGGTTCGTAGCCCGGTAGCAAAGGCGCCTGAGACATTTTTGGCGCCAGGCCGATGGAGTCCTGCGACATCGTTGTTGACGGTGGGAGGAGACCGTCAACATGTTTGTAGTGCACATGATGCGGGTGCTGGTAGGCACTGTGAAGAGTCGTCCTCGATGGTGGCGAGCCTAACTCATATCCAGGCTTCTCGGCTTCGCTGACACCAATGGTGTCGGGTGTAATGACCTTCTCTAAGCCAAGGCCAACAGGATGGCTTGTTGGGGATTCCGGTGGCAACCTAGGTGTGCCGTAATCAATCTGCTTCGGTGCGTTCGATTCTGCCATGATGCGCTCGAGTCTGGTGGTCTCTCCCAAGTATCCTTGAATTGTAGCTGATGCTGGGCTCGAGGTATCAGAGGTGCGTAGTATCACTCTTAGTATAGTCTGATGGCCGTGGGGCCCGCCAATTGACTGCAGTGTGGCTTGCAGTATCGCTAGAGCTAGCCACGAAACCCAACACGAGACGTTGCAGGGAATTATACAAACGAGCTGGGTCAAGCGGAGTAGATGAAAGGTGCAGCTGCTTGTATACCTGGGAGAGCACACCACGGGGTCCTGGTGGCGACTTTCGCGAAAGGTACATATGTTGCGTATATGAAACGATACATCGTACCCCTCTCGCTATCCTCCTCAAGAGGTCCCCAGCATAACTGCCGTGCCGCGGACAATAGCCGCAGCGAGCAACGATGCGGCTGACAAGACGGAGCTTGACCAAGGTTCACCTTTGCATCCTTCTAGGTAGCCCGCCTTTCGCAACAACGCCGCTGTTCAACCATCTCGTGAGATACGACAGGTTGACGCCCGGAATCCAGACCAGAACTGGCTCGGTGGGAGCGAGGTATATTCGGTCCTGGACTCTGCGGGTAAAGACGCCGCATTCGATTGCATGGCAGCTTTGGCGTTCCGTTCGTGGGATGTGACGGGACTTCATCGTCCTGGGTAAACCTTCCGTTCGCTAATGTCTTGAGGGCGCAATGCTTGGTGAAAAATGGCACAGATCGATAGTAGGCCTGTTCGGCTGGCCAGTGTATGGCTCGTGGTCAGCAGATCCGAGTGCCACGCTGACGCTTGTGTAGCATACATATAGCACATGTCGACATCCTCGACAGTCCGACGGGAAGGTCCGGGACACAGATTTTCTAAAGATGAAGATTTTGTCGACATTTCCGATCTTCGCAAGTATGCACTGCGGTCTTTTGTGGCAATGCGTGCAGCAGCCGATTGGCAGTTCCTATAACTTTGCGAGCTTTCACGAAGTGCTGGTCCAACCATGCCGGATGGCACACTCGCGTCCTACAAGGCGCGTCGACCACGCTTGCGAATGGTGGCTGGTGTGAGGCCTGCTATTGCCGTTGAGTTTACCCCGCATGCCATTTGCTCGTCCTGGTACGGTGTTCTCGAGCCATGCCAAGCGGCCACAGTATCTCCCTGCGAAACGCCGCCAGACTGAATTAAGTCAAGTTGAGTACAGTGACGAGAACACCAACATATCCCGTTCGTTCTTGTACGCAGCTGATACTGGTGATACCCTCGCAATCGCCACCATAAAATGTCACATCAGATTTGACATGTTTTTCTTTTCAAATACTTTCAGCTCAACAGTACTACCGACACGAGTTGTCCACTGCCCGAACACCTGTCAAGGTCAGCCCTCGTCCCGCTTGTTGTCAATCTCTTCGAGGCTTGTGATCGGTGATCAATCGAGAAGGAGCTTCCGTCCGCAAACGCGTACCTACCCCAGATCGAAAAGACAATGGATGAACTGCGGTCGGGACGTGGGTGATCCACGAGTTCGGGGCTGTGGAGAAGCTCCCCATGGGGTTGTGCAGCATGGTGGAGCCCCAAACAGCACCTGAACTGTACGTCGCATCGCCGGCAGAATGCTATTGTATAGCCATATATTGCACAGATCAGCCGCTGCATGTCTCGATCAATGAAGGTCTCGCTATCTCTAATGCCTGCGTTCTCTGACGCTCAAAGTATCGATCGATAGACAGGCAGCTTGGGTGTTGTACCATTCATGCACAATCGAACCACCCACAGGAGATTTAATTCGGTCAGAGGTAGAATGCCCATTGACGGCATTTGACTTGTTGACGCCGCATCAAATGGCCGTTTGGCGACTTGTATCTAGAAACGGCGATTCGGCGCACCCCATGAGGATAGATTGACCGAGGCTCCAAGCACCATCTTTTGCGGTTGCTACCTCAAGCCGTCTGATACCTGCACCACGAACGCACGAGCTACGTGCATGCAGGAGAAGGATCGCGCAATTGATTCCGGCTGTATATGCACAATCCTGGATCTGAGACGCAACGCCCACGCGTGCGGGGCGGCACAAAACTATCGAAGCACACGCGAGCAGCGTTCAGAGCGCTGACATGCGTGCCGCAAGGCATGATCGCATGGCATCACTGCTTTCGTCCGCAAATAGCCGGTCGTATTAGCCCCGCATTCGACTGCCCCTCCGTTGCGAGATGTGCCACACGATCACATGCGCTGCTGCTCCCAGGACGGCACTCCAGGCCATGGCTAGCACGGAGAGGAGGCGCGCTCAATACTACAGTCTGGTGCAACCACCGCTTGAGTCCTGTCTCCATCCACCGAAGAAGCTTTCCCAGAAACGCACTACAGTGGTCCTTGAACTCAACTGCTCCAACTGTCAATCACATGTATAGCACTTTTCAGTGTCTCTCTGCAATGGAACAGCCTATGAAGATGGCTTCGTCAGATGAAACATTCGTCGGCAGCATAGATCAGGGAACCACCAGCTCGAGGTTTTTGATCTTTAACAAAGTTGGTGAGCCTGTCGCGGTTCACCAAGAGGAGTTCACCCAGATATATCCCAACCCTGGGTGAGCCCGTCACCTAGACGCTTTCTGTTAAGCAACTTCAGCTGATGGCTTGTCCGATGCAGATGGCATGAACATGACCCGGAAGAGATCATCCGGTCTGTCGAGAACTGCATAGAAGGCGCGCTCAAGACGTTCGAGAAGGATGGACATTCTAGGAACAGCATCAAGGCTATTGGCATCACAAACCAGCGCGAGACCACCGTGGTGTGGGACGTGAAGACCGGGGAAGCATTATACAATGCTATCGTATGGACTGACACAAGAACCGCATCTCTAGCAAGGGAGCTGAAAGGAAGACCTGGCAGTGACAAACTACCAGACATATGCGGTGAGCCTATCTCGACATACCCATCTGTCACAAAGCTGCTGTGGCTGCTCAAGACGCAGGAGAAAGTTCGAAAAGTATACGAGGCCGGCGATCTGGCGTTTGGCACCATTGACACCTGGCTAATATACAAGCTTAATGGTGGCCCGAAGAATAGTGTCTTCGTCTCAGACCCAACCAACGCGAGTAGGACGATGCTCATGGACATCCGGACATTGAAATACAACGATAAGCTTTTGGATTTCTTCTCATATGAATTCGACCTGCGAAAGGTACATTTGCCAGAAATTGTGAAATCAGCAGAGCCAAAGGCATTTGGTCAAATTGCTAGTGGAAGTCTCGGTGGTTGCCACATAACTGGCTGTCTTGGTGACCAGTCGGCAGCACTCGTTGGGCAGAAGGGCTTTGATCCAGGCAGTGCAAAGAATACGTACGGGACCGGCTGTTTCTTGCTCTACAATGTTGGTGAGAAGCCGGTCATATCCACTCATGGACTCCTTGCAACCGTGGCGTATGATTTCGGCAAGCCAGTATACGCCCTGGAAGGCAGTATAGCAGTTGCCGGATCTGGCGTGAAGTTCCTGATGAACAACCTTGGCTTCTCCCATGCTTCGCATAAGATCACAGAGCTGGCGGAGACAGTGCCAGACAACGGAGGTCTTGTTTTCGTCACAGCCTTTAGTGGACTGTTCGCACCATACTGGATTGATGACGCTCATGGCACAATGTGTAGGTGGCGCGCTGCCTTCAATGACAAACAAGTGCTAACTTAATTTGTAGTTGGCATCACCCACCACACGGAGCGTGGTCACATTGCTCGGGCAACCCTCGAAGCAGTCTGCTTCCAAACCAAAGCCATTCTCGACGCAATGGAAAAGGATTCTGGTCACAAACTCGCAGAATTAAAGGTCGACGGCGGCATGTCAAATTCGGCTCTCTGCATGCAAACCCAAGCCGATCTCGTCACTATTCCCATAGTGCGACCAAAGATGCGAGAGACCACTGCATTGGGGGCAGCTATTGCCGCCGGCTTTGCAGTGGATGTATGGAAGACCTTCGATGAGCTGAAGGAGGTAAATACCGCTGGCCAGACTGTATTTGAGCCGAAGATGGGGGCCGAGGCTAGCGCGAAATTGTTCAAAAGATGGGAGAAGGCAGTGCAGATGTGCAAGGGCTGGCTCGCAGAAGAGGAGGCTGAGGTGGGAAACGTAGAGGAGGCTAAGGAGCTCCAGGACGCTGCTGAGAAGGAGAAGAGTACCGCAGCAGAGATCGAGAAAGTAGACTCGATATTGGCTTAAGGAGCGCGTTGTATATGCAGAGCATGTCGCTGGTCAGAGGCTCTGGCAATATCATCTTTGCTCCTATTGTAAGGACAATCCATAGATCACGAACGTCGCTATCCATGAGAATCTGCATCAGTTTACGAACGAAATACATAGTGAAGGCTACAATAAGGATGTACCTGTTTTACACCCCACCGCCTTCGACCACTTCCGCGAACCATTGCCGCAAAGCTCCAGCCAGTACGCTTGGCAACTCCTGCACATCCCTGACGATTAAGTAGTAGCTGAACGGAAATGTGTCCAGATACTTGACCATCTTGAGCTGCATCTCTCCCGCCGAGTCTTTCACGAACTCCGCAGTCTGCAGATCCAGAATGCTCTGCTTAGGTCCTCCTTCAGCTTGAGCTTGCTGCGGGGCAGAATCGACAACGACAAAGACGACCATGATTCGCTCCTCATGGGCTTGGCGTACCAGCTGACGAACTGTTGGATGATCTTCACATACACCGTCCGAAATGATGAGCTGGAGTTGCCAGAGCTCGCTCGCGGACCCGGCGGCTTTGAGACGCGCAGACCGGAACATCTCGATGGAGTCGGTCAGCAGCTTGCGAACGTTGGTCTTCGTCTGGGAGAAGGTGAAGTTCTTGAACACTTCGGCGCCGGCTTCGGTAGTGAATGGCGTGCTGAAGTCATGTGCGACGCGAGTAGTCTCACCGAAGCCGACCACGCAAAGCTCGCCAACCTCAAGCATCGACATTGCCTTGGCGACTAATGCTAGAGTCTCGAATGCCAAGCCACGGCTGTCGCTCTCCGCCATGGACTTCGAGTCGTCGATTGCCAGCATGATCTGGTACGAGCGCTTGCTTGGCACCGACCTTCGCATCCAAATCTTGTCGCGTTTGTACGAAGATGCGATATATGGGATGATGCGTTTGATGTTGAGTCTCTTGCCAGTACGGAAGTCGCCTCGCATCTTGGTGGCCTGAGTAGGCTGCAAGATGAGTCGAAGATGCTCGGTCAACACGAGAGCCAGGTTGCGAGTGCTGGCTTCATGTTCAGACCATAGACTGCGCGCTTCCTCGATTGACACGAATTCTTCGCCAGAAGTTTGATCAAGATGGGTGTTGTTCAATTGATTGTCGACGTCCTCAACCCTGTCTTCATCAGGAGCAGGAAGCTCGTCTTGCATGTCAACATCCAAATCCATGTCTTGTGTCTCTCCAATGAAGGCACTTCGCCGGTCCTGTGGAGCCAATGCATCGCTTGGCTGCATACGAGGCTCATTCTCCAACTCTTGAGTCTCAGCATCTTTCTCGGGCTGCTCATCTGCAGGTGGCAAATCATCGTTCTGTTCATCATTAACAGGTAGACCACTGTCCTCATCAAGCGCTTTGGATTGATCAGCTGAGGCGGCACCCAAGGCTTGAGTGTCGGCAGTGGCATCGTCATCTGGAAGATGCTCGAAGCGGGCGTCAGCCATGTCCATATCCTCCTGAGGGGCCGGGCCTTGCTCTTCTTCTCTTTCACGAGCAGCCTCAATCTGTTGATGCTGCCTATACCATTCGTCAAGCGCATCGCCAATCTTCGTATACGGTACTCGCGACTCATCGTCAGGCTTGTCCTGAATGCCAGTCTCTGCGTCTTCAGCACGCTTCCCTTGTTCTGCGCCTGCCGCACCCGCATCAGTATCCTCTTCCTGCTCTGCACCACCTCCAGTCTCTTCATTCTGATCGACTGCACCGCGCATATGCGGAGCACTGCTCTCATTGTCGTCAGCGCCGGTACCGCTTTCACCGAAGACGTCCTGATCTTGCTTGTCGGCAGCCACATCTTCCTCGCGATCTTGCATCATCACGTCTGATTGATCGTCCTCGCCCGGTTGCTGCTCTTCTTGATCACCAGCCTCTGCAGAATCTGCGGCTTGGTCTTCTGCGTCTTCGTCGTCATCAGGCTTCCCTTCTACGGGCTCATCGGCCGCGCCTCTGCTGTCTGTATCTTCCTCCTCAGCTGTCTTTGCCTCTTCTTCGGTCATCTCGTCCATCACCTCCTTTTCGGGCAAGTCATCAATGCCCGGTACACTCTCATCATCGTCTTCCTTCTGACCTTCCATGTCCATGTTCTCTGGCAGATCAAGATTCTGTTGATCGTCCGCATGCGGATCTACCTTCTCTTGCTCGGGTCTTTCCACATTCTCGTCCTCGTCAGCAGGAGCTTGCACATCCTCGTCGGCTTCACCATCATCATCTTGCTCTTCTTGACGGCTCTTCTCATCTTTGCCAGCAGCCATGTCATTTTCCTTCTCAGAGCCCTTAGACTTGTCTCCCTCCCGGTCGTCGGCGTTGTCATCCCTGCCTTCGTCCCACATCTTCTCATCGAGAGTTGAAGGACCGAGATCGTCGACATCACCAGCCTCTTCATCCATGTCATCACCAGCATTGGATTTCTCGTCTTCCTTCTCACCATCCTCGGATTCTGCATCTGGCTGGTCGCCCATCTGACCTTCCATCTCTTCGTCAGCCATGTCGACCGCATCCTTCGAGTCTTCGATCTCGTCCTCCGCGCCGTCAGCTTTGGGCTGTTGAGCCAACTCGGACAGGTCTTCATCGTTGCCCACGTCTTTGCTGATGTCGTCGGCTCCTTCGCCCTCGCCAAGGCCAGTACCAGCCTCTACGTCTCCTGCCTGCTGATCCTTGCTGTCTGCCTTCTCTGGTGGCGAACAGAACCCTTGCTGTGCTAGCTGTACGAATGAGCTCGCCATTTGATATGCCATCTTGTTGGTCTCGAGATGAAGTCTAGTGAAATTTGCCAGCAGCTCTTCACAGGTGGCAGCATAGGCTAGTACGATAGGCTGCAAGCTTCGGCAGATGTGTACCAGATCCACAAGGCTGCTGACGGGTTGGACGTAACACAGTGTACGTAGCAAAGCTGCGAGGTGGTCGACATTCTGACTTATGCTCACAGCCCGAAACTGGTCGCCGATGAATCGAGATTGTTGAAGCAGCCATCCCATACGCCCATCCTGCTCAGCGATAGGAGGTTCCAACGCTTGAACTGACGTGAGCATCTGGTCAATGTTGGACAACAGGCCGCTGACGGAACCCTCAACATCAACTCCTTCCCTCCCATTAGCTAGAACGTTCGCCCCATCATGGCTTGATGATGCGGTCCAGGATTGCACATGCGCAAGGACCGGCTGCAGCTCGGGATGATCATGTATAGACTCTTTGAAAGTTGTCAGCAGCTTGCTGTGTATCGCTTGAACTTGACTGCCGATTATGGATTCAGCGCCGCTCTGAAGACCTGTTGGAAGACGAGGCAAGGCGTGCACGTCTAGATTCAAACGCGCCAGAGCCTGCTGCTGTTTACTCAGCTGCATCAAAGTGCCAGAGTAGTCCTTCCCAGCAAGACCAGCTTGAGCCTGGACGAGCTTCGAAGCTGTTGACAGAGCAATAATCAAGCATTTGACGCGAGCAGCAAGCATGAAACTGCCATCTGCCGATGAATCAACCATGACAGTAGGACACGACGCAAAGGCCTCGTATTGTTGCAAGACCTCGTTCAGATCGACGATTTGCTGCATCTGCTGACTGAGAGCTCGCCGCTGACCCACAGACGTGTGTAGCATACTCTCAAGAAGCGCGAGGCATCGGGCACTCTCAGCCGGCGTTAGGTCTTCCGAGTGCTTCCTCGAGCTTTCTCTGACAGTGGGCATAAGACCAAGGAATCGGTGGAGATGGTAGTCTGCTTCTTCGATGCCCGGTGCGTTGCAAGTCGAACTCAGCGCCGGGACGCGGGCCAGCACATCTGCTAGTGAGGTCTGCTGCGAGAGCACGTCCTGGCTGAGATTGCTCTGAAAGCCCATCAAGCGTAGCTCCTTGAGGACATCAGCGAGGAGACGACGTTTCTGACCTTTGAGATGCTGGACGGTTTGTTTGTTTTCATCGGTCAACGTCGACGGCGTGGCTTTTTGAAGCTCAACAATGTCGGCGCGAAGCTGGGATGCAAACCCTGCAATACGGTCTGACCCATCAGCAGCCCTCAGCGCCCGCGTAGTTTTGCTGTGGACTAGGTTGGCGGTAGCGTCAACATTGACAAAGCGATCTGGCCGCTGGATCCATGCTGCTAGACTGATATCAGGCACTGGGACAGAGCTTGGGTCACTGATGCGGCTGGCGGGATGTGCTGATTTCTGGACAAGTGCGGTCTCTTCGAAATATCTGCTCGGCACGCCGCCCTGTAGTATAGCAGCGACAGGTTGCGCAAGCAGGATGCGGTACTTTCGCACAAGTCGGAGCAGCCTGTTGTGCGAAGATTTGGCACTCTGCTTCAGGATCTCAACATTGCGGTCCTTCCAGCTCGCGACCTGGATGACGTTTTTGATATCTTTCTCCAGGCCCGCTCGGCCAGTCGACAGTCTCTCGGCCACAGCTGCCTCGAAATGCGAGTAGTAAGCGATGAAGTTGGACAAAGCTCCATGCACGATCTTGAGACCTGGCGTATGCGTGCTCGATATTGCCAAATGTGCCACAAAATCCCCAAGCATGCTCAGTCTGGTAGCATACTCGCCAAGTCCGCAGTTGAGCATAAACACTTCAAGAGTAGAGAACAGGCCTTGCGCATGCTGCTGAAGCTGCTCAGGCGACCCTAGCAGGCTCTGGCTGGCGACAATGATATTCTCGAAAGCAACGAACCACCACGAGCTGGCCTCTCTCTGCGCGTTGACTGTTTCGCGATTTAACAGGCCTGCCCAGCTCGTGAGCTCCAATTGTCGCCAGCTGACGATGAGTGAGGTGATCTCGTCCAGGACCTCGCTAACGCTGTACTCGCGACTGGCTATCTGCTGCCATTGCGAGACGGTGGCATGAAGCTTCTCAATCATGGGTAGCATTCTAGTCAGTGGCTCCGAGTGGCCAATTGATAATATCTGCTTCACCAGACGAAGGACTTCCACAGGCGTAGCATGCTCGGGCCATGCATTGTGGAGCTTGTTGAAGCGTACACTGAC
The DNA here is from genome assembly GCA_007113905.1 of Teratosphaeria zuluensis. NCBI lineage: Eukaryota > Fungi > Ascomycota > Dothideomycetes > Mycosphaerellales > Teratosphaeriaceae > Teratosphaeria > Teratosphaeria zuluensis. Next base: position 305,557 of record VCMQ01000023.1, read on the forward strand.
GCGCTGGAGTAGATCAGCAAGCTTCTTGATCTGATCAAGGTTGGCGTCCGTGTATATATTGTAGTCCTTCACGGCTTGCTTGTGTTTGAGTTGGTGGAGCGTAAGAATGCACGCTGGCACAGCCTCCTCACCAGTACCGGAAGAACCACTCGAGGTGAAATTGCCATACTGTTCGAGCAATCGCCAAAACGATGCTTGGTCTGGATCATGCGTGGGCGAGAACAGCGAGCTGTGCAGCGCAGCGAGCTCAGGTGCAAGACTCTGTACGTCTTGCGCATTGACGGGTACAGCAGCTCCTTCCTCATAGCTCCGAAACAAGGCATTCAACTCTTCGGGCGATCCCTCTTCGAGATCTTCATCGCCTCGGTAGCGGTACAAACTGGACTTGGCAGCCGTCTTTCTTTGCTCTTCGCTAAGCTTGAGCTTCCACTGATCGTACAGATGGACAAGCTGTTGCTCAACGGCCGCAACCAGCTCGGGCGACGACTCGCCCAGCGGTCTGATGGAGACTCTCGCGGCCACAGCTGATAGCAGGAACAGGATATCTTCCTGGGTCTTGCTCTTGGATAAAATGTCGAGGACAGCACTGTCATCAACCCATTCAGATGCCGTTCCCCTGACGAAAGGCACAAGCTCTGACGATCGGGAGGCCTCGCCGTCGTCACTCGCTCGCTCAGCTCGTCTTTGCAGCTCCTGCCCCATCCGCAGGCAGTCAATGAACCCAATCACCGGTGCAGTGACATCAGCATATGCCCGGAAGTCTCGGCTCAGACGGCTGCGAACGCGCTCAAGATTGTTGACTAGCACTGTGTCGTTGCTAGATCCCGACCGACCAGACGTGAAGCTCTGGTAGAGCGGCTCGAGAGCACGCATCAGGCCGTCGAACTCGCCTTGGAGCTGTCCAATCTCAGAGCTTTCAGGTCGACAGATCTCCTCAGCGGTAGGTTCTGGTCCGAAGAATCGAATGTCTTCCTCGAGTGTCCGAGCTCGAAGGCTGTCTGCCTCGCCTGTGAGAGTAAGTCTAAAAGCACGAAGAGCTTGCAGCTGGCGAGAGATATCTTGCGTTGCATAGCGATGGACGTCGCGCTCAATGATCGGCTGCATTGCCGGATCGAAGGGCTGACTAGGGACGTAAAGCATGATGCACGCGCTTGCAAAAGTTGTCCAGGCACCGGCTGCTTCTGCCATCCGAGTTGAGCTGTCACGAGAGTTACTCCGTAGGTATGTGACAGCCTTCTGTAGCATGTCGCAAGTGGTCGCAAGATGCGCGTCGTGCGCCTTGCGAGTGCTGGCAGAGATAGCATCCGCGGACACTCCCTCACGGAGCTGGTCCAGCATGGTTGCAGCAAATGATGGAAGCCCCGTCTCATCGCCAGCGGTGGCAAGTGACACAAGCACAGCTGTGAGCAATTGTTCGAGCAAAGTATCGAGACCGGACAGATAGTCGGAGCTGAGTGTATGCGCATTGCCGGCTACAACCTGTCCCAGGAATGCAACCTCCGATTCAAGCAGCTGAAGGTCATCGATCGAGACGCTGAGTGCTGATTCTGCAGTCTCGAGCAACGAGCGTTGCCAAGCTTGACTGGCACTTCCTGTCCTGTCGTCCGAATGGAGAGCTGCAGCGAGCAACTGAAAGCCGCAAAAAGACTGTTCGCCAGCCGCCGACGCCAGCATGGCACTCGATCTGGTTGGCCGAGCGGCGAGAAGCTCCATGGTCGCAAGACTGTCCTGCGCGATTGACGATCGATCCGTACTGACAATGCTGAGTATGCGGCAGACACCATCGAATACACCCGCAAAATGCGGCTTGCGCTGCACATCTTCCTCTTCATCTTGCGATGGCGCGTCGAGCAAAAGACTTTGCAGCTTCGTTGCCAATCCAGCGACATCATCATATCCCTCCGTAGCCGCCTGCAGTGCTCGTGCGAAAGATACACGCATGCCCGCGATTTCTGCTAGAGGCTGCCTGAACTGCATGGAGACTGCATCAAAGCGATCGACAAGCTGCTCAAATTCGAGCAGACTTCTCAACTGCGCCATGTTCCTCGGCACGACAGGTTTCAGCGCTTTCCACATGCTCACGAAGGCGCGGCCAGAGGTCATAGACGCTTGTGGCGAAAGAGCGTGGAAGCTCTCATCGAACGTGCCGAGCATTTGCTGAAGCGGCGAAGCAGTATTTGCGGGCGTGTCGCGGATGATTGCATGAATAGCCAACAACCATGAGGCCAGAGTCGCGCGGTCGATTTGAACAGCATCGATGGCTTTCATGAGGTATACTAATAACGCGAAGAATCGAGCCAGGAAGGACTTCGTGGCGGGAGTATGCTCTGGAGGTATGCCTGTCGAGCCAAGAAGCTTCTGCAACCATTGCCAAGTGAAGCCGAGCAAGCGCTCGATAGTGTCCAGGAAACCTCCTTTGGCTGCTTGAGAGCTCCCTCTGCGTTGCCATGATCTCTCAAGCTGATCAAGCTGACGCATTGCGGCTCTGTTCGTCTTCAACGCCTTCAGCCTCTCCACAAGCCGCGCGCCAGCATTGCCAAGATCATGGGTAAGAGCAAGCGTTGAGGCTTGGTTGAAGTAGTGTTGCGACTGTTGAACGAGCGCTTGGTTGTTGAGAGGATGAAGAGTCTAAAGGAGGAAGTCTTACCATCAGCTACTGTACTTACTATCATGGATGCGGACTTTACTGACCTGTACACGTGCAAAGTCAGCAGATGTCTGCGCTTGGCTTGTTGCGGCTTCATAGAAGAGTTCAGTCATATCGCCACAAGGCGACTGTACAACAGGCACATCGTGGACGTTGTCGTAGATGCCGTTTTGAACCTGCACCTGCCACGACGGGACGAGAGCGCAATCAATCATGCCAAGATGATCAGCAGCGATGACACCGCCATCCGTCGCAGTCTCGTCGGTGGACAGAGCACGAAGGGCCTTAACTCGTTGAAAGCGGGACACGGCAGACTCGGTCTTTAGCGGGTCGAGGGACACGACGTCTCCGCCAAGAGCAAGATAGAGCTCGACAGCACGATTACGCATGGCTCGCGAAAGCTCGCCGTATCTCGGATCCACGGTCAGGAAGATGCAGAAGTCCGGATGTGGCCTAACGACGCGCGGGCTGCCATCTACCTCGGTGTGCTCGTTGATGACGAGCGAGCCATTGGGCTCAAGAAGACCGTTCAAACGATCAAGAACGGAAGCACTGCAGAGGTTAGCATTATCCAGCACGAGCCATCTGCCCTGTTGCAATGCTTCTACCAGGACGCCGTCTGTCCAGCTGAAGCGGGCCTTGTCGATGACTGTGCCACTCTGCTTGATATCCTGAAGGAGGGTTGAAATTACCCGGTCGTTCTGCGCGAAGCTGGCGAGTTGCTCAAGTACGCGCTGGTCGGGCAGAGTGTCATTATTCTGGTGCGAGAGCAGATTCAGGGCTTGCAGGGATCGCTGCCTCTCCTGCTCCGAGGCCGCTGTCTTCGCAACATCGCAGAGGTGGTTGCGTAGCTGCTCGACAGCATGCACTCCCTTCCTCAGAGGGTCGAGCTGCTCATATCCGCCAATAAGATCCATGGCATCCGTCTCGGCGTTCAACGCAATTGTAGACAGTGGCGCACCAATAGATGCAGCCAGTCTTGCTATTGTTGATGTCTTGCCTGCACCGGAAGGTCCAGTAAGAATGACAGGCCACTTCTGCTGCACACAAAGCATCACAGACTCCAGCACTCTAAAATAATCATTCGTGACTGGCATCGCAAGCCTGGTTTGCATTGATGCTTTAGATGGATGTCTGGACAACACGGCAAGGCCCAGCTGTAGATCGAGAGTTGATGTACTGCTGAAAAGGTCCGCTCGACGCAAAGTCTTGCCAACGACAGAGGTCAGCAATTGACCAACAAATTGCCGATCGTGCGGCGACCGGAAGCGTTGCGTAAACAAAAAGTCGACAAAGTCAAGCGCGTTGCCTGACCTCAGCAAACCCTTCTCGGAAGTCAGCAGTCCCAGCCATCGAGATATGTCTCGTAGATTGAACTCCCATGGCCCACCACTAGCGCCGAAACGCCGATGTTGCACAACCTCGATGTCGAGCTGATCCACGAATTTGATTGCCTGCTGCAGTACTGCCTCATCCACGGTTGGGAAACTGCGTCTGCAGATAAGGTAAAGGTCGTCCGCTCCAAACGAATCAGCATATACGACTGTAAAGCGGTTCACGAACGATGCAGGCAAGCCTTTACGACCGCCACCTTGATGATGCGGGTTTTGAGCGGCGAAGAGCCTGAAATCAGGGTGTCTTGAGAATACTTGACCAAGCTCAGGCACGAAAACCTCGCCTCTATGATCGAGACAAGCGTTCAAGCCCTCCAGCACTGACTGAGAAGCAAGATTCATCTCATCCAGCAACACCCATTCGCCGGTCTTCATCGCACGCAAGAAGGGCGCGTCGCGCCACTGGAACGTTCCTGTAGCTGCACCTTCGACTGGCGCGTCTGAGCCGAAAAGGTCGAGAAGGTCTGTCTGCTCGGACAAGTTGATGCGAGTAAGTGGGACACCGGCTGCATCAGCGATGGCGGTGACCAGAGCAGTCTTTCCAACGCCAGGGCTGCCCTCCAGCATGACAGGTTTCGATAGTTGCATGGCCCGAACGACACGCATAGCGTTCTTGCGAGTAGTCTGAGCGTCGAACGTGAATTCTGAGCGCAGATGAGGCCTAGAGCTGAGACAGGGAATAGAGAATGGTCCAATGGTTAGAGCGGTATCGGTCTTTGCGACTTCGACAGGCGTGCTGTAGATGGCGATGGCGTCAACTTGGACGAGTCGACCGAGCTCGGTGAGGCAGCTTCTGCGTTCCTCTTCCAGGTTACGTCCGGTCAGTGTCATTAGACCTGCAGGATTGGCGCCAAGCGTATCAATGTAGACCATAGCAGCGCCGTGGATAATAGCAGCCGCTACGTCCACATTGCCAGACGCATTGACGAACTGCGCCCAAGCCAAAGCGTCTCGTACAGACACCGCGGAGGTGGCAGATGTGTTGTACCGATCTTTGAACCAGGTCGCAAACCCCACCATCGCTGCGGCGTGTGCTTTGGCAGCTGGCGAAAGCTTAGCCGACACGATCTGCACGACATCCTCAGTGTCTGACAGAGCTGGTACCCAAATCTCTGTGAAGCGGTTGCGTAAGGCAGGTGAGAGCTCGCGCTTGCCATAATCGCCTCCAGGATTCATTGTGGCAAAGAACTGGAAGCCTGGCGCTGCGGTGACAAAGGAATCGAGGCTGCCTTTCTCAGCCAGCAGGATTGAGCGGGATGATTCGAGCACGGAATTGATGCGCTCAAGGACCGAGTCATCCGCAAGTGAAATCTCATCTAGGAGAAAGAAGGCACCCTCCTTCATGGCCTGCACTAGACTGCCGTCTGCCCACTCAAACAAAGCCTTGTAGCGGGTGCGCAGGGCCTGAATGCGAATGTGCGTCTCGCTGGTGGGGTATGTCTGCTGCTGAGCAGACTCAAGCGCGGTCAAAGCTGAGTCGTAAGCCTCGAGCAGCGACTCCAATGGCATATCAATCGATAGCTGGAGACTCTGCAGCACTGGCGATGCAAGTAATCGTCTCCTCAAGTCGGCCTCGATGATCCCACGATTCCTTACAGGCCTTTGTGAGCCAATGAGATCGCCTGTCTCTGTGTTCTGGTGAGCGTTGACTGTATACAACGTCTTTCGCAATGCTTCAGCAAGCATCTGACACACAGTCGTCTTGCCACAGCCCGTCTCGCCAACAAGCAGGACCGGCTCGTTATTCTGGATAGCTCGTGCCACAAGGACGTACAGACGCCGCATCGCCTTGGTCCACACGACACCCGAGTTCTCAGCTGCATCTGTGTAACCCCGAATCTCCGGCGCGTCTTGTGCGTATAGCAAGTTTTCGTTGATTGTGACTCTGGGTCCTTTTGCGCTCATGACCTTCTCCATGACGTCCTTCAATGCCTGCCTTTCCTCAGGCTTCCGGACACGCTCAGCCAAAAGCATGAAGCCATTGTAAGCTAATTGCTCAATCGTGTCATTCGGTCTCAATGCCCATCGAAAAAGATCGCGAAGCGTTGCAAAACTTTTCTGCTCGAATACACGATTCTCTTGACGTAGGATTGACAGCTCGCGATAGACGGTCACCACTCGCTTGCATCTAGACTCTGGAAGTTGCGTTCGCTTGTGTAGGATTTCTTGCAGCTCGTCAATGGGTATATCGTCGAAGTGTAGCTCCAGAAAGCGGTTGCGGAAAGCTCGAGATAGCGTCTTGCGACCGCCATACAATCCAGCTGGTTTTGTGTGGCGAAAAGCATGAAGCTTGCGTGCGGTCGGACGACTTCTTGTGTCTCCGGTATCAGCAACTCTCGATTGTCGTCCAAGAGTCGATTTAGAGCCTCCAGGACATCAGTCGGAGCCAAGTTGAGCTCGTCAAGCACTATCCAATGGCCTTCTTTCAGCGCCCGAACCAGGATGCCTTCTTGGAACATAAGCTTTCCATCGGAGCCAGAAACATATGTGCCAAGATATTCCTGCAGATCAGTGTGCTCGTGGTTGTTGATGCGCACAAACTTGTGTCCAGTCCTTCTCGCAAGATACTCGATCATACTGGTTTTGCCACTTGAGGTGGGGCCCTGGATGAGCACTGGAAATTGTCTCGTGCTAGAAGCTCGGACAAGATTCTCCAAGTTGTGCTTGATGAAAGGCGTAAGGATGTAATGTGCCTGGTCTTCTGGTTGCAGTTGACCTTGACGGACCCAGTGCTTGCTGCCTGGAAAACCTTGGATGTATTGATGACCATCACTTGGTTGACGAAGCGCCTTTTGAAGCTCAGAGCGAATATTGATGCGTTTGCCCAGCAAGTGCTGCTCGAGCAGAGGCTGGACTAACTTCTCAGACTCGGCGTCCAGGAATGTCAAGAAGCTCATCTGAAAGCCCTCATACACAGCACGCCTGATATTGCACTGCGGCGCGATGAACTTAGCATAGCTCAGGGTGCGGGTCAACGTACGCAGACTAAAATGCGGGTGTTGCCCAGCGCCATCGACAAGTTTATTTTGATCGGCAAGCGCGAGGATCTTTTGGTAAAGCGTGCTGACATCAAAAGCCACAGCCGGGTCTGCCTGTACGTCTGCACGCAGGTAGGATCGGACGATAGCCTGCAGGCTCTTGATGTCTTTGTCCGGGCTCTCAACATACAGCTCGGTGAAGCGTGATCGAATGCCAGGTGGCAGATCCTTCTTGCCGACATCAGTAGCTGGGTTCATGGCCGCGAAAACGCGGAATTCCGGATGAGCTCGAATGCGCTCAATGTTGCCGGCCTCTGTCAGCAGCAGAGACGGAGAGCTGGGGTCTAAGAGATCTGCGATCGCCTCGAGGGTGTCCGGCGAAGCCAAGTTGATCTCATCTAAGAGCACCCAGTCGCCGTTCCTGACAGCTTTGACAATGTTGCCTTCGACAAAGCTGAAAGCGAAGCCCTCGCTACCTGCCGATAGACGTCGTTCCATGTCCCTAACCTTCTCAGCGAACACGTCCCAGCGGGCAAAGTCAGGCATCTTCTTGGAGTCAACCTTTCGCTTTTTCTTTGGCGCCTCGCCTTCACGCTCAGGCGATGTTGCTCGCTGTTGGTCGACCATTTTCAAGGCCTGATGCCACAATTTGCAAACAGCCTTCCAGTTACTCTTCGCCATTTGCTTACCAAGAAGCTCTAAAAATGGCTGATTCTTGCTCATGCTGAAGCTTGATTGAAAAAGATCATCAAACTCGTCTTTCATCGGCACAATCAGATTGCGTGCTGTGACTGGCTTGAAACCACCTAGTAAATCCCCAGCCTCGCTCTGTTGGGACAAGTTGAAAGGCTCAAGCCTCTTGTTAAGAGTATGTGCGAGATGCTGCACCGCGGTAGTCTTGCCCACACCAGTTTCACCAACAAGCAACAAAGGCTCTCGATTAAGGACGGCGGCCGTCACACGCTCGAGCATGCGAGTGGTATGAGGATTGGTCGAGAACGTGGTTTGCGTAAATGCACGACTTCGTGGCGTTCGCGGAAGGCTGTATCGGCCTATTACAATCTTTTGCTTGTCGACTTCATATTTGACCTCGCGATCACCGAGCAGGTAGTCACGGCGTTGAGGGTCAATGTGGAGCGCCTCGGCAATAGCGGCTGCCATCTCAAGTCTCGCAGGGCCGTCTGGCAAGGCGCCCACAAAGCAATCAACAGCTTCCATGAAGATATTGTCCAGATCACCACTGGTAAACGACGTGTGGTCCTGCAGCAGCTTCGTGACCCTGGCACACCATTTGAACAGATCTCGCGGACTGATAGCTCGCGTGATGCCTGTCTTACTCCTTCCAACGAGGACAGCATGAAGCTTGGCTGCTTGGAGACGATCGTACACGGTGATAAATTGTGGGAGTAGCTCATCTAGGGTGGGATAGAGCTGCAGAGCAATCTGTTTTTGCTCCTCTGTGGGTGGTATCTCGACCATAACGTTCTGCCAGTGCCGTGCACCGAGCATATGGCCGAGTGGCCGAGTCTCATCGCCACGAGGGTTGAGCGTGCTGCGCACTGTAGCTATTATTCGGAAGCCTGGTGCTGCATGTATGCTCTGCTGCCTATTCGGTATCAGCAACTCTCGCCTTTCGATCAGCGGCAGCAGTGTCCCAATGATTTCAACGGGCGCGCGATCTAGATCCTCGATAAGCACCCATCGGCCCTCTTGAACTGCCGTCGTGAGAACACCGGGTCGCCAAACGAACGATCCCGGTGTGTCGCCAGTCGTATAGACCCCGATCAAAAGCTTGGCATCGCTTTGCTCGTTCAGATGTAAGGACACCATCTTTTGGAGCTTGCCAAGGCGATGGGCAACATGGCGGACGACTGTGGTCTTGCCGGACCCAGCTAATCCAGTAAGCAGTATCGGATGCGTAAGCTTCAATGCAGCAGACAGCCGCCCGATGTTGTTCGCGACAGTCGGAGTTGATACAAGTGACTCCGTATCCCCGGTCTGCGTCGTATCTGCTGTGTGACGGGGCAGCACAACTCTGCCAATGAGGGCGGTCGAAGGATGAAGTTCTGCGTCAGAAACTACCCGCATATGGGCAGCAGGCTCGCATGCAGGTCGCGCACTCGCGCTTGCTAGCAATTTCTCCATCCTCTCAAGCCGCTGTTCTTCCCACAGGCTGAGAAATCGATAGTCGATCTCTCTATCGTCCCACTTTCCGTGGATCGAGTCCAGACCCGCAACATCATGGAAGACTCGTTTGAGCGTCTCCTCGAACCAATGATCGGCGCCATCAAGACAGATCTGGAGGATTCGCACAGCGAGATATCTCACTGGGGCACTTTCGTGGCGAAATAAAGCTTGTGTCTGAACAAGGTCGACGTGCTGCGCGAACGCCCGTCGGTCAAAGCACAACAATCTGAAAAGTCCCAGTAGGTACTGAAGATCGTCGTCATGATCTTGCGAGACATTGAAGTCGTAATCCTCGGAATCTAGTAGATTCGTGGCGAACGGCTGCAGGTAAGGTGCGAAATCGATGATGCGGCCTAAGGTAGCGATCGAAGCTGAAAGCGAACCATACGTCCGGAGCGAAGCACATATCTGCGCGAATATGTTCTCCGCGTGCGCGAAAATTAGATAAGTGTATCGTGGATCCAGTGATGCTTTGGTCAAAGCCTCTAAGTACTGTCCGTTTGAGCCAGACCGGATAATTTCTAGCAATTCAGCAGGGAGCTCGGTAGTCCGCTGCAACAAAACGCTATCCCATGTGCACTCCATAATGGATGCAAACAAGGACGCGTTACGCGTTGCAAGAAGTGCAATGAGATGGATCTTCAACTCGAGCTGTCAAAAATCTCTGGACGTCCAGCTCAGCCGAGCAAGCTAAACCCAATGGGGAACACACCACCGCAACCATCGAGAGGTACACTGCTTAGGGTCGAATGGCACACGAGCAGGCATTGGAATACTTTTCCATCCCATCCAGCAATCGTCTCTTCACCATGTCGCTCACTTGCCAGTCTGCCGCGCGCCAATGCGCCAGGACACTCCGATCATCATCGACCCAGACGGCACGAAGCACAGCAGCATTCGCATCACGAAGACGGCGACAAGAAACGAGGCGATGGCAGTCAACAGAGGCAGCAGAAGCAGCAGCTCCGGCGAACCCAAAGATCGCTAGCATCGTGGACCAGATCAGCACATTGACACTGCTAGAGACTGCGACTTGGTCTCATCACTAAAGGTACACTACTCAATTCTCATCCTCATCACATTGAATATCGCTAACATTACTCCAAGTCCCGCCTCAATATCCCCGACATGCCCATGGGAGGCTTCGCCGCCGGTCCAGCAGCAGGTGGTGCCGCAGCTCCAGCCGCGGCGGCAGAAGAGCCCGAGGAAGCAGTGCCGGCCAAGGAGGAGAAGACGCTGTTTACATTGAAGCTGGAATCTTTCGATACGGCAGCCAAGCCGAAGATCATCAAGGAGATCAAGAGCATGCTTGGGCTGAGCTTGGTGGATAGCAAGAAGTTTGTGGAGTCTGCGCCGAAGGTCATGAAGGAGGGCGTGCCGAAGGAGGAGGCGGAGAAGATTATTGAGACGCTCAAGGGATTGGGTGGTGTGGCCAAGATGGAGTAGGCGTGGCTCACGTTACTGGAATGGGTTCAGGTGCATGAACATGGCGTTCTTGTGTGCATAGGCAGGATCTGCGGATGGATTGTCTTTGTAAGATACAGTCACCTTTCTGAATGCTACGCTTATACTCCGCAGCCGCCCTTCGAACACCATAGCCCGATGGACCTAGTCCCATGCCTGGACGCCAGCACATGACAGACTATTGATAAACAGCAGGCTATGGTGTGTCCAGAGCCTCTCAAAGCTCGGCCAAACCGGATCTGGCAGGGTCGCTTTGTCACGACTTTCCGCCTCTTTGTCTGCCTTGACCATACCTACCCCTAAGTCTTGGCTCTAGGGCTCAAGCATCTCAGATCAGTTCTAACGACTTGGCATAGCAAGGCAGACTCGCTGAACAGAGGCCAAGGTTCTTTTCGCCAGCCACGACCATGCCTCTCCTCAACGTCACTGAAATGCACGAGCGCCTCCCCTTCCTAGGCCGCCCAGGCGCCGGTCCAGCACAAGCCACGTCCACAACCACCACCACGGCCGCCCCAGCAGCCCTCACCACGACCCTAGACTTCGCCGGCAAAGTCGCAGAAAAAGCCTCCAGCACCGCAACCGCCTTCTCCACCTCCCTCGCCTCAATCAACATGTCCGACGGCTCTCTCTCCCCGCATATCGCAATGTCAAACACCAGCAGTACCACCTCCAACAGCACTAGCTCCAACACCTCAGGAACTTCAAACAACAACACCACCCTCGCCGTCATCATCACCGGCGCCGTCCTCGTAATCCTAACAGCCACCTGCCTCATCCTCGCCCTCTACGCTCTCTACAAAGTCTGGCAACAAACCCTCAACCTGCAATACGTGACCACGCAACTCAAAGCCATGCTCCTGAACCACAACCTCACCACCGACCCTGCTGACGGACCCAACACCTACACGTTCAGCTCAGCGGAAATGGAAGAAGGCGGCGTACCGCCCTACGATCCCTCCCTCGACGCCAAGAGTCTGGAGCAAAGCGAAGCGTGGCCCGTTCATCCTGGTACGCGACTTGGGACGGACTTGCCGAGTCCGAAGCCTAAGTTGAAGCCTGCGCCGTTTCTGCAGAAGGCGCCGGAGAAGGTTGCGAGGGGGAGGGGCAGGACGAAATTCCAGGGCGAAGACGATGGGCTGTTTTTCAGCTCGAGTCGGAATGCTAGTCCTAGTGACTTTGGGGATAGTAGGAGCGGGACGCCGTGGAGTGGGATTTAGGTGCCGTTGGTGGTAAAGCGGGTTTGCTCGAAGTTGTGCTCTGCTGGTTATAGATAGGAGGGTTCTCCCTGAGCGTCCGTGTTTGTACATGATTGTATTCATATTTAGATATTGAAGCAGAGAATTTGTGCGCTCGTGCTCTGAGCATGCGTCATGTTGCAGCCTACAGATGTCCTAAAGCTCTCGTGGATCTCAGCAACATCCACAACATCCCCTACCACCACCCGAAAACTCTCCACCAGCTCCCCGTCCGCCTCTGAGCTGAGACTATTTTCTTCTTCATCACCTCATCTACCCTCTGCAGTTGCTCTGGGGCTGCTCATGGTGTAACAAACATTAGACTTCAAATATCATACTTAATTCGATGCTGATGTGAGCATATCGCGGATAATGCAATTGAGAAGATGATTGAGTTCTACTATGTGGAAGCTGGCTATATGAACGTGTCCTATGCCCGTCGCATATGCACTGCAGTCAGTCTACCCATATATTGCAATTTGAGCAATTCTTACATCAGAAATGGAAGGAACGCCTAGCATCTAGGATCCATGTCACGTTACGGATGCCAAGAGATGCAGGACCCACCTGGTGGTGGGGTCCGCGGCGTGGCTGCTGCTTGGGCTCTCTGTTGTGCCCGACGCCTTTGTCTCATGTCTGCTTGTCTCGCCCAAGCCATTGCGTATATGTGCCGGTCTCAGTCTGCATCAATGTGCGGATAAAATTCTCTAGATTAATAGTATCTTGTGCGAAGTCGACATCCGTGGACATCGTGCCGAATCGTGTGGGATAGATCGCATTGGTTGGCAGTGACGTCTCAGCGAGCTTCTCCGATCCTCATGCGTGTGAGCGGCATTGACATCCGTCCGCATTCCTAGAGGCCAGACGCACGCAACATACCGCACTCCTCGTCGATACCACAGCAACCAACAGACCGAGTGTTCTAGCATTGTCAAGCGGATGCTGCGCCGACCTGCGACGCTCCTCCAATCCTCACATCTCTCGCCCGCGATTTAGAGCTCTCGACGCTTTGTAGCTCCCTCAATCAAGCTCCGTCGCTTACCACCTACCGATCCGTCGGGTCCGGCATTGTCCCTCGCATTGTCGCCGAAACACGCCAGCACAGCAACGAAGGAGTGAGTCGGAAGGGATTGTCGTGAGGAAAGGTCAATGCTTGTAGTTGTGTAAGAGAGAGAGAGGCTGGGAATCGCAAAAGCAAAAGAGCCGTGCGGGACAAGACACAGCACGCAGCGCAACGCCGACCCACGAGACAAACCCGCTTGCGTCACGGCGAACACAAACGGCCGGCATACCTCACCTCTCACCCCAGCGCCCCTCCCTCCGCCAGACTCCGCATTCGCGCAGCTCATCACCGGTCATTGGTGCTGCTGCCGACGGCCCGCGTGCCTTCTGGTTGCACCACACATCCCAGCCAGCACACTCCACGCCCGTGACTGCTGCAAGAGACATCGTGCAGGGTGTCTTTGAAGCGGAAACCCACAGGCTCAATGCCGTCGCTCGGCTTCCTGAAGAAGAAGCGAACAAAGGACTCCCAGGGCTCCAACGACTACCCAGGCAGCTACGTGCAGGACAACGGCAAGAACAGCCTCACCTCGCCCATCACACCGACCTTCAGCAAAGGCAGCCAGTTCAGCGGCGAGCCACAGTCTGCCACCGACAGCGGCAGCAGGAGTAGCGCGCCGGGAAGCTCGGCAGCCGGAGCAGACGATAGCACCGCCAAGCCCGCTGCTCTCGCTGGCGTCGTAAGCCCCGGCAGTCAGACGCCGATGAACCCTCCACAGCCAGGCCATGGCCCGGTGCCCAACGCCGCCAGCATCTCCAACATCCTCAACCAGCCCACCCAGACAGGCGTCAACCATGGCAGCCAGCATGACTCAGCCTACAGCGCCGGCGACCAGAACAGCATTCCACAGCTCAACGTCCCGACACAGCGGCCGCAACGAAACGAGCTGCGCGAGACCAAGGGCAAGTACACATTGCAGGACTTCACAATCCAGCGAACACTCGGTACTGGCTCATTCGGCAGAGTGCACTTGGTCCAGAGCAAGCACAACCAACGCTTCTATGCGGTCAAGGTGCTGAAGAAGGCGCAGGTGGTCAAGATGAAGCAGGTCGAGCACACAAACGATGAGAGACGGATGCTGCAGCGGTGTCGTCACCCGTTCCTGATTACTCTTTGGGGCACGTGGCAGGACTCGCGCAATCTGTACATGGTCATGGACTTTATTGAAGGCGGTGAGCTGTTCAGTCTGCTGCGAAAGAGTCAGGTGGGTCGGAGTCTTGGCATTCCATATGCTACCATGCTAATGTGAGGTACAGCGCTTCCCTAACCCGGTCGCTAAATTCTACGCCGCCGAAGTCACACTCGCCCTCGACTACCTCCACCAAATGAACATCATCTACCGCGACCTGAAGCCCGAGAACCTCCTCCTCGACCGCCACGGCCACCTCAAAATTACCGACTTCGGCTTCGCAAAAGAAGTCCCAGATATCACCTGGACCCTCTGCGGCACGCCCGACTACCTCGCGCCTGAAGTCGTCTCCTCAAAAGGCTACAACAAATCCGTCGACTGGTGGAGTCTCGGCATCCTCATCTTCGAAATGCTGGCGGGCTTCACGCCTTTCTGGGATAGTGGCTCGCCGCTCAAAATTTACGAAAATATCTTGAAAGGCAGAGTTAAGTATCCGCCGTATATTCACCCTGATGCGCAGGATCTGCTGAGTAAGCTGATTACGGCTGATTTGACGAAGCGGTTGGGCAATTTGCACGGCGGGAGTAAGGATGTAATGCAGCATGCGTGGTTTGCCGAGGTGACGTGGGAGAGGCTGGCGAAGAAGGATATCGATGCGCCGTATGTGCCGCCCGTGAGGGGTGGCGTGGGCGACGCGAGTCTGTTTGATAAGTATCCCGAAGAGACGGAGGCGTATGGAGCTAGTGGGGAGGATCCGTGAGTTGATGACCTTGACCCTGCATATATGACTTGAAGTGCTAATGTATTTGACAGGCATGGGAAATTATTCCCCGACTTCTAAAAAGGTCACGATCTCCTTCAACACGGACAGACCGCCAGACACACGAATGAAACTTCACGAAGTACGACACCTGGCTGGCAGGAGAAACTGGATCCGCAGCGCACTGCAAAATGTGCGAGACGGACGGGCGGGCGAAGCCGAAGCGACAGCGAAAGCGCAAAGCGTAAAGCACCAGTGCTACAGCACAGCACTATCAGGAATTGACTGGTGCGAATTGGAGTAGAGGCTTGTTTTCGGGATGGACGGCAGCATTAGGACTTCCCAGCTGCAAAAGCTAATGGAAAGGAATGGATGGCATGCTCGGAAGGGACTTGAGACTTGGGTAGGCTTTTGTGTTTGTTTTTTCCGTGCGGGCACTTCAATTTTTGTATTCTATGAGAATCCTAGGAGAAGAAGAAATGGTGACGTGAAGATGAAGTACGTACGTGATGTGGAACTCATGCTCAGGTGTGCGCGGCTGGGAAGACTGTCTTGTCTTGTCTCGCTGCAAGGAAAGATGGTTTAATTACCCTACCGTCACAACTCCTGCCTCCCCTTCTCACCCATTGAACCCTTCTTCCTCCTCCCCACAGCCTCCTTCAACGCCTCCAACTTCTCCTCCGTAAGCCTAATCGCATCATCCATCTGCCTCTGACTCATACTCTCATCCCCCAACTTCCCACCCATCTCCCCCGATCTCAAAACCTTCTGCCGCTCTTTGACATCAGAACCCGGGCTATAAATATTATTCACGCCCGTCCGATCCTCCAGCCAATTCCACAACTCGCTCTCCTCGCGCCTCCAGATCTCCTCGTACGCTGCCAGTCGTTCTGGCGAAGTGTACCTGGGCATACCCACGCCAGCGCCGCCACTGCCGCCGACGCGAGGTTGGGACATCCAGGTGTACATTAGTAGACAGAAGAGGACAGCAATGATTGTCTCGCTTGTAACGAACGGTCGAACGATGGCGATGATGGGTTCCAAGATCTGGTGTAAAGGTTCCAGCGGGCCCCAGTCATTTGCCTTGGCCTCTGCGACAACGGCAGCAGGCACGACAGCGACATCTGGCTCAGACATTCGCGCACCCTTACGTTTGGACTTCTTGCCATTGACACTCTTTGCCGGGGCCTTGGCTGAGACGGCAGCTTTCAGCGCGGCTACTAGAGCTTTGACGTACTCTATTTGGCCGTCGTTTGCGCCCTTTTCGATGGGTCCTATACTTGGTCAGTGCCATGTCTGTCAACACTCCGTGCGAATGAGTCTCACCTTTCAGCCAACTCTTGCCTGTCCACTCGATAGTGCAATTGGCAATCATCCGCGTTGAGTTATTCGGACCCCACATCAGACAGTATCGCGTTTTTGTCGTAAAAGCGTTTCCACTTGGTACGTCAGGCGTTGCGGTACTGCAGTCAACTGTGACGGCCTTCTCCAGATCGAAGTCTATCAATGTGTTGGTCGTGATGCACTTCGTCTGCTTCGGTCCTACTGGCGCATTGATGGGCTTAATGTAATCGAACACCACCGTCTTGTTATCTTGTGAGAGGTAGTTGTCCGACCAATTTAGATCTCTTGACTTCTGATCGTCCACGAACCATTTCCGCATGAAAGTACCAGATTCCGGTCCATATATCATTGAGTATATCTTCCCTAGTGGAGCGGGTATGGTGGTGTCAGTAAGAGGTCGGTCGTAGTGAGCTGCCTGGTCGCTACACTCCGTTGGTGCATGCGTCTGAGGGCCAGGCGCGCCGGACCCACCAGTAGCTGCAGAAATCACAGCCTCAGCGGCTTCGGGTGTTTTGGTCGTGACGCCGTTGGTCTGGGCTGGTGCCGCAAGAGGCATAGATGAAGTCTTTCGGCTGATAGTCTGTTCGCCAATTTCACTGCCAGCCATACTTGGAGCTTTTCCGGCATCAGTAAAGCTTCCAACGTCGTCGTCGTCATCCTCATCGTATACTTCATCGTCTGAGCCATCGCCCGTATCAACGTCCGAAGCCACAGGATCTGCGACTTCAGTCTTGTCTCCAGTGCCTGCATCGTCAAGAGTCACTCCATTCAGTGAGCTCTTGAGGTTCGGATGACTGATCTTCCAGATTCCTATCAAAAGCTCATACGTCGAATCTCTTGCCACGAAGCTTGCAAAGGTGTGCCGCGCCTGCAGTGTCTGGATCACAATAGCGTTCGGAAAGATGACGGCAGTGCTTTTCTTCTCGACCGAAACCACTTCATCAAAACCGATGACCAGATTCGTCACCCAACCAAGAATGTTGCTAGAGAAGCAGATGTGGCCTTCCGAGACGTAAAGCCTGCCGTGCAGCAGGATATCCTTTTGCAATGCCGCACTGTAGTCCTCGATCAAGTAGTCATCCTCGGGTACGCTGCGAAACAGTGAATGAAAGTCCTTGTTTCGTTTGTTGCTGGCGACGGCAAATCCAGTCAGTCTGTGGCCTTGACCGCCAGTTGCAGGATTTGCAAGTGTGGCAGAGCTGGACTTGATGGCGGCAGCCAACGTGCCCATGCCGCCGTCTGTGCCGGTCGTTGCGGAGCTCGCGCGATGCCTCCGCCTGCGCCCACTAAGCTTACTTCGGACGCTACCCGAGCGCTGCAGAGGATCTGCGCCTGATCTTGGTGGTGTCTGATCCAAGGTCAGCCGGTCAGTTGAGGACACGGAGACTGGCCTCCCTGTCGCTTGACTGATTGCACTCTGTATAGGCTTCTCGTATGCCACCGAAACAGCCCTTGCAGCTGCCTCTTCCTCTGCCTTTCTATTTCCATCGCCATTGATTCCTATGTGGTTCGGCTGCGACAGATCAACGACAGAGCCCATTGGCGTGCTCTCGTCGTTTTCTGCAATGCCGAGTTGGCTAAGGCTAAGGTTGCCCTTGCCCAAGGTCTCGGTCGCAGGCCGTCTGTCCGTGTTGCCCTCCACTGTGTCCGATTTGCTTTGGATTCCTGGTATTACCTCTTCGCCGCCTGCAACTGGCTCCTCCGCTATCGCCTTGCTCTTACTCTGGGCCGCTCCAGAGTTGTTGATATTGTTGCTCAGCTGATCTGCCGCCTTTTGGGCAGCTGAGAAGAACGAAGAGAAGAAGCCGGTCGCACCCGTGGGCTGCGTCAACGTGCCGCCGGGAGTCTTAGTCTCTTCGACCGTCGGCGTCAAGGGTGCCGGGATGGAGTTTGAAAGCTTGCTGGGCAGGTTTGCAGACTGAGCGCGTCGATGTCTGATGCTCTCGACGGAGTTGAGTGATCGACGTTTCGGTGGAGATCCGGCAAGCTTTCGGTCTGGGAATGTGCCGCTGTCTCTGCTAGGATCGGTGGGAGTTGGCGGAGTCACCAGCGTTGTAGGTGTTTCGACAAAGTTTGGAGGTGTGGCAGGTAAAGCAGTAGTGTTGATACGGCCACTTTGAGGCTGGTCAGGCGTCTCAGGTCGCTGCTCGTTACTCGGGATTGGTGCTGTTCGGGGCAGATCTTGCGCACCCTTCTCGGAAGGAGCGACGCTATGCTGCTGTATAAGGATCGAGACGTCTGGGTCAGGCACCAACTCTTGTAACTTTCCCTCCTCAGGCCCGTTCGGAACTTGTGAGCTAAGACTACCAGCTCTGCTTCTCGGCCTAAAGAACTTGCCAAGTCGGCTTGGCGACGGACTTCGGTTCGCAGAAATAGGAGTCGATAGGGAGGACGTGTCGGCAGGCTCGATGATCTGTGGGACGCTGGTGGTAGAGCCGTTCGGGCTGGTCGAATTCAGGGTAGCGACAGGACGGGCTTGAGCATTGATCTCGGGCGAGGACAATGTCAAGAGACCACTATGAGATTGGCGTGGTGATAGTGTTGGCCGGGGCGATTTCCTGTTTGTATTTTCCGATTAACAATGGCCCCGCAGTCAGCCTGAAAATGCGTGAAGAAGTAGGAGCAACAAAGAAACAGTGGGTATGCTAAGAGCGACCTGCCAGAGGTGCTTCGAACTCGTGGGGCGACGAACAAAATAGGCAGCCTGCATGAAACATGGGATGTGCTTGCGCATTGAGCTGACATCAGCCCGGGCATCGGTACAGTTCGACGGTGCCAAGTCTCTGCCACGCGCTTGCCCGGCGGACCGAGCCCCAGCCTTATGACAGGCATGGTCCTAGATCATATTCAAGGACCTCTAGGATCCAATCTGTAGATGGGAGAATCTCGAAAATGGTTGACGTACCCTTCAATGTCCGAATTGTCGTCTGTCAGCAGACTGGAATGGCCGCTGTCGTCCAGCAATGAGGTCTGCGAGCGGCTGCGCAGGTCTAACATACTACCAGTTCCTGAGTCGCCAGATCGGGTTCTCTGCGGGCTAAGCCCGTCCCTCTTGCGACTGCGCGGTAGGAGCTTCGTCAACCGTCTGCTGCCACCGCCGTCATCGCCAGTGCTACGGTCGTCCACAGATTTACGCCGGCTAGCTTTGTCTTTCAATCTGCCAACTGCGCCTTCCATAGAAGCTCTAAGTCCACCGCTCTCGGAGCTGTCGTCGCCCTCCAGTGGTGCCGAGATTGAGGTTGTGGAATCATTGGCCGATCCTTTGTTGCGCCGCAGCTTAGACAAAGGCCCACGAGGTGGCGTAGGCTCTGCAACCGACATGGTTGCACCTCCCTATCGTTGAATGTCGCACCAAGGAGCCTGATAGCATGGTCTGGTCGCCAAGACCCAAAGTCCAGCTGCGGTCTGGCATCCAGAATAGGTGGGTTCACAAGTTACTCCAAGCTTGCCATGCCCTTATCTTGGATGGGGCATCATTGTGAGATCCAACAGTCGATATTAGTCACCAAAAGCCGTCACGAGCCAGGCATGCTGCAATCGACTGCTTTGAACGATGTACCGCAAGTCTCTGCGCGAAATGATACAGCTTTGACAGACACGCGACACAAGCATTGGAATGGAGGGATTGTGATGTCGAGTGCGGAGCACAATCCTGGTTCGAGTCAAGCAAGCCACTAGCGCCAGCCTCGGTTGGCTCGTGCTCAGATCGATCTTGCATCTGACCTTCACACCTGATTTATATGTATGACACCTCATTTTATTGCACTTTTGGCTTCGCCCGTAATGCCAACATTGCTCAAACCGAGAGTATCGTAGTATTCGCTGCAAAATGGCAGATAATGCTGCCATTACAACAGCACATGCACATGCACGTAAAGCGGCAGAGTCGACCACTGTTGACTGGGCGCAGACCACGCAAGAACATGAGCATGCGGCGTTCGATTATGCGCGCGCTGCGAGAAGCACCAGCGATAATGAGGCTTTGAGAGTTCTCAAACTACTGGAAGAACAGCATCACAAGCTTGCCACCATTATCAAAAGTGGATACGGTCATGCACAAACAACACCAGAAGAAGCACCTAAACCTGCTGAGTCAAGTCATGCCAAAGACAGCAATGTGTCCGCAGTTCCGGACAGCGAAAAAGTGACAGACACCAAATCGAAGAAGCCATCTTCCGCTCTTGCTGAAGCCAGAATTGGCAGTCACGCCAGAGATTCGTCTCCATCCCTGGCCCGAGAGATTGCTTCAAGGCGTGGCATCCCACAACATGGGCAGTCTACGCTTTCTGCCGCCGCGCAAGCACGAGCAAGACAGCTGTCGCCCGAATCTCGTCGACGCAACATGAAGAGCTCTATGACTGCATCGAAGATCCCACAATCCATCGTCGAGAGTCAGGCCACGCTTCAGGCTCAGGCAGCCAAAGCCAAGAAGGCCGAAGAAGACGATAAGTTTACACGTTTCTACAGTAGCATCACCACTGGCACCATGTCCAAACTGTCATCCGCCCTGGCCTATGCTGGGCTCCCGCTGAACGCTGAAGATGTAAAGGAGTCCACGCCACCAGCTAAAGGCGTGTCATCGGTGAGAGCCCACGATGGACCAAACGTGAAAAGGATCTTCTCCAAAGCAGCGCTTGAGGCAGTTGAGGAAGACAACAGATCACGTGGCAAGCCAGGTCAATTTGGCCCGGCTGAGAGCTTCTATGTTGTGCCTTCCACAGGCATGACGCAATCTTTTGCACAGATTGCAAAGAGACATTCTGGTCTTGGAGATCTTGCTGAAGAAGACGAAGGCGAGTTTGTCGACGCTCGTGAAGCGCAGGCGCCACCATCTCCGAAGCATACTCGCTCAGGCTCTTCAGCTCATAAGGGTCGCAGGTCGTCTTCTGCTCAGCATACACAGGAGGAGATGGAATTGGAAAATGCCACGATGAAGGAGACGTTGAGTCACATGGCGGAGAGGCTTCGCCAATTCGAGATGCATGCTCAAGACGCAAACATGGCAGCACTTACGCAGTCTGTAGCGAGTGTCCGAGCTGCTGGCGCTTCCGGCGCTGGAGATGCCGAGCGCATCAGATTGCTGGAGCAGGAGGCTGAAAGAAGGGCCGAGGAGTATCAGAGGCTGGAGGCTCTTGCTATGAAGCAAGAGAAGCAGCTAAAGTTGTACAAAGTGAAGTATGATGGATTGAAGGAGGGCGCGAAGGCGAAGCAGAAGGCGAAGGAAGCAGAGCTTGCGGCTGCTAAGGCTGGTGGAGGCTCGCAGATCTCCGCTGATGACATGCTGAGCGGAGTGTGATGAACTGGTAAACATATTGATACCCGGGAACGGGTTATCGTGAACTTATGCATGCTGGTACTGATTTCACAGAGCGCTCCCTACTTTCTGGCATACGTTCTCGTGGGGTCACATCGTAACGCACCATGTCGACTTGCAAAAATGTCTCGAAGCCGAGAGGGTTGCCAGGCCTATATGAGCAATTGTCCCCCATTGAACTTCCGCGCGTAGCGGGCCCCTGGCGTTGTTAACGAACATACACAGATCTTATCGCGGTTGACGTAAAAATTAGCAGTGTTGCCAAAGTATCGTACCATTCGGTGATTTTGTAAGGAAGATGAGCATATGGAGCAGTGCATTAAAGATGTCTCTGAATACTCATCGGGAGTGGTTGACAACAGGCCCATCATCAAAGTGCATCCGATGAATAGGACCTTGTCGTGCTTGATCCTTTCCGCGACGTGATACAATGGGCATTTGTTACCATACGCTTGCAAGGAACTCGAGACCATGCCAGGGCGCTGAGCTTGTGATCTGCATTGGTATCCGCGAAACTCGCCCGCTTGAGAGACTGGAACATCGTGGAGAGCGAGCCAATATCCCCGAGAGGCGCAGAGCTATGTATTCTCGCTGCGACTGGCGATAGAAGCAATTAGAGAGCAGGAAAAGCAGAACAAATTCGATTGACCATATCCTTGGCCTTGTAAGGCGGCATACCAGGTCTGATAACGACTTGTCCTGCTGAGTCTCTCTCCGAACTCGACCCCTGGCAAATGCGAGAGGGTGTCGAATCAGCAAGCAGTGTAATTGCACTGATCAGCATCAGCCTTGGTTTCTGGGAACAATGCCTTGCAATAGCGGGTATATGGTGTTAGGGGTACAAGAAGATCGGGACCGGACGAAACATTCAGCTTGGACCGGAGATCCATGGATACAGCCACTAGCTTGAGACGGATGCTAGCGAATCAACACGTGGGATCGAGATTTGCGGCTGTAGAGATCTACTTTGGTGACATCAGCGAACGATCGCGATGCACGCGACCAACCGCGATCTGTCTTCTCCTCAACCAGACGCTTTTGATGCGGCTCTGACGATGTGTAGACTTCCCTGTGCAGGTTTGTGAAGTCCCCTCCCCCTGCAACACAACATTCATTCTCTAGTTCTTGCTCATTTGATGCTTCGCGCCTTGCTTGGGAAAGGCGCATCATCTCTTGGTCTTTGTCGTGTCTTCCCTGAGATTGCATCACGCGCTCCAGAAAGACGAAATCAGCTTCGTACTATTGGTAGAACAGCGAACATGGCTGCCACGAAGCGAAAGGCGTCAGCCGCACCGACACCAATCACAAATGGCGACATACCTCCGTTGAAGCGACGAGCTTCATCCAGGAACGCATCGACAATATCGGCGGCACCAACTGTCAATCCGGACATCAATGGCGAGATTCTTGACGCACCAGCGGCTGTTCGGGCATCACCAGATGCTGATATCAATCGCGACATCGCGCCCAACCTGCCAGAGCAGACCAATGGAACCAAGTCCGAAAGCCCATTGAGTGATGCGCCTGCGGTCGTGGAGCCTCCCAAGAAGAAAGCCAGGCCGAAGGCGGCGAAAGCTGAGAAGAATGTTCAAGAGACAGAGGAGGTGCTGAGCGCAGTTGTGGATGCTGCAAGCAATACTCAGCCTGCTCCAGCCAAAAAGGGCAGAGGCAAAAAGGCTAAGCAGGAGGACGCTGACGCTGCGACTGAGACCCCTGCGAAGGCGACTGCGGCGAAGAAGACTAAAGCCATCATTGGGGAGGAACGTGGAGACCCAGAGGCTGATGGCGAGGAAGAAGAGGCTGACGAGGAGGAGGTCAAGGAGGCTCTATCGCGCCCACCTCCTGTACACAGCGACTACTTGCCGTTGCCATGGAAGGGTCGCCTGGGGTACGCCTGCTTGAACACCTACCTGCGCCAGTCCAATCCTCCGGTCTTTTGCTCAAGAACCTGCCGTATTCAATCTATTCTTGAGCATCGCCACCCTCTTCACGATCCGTCACAGCCGGAACATCCTACGAAGAACAAGCCAGATCGAAGTAAACCTGCTGATGAGGCCCTTGGCAAGCAGTACTTGGAAAGCATTTGTTTGGCCAATGTGCGCGACTTGCCGAAAATGATCAAGTGGAACGACCGGTACAATATCAAGTTTATGCGATTGTCGAGTGAGATGTTCCCATTCGCTTCGCATCCAGAATATGGTTACAAGCTTGCACCCTTTGCGGCCGAGGCATTGGAAGAGGCTGGCAAGGTGATTGCGCAATATGGACACCGAGTCACGACTCACCCTGGGCAATTCACACAGCTTGGATCGCCGCGTCGACAAGTCATCGACAATGCCATTCGAGACCTTGACTACCATGACGAGATGTTGTCTCTGCTAAAACTGCCTGAACAACTCAACAGGGATGCAGTTATGATCCTGCATATGGGAGGTATCTTCGAGGGCAAAGCTGAGACTATCGCACGCTTCAAGGAGGAGTACCCAAAGCTGTCGCAGTCTGTCAAGGACCGTCTTGTCTTGGAGAACGACGACATGGGTTGGAGCGTGCACGATCTCTTGCCTGTTTGCGAAGAGTTCAACATCCCAATGGTCCTTGACTATCATCATCACAACATCGTGTTCGACAAGGAGCAGATCCGTGAGGGCACCAAGGACATCATGGAGCTGTATCCTCGGATCTTGGCGACGTGGAAAAGAAAAGGCATTACACCCAAGATGCATTACTCAGAGCCAACGCCGCCAGCCATCACGCCTAGGCAAAGACGAAAACACAGCCCGCGTGTCGCGACTTTGCCGCCGTGCCCGCCTGATATGGATCTTATGATTGAAGCCAAGGACAAAGAGCAGGCAGTCTTCGAGCTCATGCGGACATTTAAGCTTCCTGGATATGATACATTCAATGATATCCTGCCCTACGTGAGGTACGACGACAACAAGTTAGCGTTGGCTCAGCTCAACAAGAAGCCAAAGAAAAGCAAGAAGGGCGAAGAAGACGCAGAAGAAGTGAAGCCCGAGCTCATTCCAGACGAGAATGTCGGTATGGGCGGGCCGGAAGGACGAGTATACTGGCCTCCAGGCATGGAAGAATGGCTTCGTCCGAAGAAGCGCGAAGTAAAGAAAAAAGAACCTGCTGAGGGCAAATCGAAGGAGCAGATCAAGAAAGAGGCAGCAGAGATGTATGCAGCGCGAGAAGCCGAGAAGGCCGCTGAGCAAGGCATTGTGAAGGAAGAGCCGGAAGAGAGCGACGCAGAGGCCACGCCAGCCACGAAGAAAGCCAAGGCAGCCATGAAAAAGAAGGCCGAGGCGGATAAAGTCAAGGCTGCTGCTAAGAAAGAGGCGGATGAGGCCAAGAAGCTTGCGAAGGCTGAGGAGAAGGCCGCTAAAGCAGCAGCACCAAAGGGCAAGAAAGCTAAGGTCAAGGAGGAGGCTCCTGTGCCTACCCCTAGTGAGACGGCGAGTGAAGCTGAGCAGGATTTTGAGGATGAGGATGATGTTCCGCTTACGCCTGCGGCGAAACGTCCGTCGGCTGGGAGCAGGAAGCCTAGTGGGCGACAGGCGAAGGCGAAGAGGGTCAGCTATGCTGAGGATGAGGATGAGAGTATGGCTGAGGCTTGAGGTGCCATCGCTGTTGCTGGTACTCCGTAGGGAGGAAGTGAGACACGAGGCATTGTGTAGAAGTAAGAATTTTGTGCTGATATAATGCTTCTCGCATGTTACCAATACTTTGTCTGCCGTACTATGTCTACTTGGTCTAATCATACATATGTAATGCCGTGCTGTTTTCCCTTAGCCACCCCGCAGCTGTCCATTACTACCCGTCATTACACCCATGCTTGTTGTTGGTCCAGCCCATTACTAGCGCTGCAAACGATAAACAGGAAGCCACCCAAAAGTAAAAGAACGCCATGCTCAAATTGAATGACCAGCTGGGCCCCGTTATGCTCCAGCATCAATCTGATCCACAACAGTAGTACTCGAATAAGCATCCCACGCATCGCAAGAATCCGCAATATACCCCTCCGGCAACGCCAGGAAATCTTCTGTCGCATAAACGATATTCATTCCTTGCCCAGCACTCAAATGCCAGGCAATATGGCAATGGAACGGCCAGACACCAGGGTTCGTGAGATCGAACTGCACTGCCAAATACCCGTAAGGCGGTATGATGATCCCGTCCCGTCGCATCGGATTAGAAGGATTCGTCACAGTGCCGTTCCATGTCCAGCCGGCGGTGAAACCGCCGACGCCGGGATCAGCACTGAAGTCTGAAGGTCCGTCGAGTGCGAGGACGTAGAAGTTGTGGCCGTGGAGGTGGAAGGGGTGGATTAGGGGCATGTTGTTCGTTACGTTCAGGATGATGGATTTGTTGCGTCCGAAATCGTAGACGTTCCAGGCTGGTGAGAAGGTGGTGTTTCCGGCTGCTGCTTGGGGGTATAGCGGTACGTTGTAGTCGGCGTGCCATGCTTGGTCGTTGATCATAAATTCGAAGATGCCTGAGGCGTTGGATTCCAGCTTCAAGGAGAGATCTTGTGTGAAAGTATCTGTGGTCGGCGCGATGGCGTACGAGGGTGATGTGACGGTTAGGGGGTCATCCCTGTAGCAGGAGCTATCACTGAGCGTGATGTTCGAAACGGAGGTCGGTTCGACAGTGGTATCCGCGTCCTCGTAGTAGATTGCTGCCAGAGTCTCAACGTTGTTGTTGTCGCCCACACCGCCACAGACGAGTTGGTAGATTGCCGATGTGCGCATCCAGACCGCGGCCGTAGGAGTGTCGAGTGCAGTGATGAGCACATCGACTCTTTGACCGATACCGAGAGTGGCGACGTCGACCGTGTAGGGCTCTACGGGAACGTAGTCCACGGCGATTATAGTGAGTTGATGGTGGTCAACCGAGAACTTCTGAACACCGTTGGCACCGTGATTGACGAGGCGCAGAAGGTGCGTCTTGCCACTTTGGAAGCGGAATTGGGAATATGGTGCGTCGTCGACACATTGCCAAGACGTGTTAGAGCTGACGGAGCTCGACAATTCCGTGTTGCCTTTGTCAAACGATGTCTCAGAGCAGTCAAATCTGCCACGGCCGTTGATCAAGACGCTGTCGCTTTCAGGAGCCTCTTGGATATTTGTGCCGAGAGCATCTGCTACCAAAGCGAAGTACGGGATATGGTACCAGTCCGAGAGCATGACGGGTCCAAGATCAATGTCGTAGTCTGCTGAAGTTGGTCCATGAACTATCATCGGTCCTGCCACACCAGCTGAAAATTGTGCGCTGTAATGAGCGTGGTACCAGCTAGATCCGTGCTCTTCGGCTTGATAGTTGTATGTGAACGATGCTCCTGGGGCAATCGGACACTGCGCGGCTGAAGGTACCCCATCGGACCATGGTGTAGATCTTTGAATCTGTCCATGCCAGTGCATTGATGTTCCTTCGAACGGATCGCTGATGTTGTTGTGCACAGTCACTTGGATCCAATCGCCCCAGTTCGCTTCAATCAATGGTCCCGGAAATTGATCGTTGATCAATATAACATCGCGAAGCACGCCGTCTGCAGAGATTTTGCCACGACTGACAGTGAAATTGTAGTATCGTGTAATTCCAGTGTCAGGCACGTCATTTTTGACAGTCGCATCGCAAGTCTCTACCGTACAGTTGCCCCATGGCGGTGCGGTGGAGTTCCCCAGCCATCGGTCGTACGTGGGTGCACAGAGCGTACCCAGTAATGAGTTGCCGACTTGTTCTTCGTTCGACAGTGTGGTGTTGTATGAAGTGCAATTCGATGCTGGAGAAGAAGGCAGCGATGAATTTGCATTTACTGGCAGCACCGATGCTGCTGTGCTGGTTCCTGTTATAACGCCGGATCCACTCGCTGCAAGACTCGAACCGGTTCCAACGGCGACGCCTGAGCCTGTCCCTGCAGAAGAGAAGGCTGTCAAAGTAGTCGATATGGGTACGGCTCCGGTACTTGTCGCAGCTGCGTCCGCCAGGACAACGTACGATGAGGCTGTCGAGCCCACGGTGGCAGAGGCCGTTGATATAGCGGAGGTCGTTGTGGCAACATCAGAACCCCAAGACTCTCGTCGTTGCAATCGATTGTCTCTCGGAGCAGCCACCGCACCAACCACCAAAGCAGCTATCGGCCATCTTGAACGCATGTTGGTACTATATTTAACGGTTGCTAGTGAGCGTTATGCAGTATGAACGAGGGTGTCCCAGAGCGAAGACAAACGAACACAACCAGCCCACCGAGAGAGGCTGACTATGAACCAGACGTGGAAAAAGAGAGGTGCACAAAGCATTGGCCTTACCTGGATACATGCATTTGTATTTCAGTGTACATACAGTCCCGTAACTCATGATGCCAGCCTCCTGCGGCATTATGTGGGCCTGGCGCACATATAGAGCTGCCGATGTTTGCAGTGGTTGCCGTGGTGGATGATAGTGGTTTTGCAAGTTAGTTGGCGTGTAGCAACAGAAGTGGTGGGAGAAGTTGATCTGTACAGGGATAATCTGTTGCAGGTGAGATGGCGGGGACGGCTTGTGGTTGCCCCCCCAACCTCGTTTCCTCTATTGCACCTTACCATAGCGACACCACCATCTGCCATTATTAATGGAGTGATCATTCTATGTCGACCGCTGCGGCAGACTCGGGACATCAACCCTTGCGAACTCAATCTCGGGATCGGAATATGCATGACGACAGTGTTGCACAGCGATAGTCTCAACCCACGAGCACCACGCCTCGCGTGCGATCACGGGCCCACATCAGGTATCACAGCTGCCCCTGTGTTCATGATGAGGACGTTTTCCTGTCGCTGTCCACCGTCGTGTCTGTCGCCCGAGGGGCCTGCTGCAACATTGAAAACACAAAAAGAGTATCATGTCGTTGACCGCATGTGGTCCCCCAACTAAGATGCAAATGCTCATCAGAGCAGACTTTTGCTGGTCATCCTGCTGCATGCAGAGCAGAAAGATCAGACCATGTCATCGCTATATGGGTATCTCGCATATGTGAAGCACATAAAAGCTTCACGACTGTAACCCACACTGCCTCAACGAATACCCGTCGGCAAATCTTCGGTATCCTTTCTCCCATCATTTCGTTGACCGTCGCCTTGGTACTCGTCATTCAAGGCGCAGTTTCACTGCTCTAGGCCGCTGAAGCACTGATCTACGTTTCAGGTCGTGTTGCCTCTTGGCGGTCACAATGTAGTCATCAGAGGCCCAAATGTCCTGCGAGCAGAACAGGTCTTGCAGCCGTCTAGAGAGCATCTCGATCCGGCGAGGTGCCACACGAGCTCAGACTGGTTGCGCGGTTGTGTGTGCGTGCGGTCGTGCCCTTTGGGACCGCCGCCGGTCTCTGTTTTCTCTTCCATCCAGCTGTCGGTCAACACTCGCGCTGTCACACGAATGACTCTGCGTCTTTGTGGCTATGCAGCCTATTCAGTGAGGCAGGGAATACCGAGGCAATGTCCGATAGAGTCTCGCAGGTCGGACTACCTCTCGAGCTCTCTCGCCGGGTCAATTCGGCAGACTCCTTGTTGTTTAGCACAGGCTTGAGGACAGCGCCACGGCTGTAGAAAAGACTCGGATGTGTAATCGGAGACGCGTCCTTGGGGTCTGCGTCGTCGAATTTACTCTCGCCCAAAATGTCTGCCAAGGTCATCTCCGTCGGCTTCTTCCCGTCAAGCTCAACTTCTTCGGTGCCCGAATCATGCTCATCATCCCACATAGGCCAGGCACCATCTCTTCGCCGCGACTGCCGCTTGACTTCACGCGAGACCATAATCCCGCCAGCCGCCTGGCTGTCTTTCCTTGACTGGCCATCGATCGACGTCTTGCTTCCTGTGACTCGTCTCCAGAACGTCCACACGAACGGCAAGTTGGCCACCAGAAGCGCGGTGGAGCTTTCCCTCACGTACCAGTATGTCCATAATGATCCAAAGGGATCCGTAAAAGAGTAGACTTTGTTAAGAATGGCGGCAAGGATGACAAATATGCCGAGGGAAAATACGCCGATGACGGGAATCTTCTTTTTCCAAGGGAGCTGCATCCTCAGGAACATTGGCAGACCTATAGCCAGCATGATGCAGTCTGAGCTCAGATTGAAGACGGCGTTCGTTATTAGATGGTTTGTGGCTGCGTCGCACTGCACTGAATCTGTAGGAACCGCCCAATACTCATGGAAAGGTCGGCACCAGACGGCAAAATAGAAGACCTCCATGAACACAAAGCCAAAAGCCACATATCCAGCCAAGATCTTAATGGCTCGGTTCTCCCTGTACAATGTGGTGAGTCGCAAGTACATGATTATCAGGCATGTCTTTGCTCCCCAAACGCTTGCGATCTGACATTGCTCTACCACCAATATAAGCTTGGAACCATATGTTCGCTGCGCGATGTCTGCTTCGGACAGATCTGTCGTGTCGTAACCCGGCGGGAGGAGATTCGAGTTCGTCTTCGCTACGATATTGATGGTCGCGATGAGGGTCGTGTAGAAGCACAGAATGAGCAGCATGAGGTAATCATCGAGCTGGAAGCGTCTGAAGGCCCCGAGGGTCATGCGACGAGAGATGCTGCACCACCCACACGTTAGACATTTCTTTGTCGCAACCGCGAGATCAACACCGGGTGGCTTGTCGGATACTCACAATCGGCTGCATGCCACCACCAGAACGAAGCCATACCAGATCCACGATTCGATTACGAGCGCAACCATTGCTGGACGCGCCCAAATCAGGTCGCTTTACAACGCCAGGCGATCGTTCGCTTAAGGGTACTCCTGCGGTGTTGCTCTATCCTGTATCGCTGTAACGCATAGGCCCATAATGCGCTCCCAATCGATCGTTGCAAGGCAACATGCCCCCACGCCGGCCAGTGAGTTGAGGTGGGCAAATGCGATGTACGGTTGTGCGACTGAGCACTAGGCGGATATGTAGGTGCAAGATAAAACCTTGAAACGGAATGATAAGAGTCGTCGAGGCCTGGATTCAGCTCCACGCAATTGGACGGCAATCCAAACCAAAAAGCGGGTGAGGCTGACGTCGTGCAGCTGAGGGACCTTGATCTGTGTGCGCCTCCCAAGCCTTTGCCCCTCCTTCAGAGGTGACTCCGAAGGCTTACCTAGGTAGTGCCCTTCTTCTTTTCAGTAGTTCATTTGCGATCGAGCTCGCCTCGCGGTTTCGTGGTTGGCTTTGGGTCCTGCTGCCCGCAGCTGATGGACTGGGCCGACACATTTATTGTTTTGACGAGATCCATTATGTTGTTTTCGAGACAGCGGAAAGATGAGCAAAGTGATCCGAGAGTCTCCGTGCTCGTGGATTTCCCTGGTTCCGTCTGGTCGGTACCCAGTCGCCCGGGCATCTCGCGGCGATCATAAAAGCTTCACCCACGTTGCACGCGCCCGGTAGAGCGCCGCCACGTTTTCGCTTGCGTGCGCGGGACGAGCTCGAACTTTCCTCCCAGGAAGCTTTACGACTACTGCACAACCATTTCGCTCGCCGATCGAGGTGTTCTGCTCGGATTTCTGGGCGAATTGCGTTAGACTCTGCCAGCTATGTTCAAATGATCTCGGGATTTCGCATTGCAAATTGGGAGCTGACGGACTGGAGCGCATTTGAGCCCACCAAGAGCCGTCCAGAGCTAAGCTTGACCGTCAAATTGCTTCATTCTTCACTTGTTTCGCTTTACCGCCATAGTTGACTAGATAAGACGCCGCAAAGATCGAATGTAGAAGCGCACGGCGACACCGGACTTGCATATCAGCCCGCGTTCGACGCCGCATAGCATCCTGGTCTGCTCTGACCCTTACTGCGACTGGACTAACAGGGATGCGGCATTTATCATATGTCGACGCTACGCCTTAGCTATCTATGATGGCAGGGTCTTGTATAATCTGAGGCTCTCCAAGGC
The DNA here is from genome assembly GCA_007113905.1 of Teratosphaeria zuluensis. Lineage (NCBI taxonomy): Eukaryota > Fungi > Ascomycota > Dothideomycetes > Mycosphaerellales > Teratosphaeriaceae > Teratosphaeria > Teratosphaeria zuluensis. The sequence continues at coordinate 336,984 of VCMQ01000023.1, forward strand.
ACGCACAAACGTCCGGCTGTCTTACCATGGCCACTTACTCGCAAGTATCTGGCTTAAGAATGATGGACGTCCCACGATAGGCTGCGTTGGGACGGCACTACAGACATCGTGCTGCTACTTTGTGGGAAAGATCGAAAAGGTATACAGTGCGTTGCGCCGTCGTTTCTACCTTATTGGTTCACCTCATAGTCAGATTTGGCACGCGAGCGTCGATGGCATCTACGTCTCCTTCCAAGATAAGGCATTCCGTCGAGAAGGCACTCAATTGGAATCGAAGCGGTCAAGATGTGCTTCGAACCCGCTTCGAAGCGGACGGCTATGCCACAGGCGGGCGCTCATTGTCGATTTTGGGACAAGCAGTCCCGATCACTGCAACATCTCTTGCACTCTGCAACAACCACCTACGCCTTTGTTCGCCTGAAAAGACTGATTCGGACAAATCGAATGGCCACTTGGTTTGATCAGGCAGTAAGGCTATCCGCAATGAGTCTGGACGATTCGGCGATGGCGCAGAGCTGGCGATTCTCCTGCCAAAGCAATCCTGCTGCTCTGCAGAAGGTGAGCATGTACCTGCAAACTTCGCGCTTGGGACGCCACTCGCTTGCTGTGCTTGGCACTCTGAAGCAGCTCTGCATTATAAGGTGAGATAGAAGCGCGTCGAGATGCGTGTTACCGTAGCTGCTTCACCCGCTGAACCATGGGCCTGATCAAAAAGAAGCCCGTTGCAAATGGCGCGGCAAATAACAGCACTGACTTACCACCCTTGTGCCCTGCCCACGCAAGCAACACTCTACCGGTCACCAAGACTGGCTCACACTTTCTGACCCCCGAGTCTCCAATTTCGACGTCTGTCCGACGTGCTACGAGCAGTGCATCGCCCCGACCAGATATGCAGGCTTATTCTGCAAGACTGCGCCAAAGTCAGCTGGTGTCAGTACATGCTGCGACTTTGGCCAATATTGGGTCCGTATCGCCTGGCAGTACGCATGGAAGGCTAAGCACATCGATCTGTATCTGCTTTCGGTTGCTGCCAAACTCTACGGCGTGAACCCACCAGACGGTGCATGCCCGACAGATCCGTCCTCACCCGTACGCCCACAGGCAGTGAGACGGTGGTTTACCATCCGCGACCCCAGGACTGGTGCCCTATTGGACGACTTCACGCTCTGCTCTGATTGCGTCAACTGTGTCGCAACTATCATGCCACCCATGAAGAACGTCTTCTCACTAGCAAGCCCGGAACCATGCCAAGCTACGTGCGACCTCACGGGTGAAGGCAGGCGTACAACAACATACTTCCACCTCCTTTTCGACATCGCAATAGCCTCCCATCAACAACTTCATGGCCCTGACCTTACACCTCTAGCAGCCTACATCCAACTCGTCGCGTCGACCCCAGAATGCCAAAGACGTCATGCCAACACCGCCACCCCAAAATACACCCTCGACTCCGTAAAAGACTTCATCATATGCCCAGCCTGCCACCAAGAAGCCGTACAACCGCACCTCGGACACCCCAACTGGCCTCTAACAAACCACATCACGCCACACGAAGACTCCCCAACTTACATCTGTGACTTCTACTCCACCCGCATGCGACGCATCTGGGAAGACGCCAACCGCCGCAACGACTATGCCTACCTCACCCGCATGTGCCAAGAACGCAACGCGAAACTCGCTGAAATCGATCCGAAAATCGGTGTTCTAGTCAAGGAACGAAATGCATTAAAGTCGCAGACGGACTTGCATCAAAGGGTTTCGGCGTCGATGCAGCAGGGCGCTAGGATCGCGCAGTTAGGCGCTATGGGGGGTGGACCGTTTGGGCTTGGGATGAACCCGAGGTTTGTGGTAGGTTTGCTCTTCTTTTTTGTTTTTTTTTTTTCTTCTCTCTGGGGGCAGGGGTGGGGGTTTTTACTGACGAGGATTTAGGTCGATTATAGCGGTGCTAATGCGCAGATGGCGAGGGCGATGGAGGTTGCAAGGCAGGTTGATGATGTGAGCGCGCGGATTGAGGGGTTGTTGAGGGAGTATGAGGAGTATGAGTGATTTGCTGGTATGGGCTCAGCTTTTTGAGAAGCGATTATAGGGGGCGGCTACAAGTCTCTACTCGTGTTGACTCGGCAGCGACTACACCCTTTGCAGGAATGTGCAGACGAAGCATTTCTTCCATCCCAACGAGTCCAGTATTGCACATTACTCCTAGACCCTCATGATAACACCACATCACATCAACCCAACCAACCATCACACCAACCTCACCCCTGCTGCCAAAGCGTACTGTGTTTCCCCTCAACACTAACCGCATCCAACTCCCCCACCTCCTCCCTACTCAACCTCCACCCCAGCGCCTGCAAATTACTCCCCGCCTGCTCCTTATTCCTCACCCCAACAACGGGCAGCACACCCTTACTAATATTATAATTCAACGACACGGCCGCAGGCTCCACCCCGCGCCTCTCCGCAATCCTCTTCAAAACCTCCAAGCTAGGCTCCAGTTCCTTCATAGGGTAAGAACTGAATCTGTACGTCTTAGGTGGCTCGTTATCAGCGGTGTATTTGCCTGTTAGGCGGCCTTGAGCGAGGGAGGAGTATGATTGGAATTGGATCCCGTTTTCTCGACAGGCTTTTAGCATTCCTTCCGTTTCTGGCAGGCGGCGAAGCATATGGTATTCGCACTGGTTGAGAGCGAGCGGCACGCCGTATTGTGCCAGCTCGTTCTTCATTTTCAACATGTCTTGAATGCTGTAGTTGGCGACTGCAACGACCTTGCAGAGGCCTTGGTCCACGCAGTCAGCCATGCCGCGAGCGACTTGCGCGATGCTGCCCGCGTGGATGTGGCCGTGTACCATGTAGACGTCGCAGTATTCGAGATTCATTCGCTGGAGGGACTCTTTGAGCATTTTTAGGGGCGCGGAGGTTGGGGTTAGGAGGTTCTTGGCGTTGGAGGGGACGACGTAGTATTTGGTCTGTATGACGAAGCTGTCTCGTGGCATGCCCTTGACAAGCTCGCCGCAGATGCGTTCGCTTTCACCGCTGCCGTAAGCTTGGGCTGTGTCGATGTCTGAGTCGAGTCAGCGTTGTGTTAAGCGAAGTGTCCAGTCTTGCAGCTCGACTTACAGTTGAGACCGTTCTCGTGGAGGAGCTTCCATGCTTCGTCCAGCCCTTTGCGCTCCTTGGATTTCCAATGCCATGTGGCGGTGTCGCCCCATGGCCATGCTCCGATGCTGATCCAAGGGACTTTCACATCGCCATTTTTACCACGCAATGTGATGCGCGTGGAGCCAGTTGGTACAAAGTCTTGCGGCAGGACCGCTTCCATGCCATTGAAGCTAGGGTCGACTCTGTTGGGCTTTTCTGAGTGGTAGCCTTCAGTCGACGAGAAGCCGGCGCTCAAGGCGGTCTGAAGGACGTGCTGCATCCTGGATGTTTTATTGTGCTTTTTCCGAAGTTGCCTGGACGGGTGAAAATGCGTCTTTTTGAGAGCTCGCAGCTACCGAGCACGTATATATACCTACAATGCTTCTTTCTAGGCTGAACGACCGTCGGAGGATTTCCCATGGTCGATGAGATCACTTTCTCTCGAGAATTGCCTCTTGCCCTACGATAGATGAATTGTCCTACGAGTGTGGCATGCCTTCACCAATGAAAGTGTCGGTCACAGAAGGACTGACAAAGAACGCCAGGCGCGTGAGGTCAACATGACAGCGACATAGACGGGCGGGAAGCAGAAAGCGGATATGAGGCTTTTTGCAGCAGCCAAGCGAAACGAGGGTGAGATCTCGTGAGATGTCACCTGCAAGGCTATGAGAACGTGCACGATCGTCCAGACATGCACGCTAGATGCGAGGCTTCCAAGGATGAGCAGTTGATCCGATAAGTCCATATTGATGTAGTTGACTAGCTGCCAGCATGGTCATGGCTCTGCGATCCGGGCTCGGGCATCTTGCTCCGTCGACTATGGATATTTGCGTTTACGCTGTATGCCTTCAACGTGCAGAAGATTCTGCAAATTTCTTGAAACGGTCCTGTGAGAAAGCTGTGACGCCCAGCGACTTCACGAACGCGGCGAGTGTGCTAACAAAGCAGGTGTTTCAGTTTTAGAGTATCTGTGTCGATATTTGCTGTAGTAGGCAGCTCGAGGAGCACTGCTACCTTCCGGGGTGGCATCTGTGATCAGCGCTCGGCATTTTCGTGCGGTCTGTGTAGATGGTTGTCTGACTTTTGTGTTTCTGTGCACCTCATTGATTGTCGCTTATCATCGCCATTGCCACACTTGTTGAAGTACAGAGGATAGATATTGATGAAGCTGCGTGCCTTCCTCGTGCTGCCGAATGCGGGGCCGAGGGAGCTTGAGCCTTGACCCCAGCATCATCATCAGCTTCGAGACTCTTCCTCGACACCAACAACACGCGTAGTGCTCTGCGTGGTTTCTCTAGCAAATTGATTCATGTAGGTCACAAGCAGATCATTCCATACAAACATGTCCTTCCTTTCTCCAAGTCTCCGGCGCCAGGCCTACCGTCACCTCTCGAAACGCAGCTTCTCGAGCTCGAGGAGAGCATTGGCAGACCATGTTCGTATCATCGAAGTGGGACCAAGAGATGGACTGCAGAATGAGAAGAAGAGCATACCTGCCGAGACCAAGACGGAGCTGGTGAGGCGGCTGGCGAGGACGGGCTTGGAGACGATTGAGGCTGGGAGTTTTGTTGCGCCTAAGTGGGTGCCGCAGGTATAGGTCTACCCATTGCTATGTGTATGGACCAAGCTGAAGTTTGGACAGATGGCAGCATCCGACCAGGTTCTCTCATCTATCCTCTCAAGTCCACCACCATCCTCAGGGCCCATAACATACCAATGGCTCCTGCCCAATAGCAAAGGCCTGGACAACTTCTTTAAAGTCATGAACTCTTCGTCAACCGCCTCCTCAAACTACCCTACACCTCCTCCTTCACCCTCAGCAGGCGACACAGGTCCAGCTCTCAATACCTCGAGTGCTGATCCTAACGCAATGCCTTCCTCCACCTCCGGCGTTGATGCCATGGGCAAGGAACGAGGTAGTAGTACCAGCAGCAGTCAGAAGCACGAAGTCTCCATCTTTCTAGCTGCAACAGAGACATTCAGCAAGAAGAACACAAATTGCACGATTCAAGAATCCCTGGACCGCTTCGCACCACTCATGGCGGATTCGCGGAAAGAGGGCTACCCCGTCCGCGCATACATCTCTGTTGCTCTTGGATGTCCGTTCGAGGGCGCAAATACAGACCCGCACCAAGTCGCCGATCTTGCAGTGAAGTTGCTCGAGATGGGCGCAGATGAGATCAGCGTGGCAGACACTACAGGCATGGGCACTGCCCCGCGAACTCGAAAGCTCCTACAGACTCTCCACGAAGCTGGCGTGCGCAACGAGGACATCGCGATGCATTTCCATGACACATTCGGGCAAGCTCTGGTGAACACGCTCGTGTCACTAGAACACGGGGTGAGGGCATTTGACTCAGCGGTTGGAGGACTCGGAGGTTGTCCGTACAGCCCTGGCGCTACAGGAAATGTGGCAACGGAGGATTTGGTGCATATGTTGAATTCGCTGGGTGCGGATACTGGAGTGGATTTGGAGGAGGTCTCGAGAATTGGTGGATGGATTACCGCAGAGATTGGCAAGGAGAATGCGAGCAGTGCTGGGAGAGCGACGCTTGCGAGGCTTACACGGGAGGGCGGTGCATGATAGGTGCAAGCATAGGTGTATAAGTATTTGTGATACGCGTGATGACCCACAGAGGCTTGACAGTACGATGTTTCGCATCTCGTGACATATTCCGAGAGCAGTGAACAGCTTCTTGACAGACAGATGCCATAAGCGTGCCGAGCTGAGCCCGTGAATAGCTATGCTCCGCCATCCGCGTGTAAACGGAAGACTCACAAGTAGCCATGGCGACAATTCTCAAACATAGGCAATCGCATCCGGCCGCACAAACCACCCAGAGCACGGCCAAGTCGTCGCAAGCATCCAAGTAATCCGCAGTCTTCACATGATACAATTTGTGAATCATGCCGCTGCGTCAGCCGCGCGCGTTGACTCGGCCGATTTGTGTCGCCCATGTCCCAACATGTAGTATGAATTAATTAAACGGTCTTGTTCTCCTGAGGCTGTGTTGGTTGCGGAGAGGATGGCGAAATCTAGAAAGGTCTTTGCTCGGCGTTAGTCGTCGGCGCTTTGAGGCGCAGCTTTGATGCACGTCCCACTGGCTGTCGTCACTTGGTCAGCGAGAGGGGCATGGGATGGCTCTTGGATTGTGATAAAGGTAGCTCTTTCTTTCCTCTATATTCTCTATATCCAATTCTCAACAGCGATAACAACTCTGCTAGACTTTCACACGAAAACGACAGATCAGACCTCATGGCGATGTTAGCAATGGAAATCGCGACTCCGCCTGCTCGATCCCCGGCTCATTCACCCTCCTCCTCCAGACGCCGCCACTCACCCAACATGTCGATTGATCTCACGGATCTGCCACCGCTGTCTCAGCCGACACCGCCCTCAAATACGCTTCTTATAACCAACCTCGATGCGCCTGAGATTTTCACTACCGTCAATTTAACCAGCATCCAAAGCGCCATTAACGATCACGCGCCTATCCATTCTTTCAGCCCGCTCAGATCCATGCGGCGGATCATCTGCACATTCTTCACAATCGACGACGCGATACGGATACGGCAGGTGCTGGATGGTGAGAATGTGCTGGGGAATCGAGTAAGAGTGTACTTTGGTGCGCAGACGAAGATAAATGTGGAGGACGAGGAGCGGTATCTCCAGGCACCCAAGAGCCAGAAACTATTCTTCATCTCGCCCCCGCCTAGTCCGCCTATGGGATGGGAAATGCGAGATGAGGAGCCCCCGAACAAGGAAGTACATGCTGAGGATCTCGCATCGGCGTTGGCGAAACTGCACGCGAGACCGGGTCCTGATGGTGCGATGCGAGAAGATGAGGGGAATAATGAGGTGGTTTCGAGGCCTGAGCGACCGAGGATTACTACGAGGCAGAGGAGTGGGACGGGGACCGTGGTGTATGACCCGCAGGATCATGGGCATTCGCCGCTTTTGCCGGCGATTGCGGTGGAGGATACGACGATGAGTCCTGGGGATGGTGGGAGTCCGATGGAGGAGGATGTGGAGGGGGAGGCGGGGAAGAGGTTTGTGCATACTGCGAGGCCGCCGGTGGAGCTTATGGAGTAGTGGATGTACTTGGGGGGTTGGGGGTGGATGTGTTGTATTGCATTGCGATGTCAGGGGTGACATGGTAGGAAGTTCAGAAAGTTAGGCATGTGGAGCTGTCAATGAAGTCAACTGCGCTGATCGGTTGGTCAAGCATGTGGAAGACTCAAGTCTCGTTTGACGGAGAACGGATGGAGTCACTGATCCGTGATGACGTCTGAAATTGTGAGGTTGTGGCATGTGAAAGTCTCGGGAATCTCCGGACAGCCCAATTGCAGGTTCATATGTAGTTCTGAGGATTACTACTCAGCTTCAGGTACAAACACCTGCGCATTCATTAGTATCTCCTGTTCGCTGAGATGAGTGCGAGATTGGTTCTTAACGTCTAAAAGCGGCTCGTATTCCTGGACGGTGTACAAATATCTACAAGCTCTGGAGACTTGACTTTTCAGCAGTAACTACTCATTCCACTGACATTCGCATCGGCTCACATCCTCTCAGGGTCGCACAACCACCCAATCACACCCAAGGCTCGACTTGAGAGAATACAGATTGCACTGATATCAATATCGGCTCGCATCGTCTTCTCCAGGAGTACACAGCTAGCTGATTACATTGGTTCACACCCTCTCTCGACATTGCATTACAAACCAACCACATTTAACAGCCTCAAAATTTCAGCAGTCCCCCAGCCATCCATCTACCACGATTGGCGCAGCAGAAGATTCAGGACTCGACCTTGCGGTGCTAAATGGTAGGGCAGCCGCTGCAGGAGAGGAGCATGTCGAAAAGGAACCATGCCGACATAGATTCGCAAGACCACTCGGTACTTCAGTGCGACTTGCCTGTTCCTTTTCCGGAACGATTGGAGCGAAGAGACCGGTAGTCGCGTTGAATGGGTTGAGAGGGGGAAACGGGCTGAGAGAGGAGGATTGAAGGTGATTGAGTGTGGAGAGCTGTCGATTTTGTTGGTCGATCTGGTTTGATGGTTTTGTGGTTAGCTGCGGTCAACGAGTGGCTGGTTGACATCCGATAGGCGACAGGGGCGATGTTGAGGCTCAACTCGTGACGTGGTGTCATGTGAAGATTCGGAAGTCTCTGGACTTTTGCCTGGTCGTTGGTAGATACATGAATTCCGAGTTACGCCTTACCTTCAAGAGACTATAATCCACGCATTTTCGCCGACATGAATTCTCTCGGAAAGATACAGCGCAGATTGCGCTCTTCGAAAGCATCAGGTAAGTTACTTTCCGAGCAGGGCGCAAGCCCATTGTACAGACTGCCGCTGGAGCTGCGGGAGAGAATCTGGGAGTATGCGTTGAGCGTACCCGTATAGCGTGATTAGGCAGAGGAAGCGGGAAAGGACGGGAGGTATAAGGTGCATTGGCACGGTATACGACAAAGTATATGACTCGTGTCCCTACGAGTACGAGCACGTCCCCTGCCGAAAGGCCATAGAATGGCATTGGAGGTAGGATCATCCTAAACACTATCTTCATACTAGAATCGCAAAGAAATAGCAGATTAACGCAAGCATCACACGAGTAGACGCCAAGAATCCCACCAAAACCTCCCTCCTAAGCACCTGCCGCGCAGTCTACGAGGAGGCAGTACAGATCCTCTACTCCACCAACGCATTTCGACCCCCTCCTCGTCTTCGTAGCCGGCAAAAGTACTACCAGACAGACAAGCACTAACACCGACCGACCGCGACGGCCACTTGCAACGATAACATCATGCCGCGCAAGCAATTGCCTTGACTCGAGCAGACGTGAAAGACCGTCCCATCATAACCCCATCACGCCAGTGGAAAAAGTTCCGCCAATCAGCCCTCGAACACCGCCATCACTGTTGCCATCAACCAGTCGGTCAGTAATCCCATCAGTCAAACATAGCTCAAGCTGACAGTTTCTTTTTTTTTTTTTTTTTTCAAACGACCGCTCCGAAAACAACCACTTTTACAACCTCTATATACCCACAAGCTCTACCGCTCAAATTTACTCATCTGTCCTCATCATCACAAACTCACACCCCCGACGGCGATGGCGCCTCATTATCCACACTAGCATAATACGCAATCACACTACTACTATACGCCGCCAAACTCGCCGAATTTGTCGGTGGCAAACTGACATAAGACTCGGTGTGTGTGGCGTTCAGCGGCCCGGAGCTCGTAAGATTCTTCGTCACCATTTCCTCACCCGTCGCGATGTCAAAGTGATTAATTGTGCGGTTGAAAACTGCCAAAGCCGCTTGAGGCTATAACACACAGCAAGTCAGTCTGCACTGTTCGATAGCAAGTGAGGGGTAGGGAGACTCACCTGATAATACGGCACCTCATGCCCCGCCTGATAAACCCTCGTGAAGCTGAAATTCCCATACTGTCTCACCTCCCCGTACTCCACACCCCCATACATCAACGACTGATACCCCGCCTTCGCGAACTCCGCTTTCCCCGTATAATTGACCGCGAGCGAAATCGCTTGCCCGCCGAACCAATTGCAGATGTAATCCGCATCCCCATAGTACAAACTCACTCGCACCCCTGAGTCCAGAATCTCCGAAAGATCCTGCAGGAAGTTGGAGTAGATGAAGTCGCCGGTCGCTTGGAAAGCCCAGTAGATGTCGTTGTTTGCATCGGTGTAGTTTAGATTGACGCCGAGAGCGTTTTGGACGTAAGCGAGGTTCAAGTAATCGATGAAGTAATCCGGCGTCGTGGGATCGTCGTACGGGTGGCGGATATCGTAGACGCCTCGCTCGCCGTAGGAGTAGTAAGGCCCCTCAACGTTATCGCGGCACATATCCTGCGCTTCGGAGCAGAGGACGTCGATGCTGGGGAAGTCGACGGCGGCTTGCGTGACCATGTCGTCGATGTAGCCGCCTTTTAGTGCTTCTGCGGCTTCGAGACAGCCTTCGATCTGCGCGAGGCAGCCGGAGGCCCAGTTGTTGGCGAAGACGGCGTAGTTGTAGACGGTGTCGTTGTAGGCTTTGATGCCGTAGGTGTTGTTGACGGCGAATTCGGGGTAGTAACCTGCCTGCACGCTTTCGTCGATGATGCCGTTTCCGATGCCGAGGGAGTTGAAGTTGAGACCGTAGCCGGGGATCGTGCCGTTCTTGATCTTTTGGTTCTGCTCGTAGAAGTAGTGGAAGAATGCCGGGCCATCTGAAGTCAACTATTAGCACTTGTATGTGTCTTACCTATGGTTGTGGGCTTCAAAGTACTCACAATGACCTCCATACGACTCTGTCCAGAGATTAAAGTCTCTCGTGTCTCCGATCGTGGCACCAAGGCTGTCAACTCCTGAAAGGAAGCCTTGAAGTACATGCCACGTAGCCTGCGCCGCGAGGTCCGTGGTATCGATTGTGCCGAGATCGATGGGGTCAAGCGTAGGCCAACGCCCTGTAGCATTGCCTTGTGAAGTATTCTGGAAACCACCGGTGTAGTCATTGTAACTGCCGATTTCCTCTTCCTGGTACGAAAAACCCACACCTACGGGTTGAGAGATGAAGAGCAAATTGCTAATGTTATTCCAACTCCAAGGATTAATCACAGAGGTCAAATTCGGCGTGATCCTGCAGGGACCAAGCTCGTCAAAGAGACCGATCATGGAGTCACTTCCTGGACCGCCATTGAGCCAGAGTGAGAGCGGGTCGGAGGCTGGATTGCTGCGGCTCTCGAAGAACCAGAAGAAGACGTGTACATCGGAAGCGAGGTCGACGTAACCGGCATAGCTGTTGACGCCTTCAGTGGTCTCGCAGACGCCATCTTGGCCGGGCTCTTTGTAGCGGATGGTGACGCCTGTGGGTGTCTTGATGGTTTTGACGCCGGTGGCATTGGCTGGAAGGTAGAGTTGACGCTTCAGGTGCTCGACGTGTGCGTCGGACAGGCTGCGTTTCTCGAGTGCTGCTGCCTGCTTCTGCTGTGCTTTGACGAATTGGGAGCCCGGCAGGAGGACATTACGGGAACCTGTAGATGCCTCTGCGGGCAACACTGCTGCTAGGAGCAGAGGTACAATATTCTTGAACAACATCTTGATAGAGATAAAAGCCCAACGCAATGCAACTGAGGAGCAGCTTACCTTTTGTTTGCTCTACGTCAGTGAGCCCCAGGTCACGTAGCAACCGAGCTATATGGTACCTGCCTTACTTCGCCTAGGCGCTCTGCAAAGGACCTGCAGAGAAGCATCCGCCAAGCACGAAATCCTGCTCTATGCGAATGCGCGTTTGGCTTCATGCCGTGTCGGTATGTGTGTCTGCGCGATAGCAGCCGCCCGCTTGTATCACCGTATCACCACCTGCACAATGCCGCTCGGCTCACTCAGGCGATCTGCCATGGCGCAACGGGCTTAGACCCGGACATGCTTGGGTTGGTTTTGATCCGACCGCATATTGTCATTATGCTGGCGAGTGGAGTTGAAGTGCGATGGCGTTGAGCTAATCTGACGACGTCCAGTCAAAGCTTCAAGATTGTGCTTTACCGACCGTCGTAGTGCAAGGTTTGCGATAATGCTTCTTACCTGTTGAGGAAGCTGGTTGATAGAACTAGCGGGGATGGTGAATCTTTGGGGGTCGTGCAGTGGTAGTGCAAGATGCGGTAGGCATCTCGTGATGGCAGGCATGTTTGTCATGCCCGTGGCTGGCTAGTGCGCAGACATGCACCATCAATCACATCGTCGTCAATGCTGAAGTGCTGCTGGATAGGAACTGGTCGTGTCAAGGCGTGGGTTTGACTTTCCGCCGATGTGGAGATCGGCGTGGAGCCGAGCTGCTGAAGAGCCGCGATCGTCTCGGTAAAGGGCTACCTCTCATCACAGCACGGCTCCTTCTATTTGACCTGATGCCAAATGTCCTTCGAAGAGCGTGGCTTGTGTCCAGATCGGCAGCAAAGAGTACCGGCGACACGAATCGCCTGATACGTGGCGCTGATTCCTCGACCAAATTGCATCGAGTGAGTAAGAGCTCGGCAGCAATGGACGTACACCATCAAGATCGGGAGTTGGAAATGAGATGACGGGCCTTTGGGACGGTGGAGTCGGCAGACTGCAGCGATGCGACTCCCCAGAGGCACAATGACAGGTTGCTGCAGAGGTGATGCTGGTGCGACCAGACAGACGCCAGGTGGGCAGCAAAGCTGTTGTTTGCTGTGATGCGGGCTTGGCGAGATACTCGAACTTCCAGGCGTGAGGCTGAAATATGACACGGGTCGGCCCGCCTGATGGTGCTTGCGACTAATGATCTCCTGATGGGAGCATCGTGTGGTATCAAGGGACTCATAAGAATTCATGCGCCGATGCAGAGAAGTCGCCCTCTCAGTAAGGTCTACGATCAGTAGTCCTGAGGCGCCCGTAGGAAACGGAACAATGTCGAACGCAGGCATAGCAAGGCGATCCTGTTGGGTCCAAGACATGCAGTCCCATGCGTTCTCGATCCTGCTAATATTTGACATTGGAATTGACTATCACATCGATATCAAGGTGCATCAGATCCGAATTGCGAATGGAGACAGCTTTCAATCGCGACTGTCATCGTCGAAATTACATGAATAAGCCGTGATCATGCTGATGGTAGACAGCAAGTCTCAATCGTCGTGTTTCCGAACGATTCAGACGTGGTCGAGCCCTCCAGTTTGTCGAGATAGAGAGCGTAAGGCCTGCAGGATGAGCAGCATTGTTGGCAAGTTGTGTTGCTGTTCGCACTTGCTTTGTTGAATGTGGAAGGAGTCGGCAAGTGGCAGAAGCGATGATGAAACTGAGCGCAATCTTGGACGCTCTTTCCTATCCAAATTGTCTCACGCGCGAACGCGTCGCGTGAAGCTCCAAGGCTCCCATCTTCGGGGTCAATTTCTCTTTCTCTCCAACCTCATACATGTATCGAGCTGCACGCTCGCGCATCAGCCTTGAAAGAACAGACCGCAACATGGCGCAAGTACTGTCTGCCAGGCTGTCATGGGCGGTCCCCGTGCGCCCCGACGATCTCTGCATCGGCCTAGAAACCTTCGAGCAGACGCTTCCAGCGCTACAAACCCTCCGACTCTGTCACCGCTTTGGGCAAGGCGCAGACGTATATATCACCAAGCTGCCGAATGAGCTCGAGGTCGAGATCGAAGAGCTTCTCCTAACGGATGTACCCAGAACTATCGTCTACACGATTCAGTAGGCATCCCGAAGGGACGACATCATCTTGCGAAATGCTGACTACCATGACAGGGAGGAGTACAAGTGCTTCGAAGCACGATGCGACCCGATGGATCACATTGGAGGTGAAACACCGGCTATCAATGCCGCAGAGGACGTGTACCGCTGCCGGCAGTGCAAGCTCAAGGAGTATGGCAGCGAGCTGTTCGCGGAGCTCAGCGACGTTGAAGAGGATGCCGACGGCGGCGACGGCGACGATAACGACAATCTTTGTCGCAAGCGCTGCACTGCAGAGACAAGCAATCCCTGCGATACCTGTAGGATCAGGTTGGACCCCAAAGAGTGTGAGAACACTTGTGAAGCTATGGTACGATGGACGATGAACCAACATTACACCGATACCAACTACATCTGGGAATGGGATGTTGATCACGATAGTCAATCAATCAGCTGGTTGAAGAGAATCTCCCAAAAGGACGACGGCGGCTTCGTCAAGCTTGGCAAGGTACGTTGTGGAGCGCATCCACCTATTCCGTGATACTCGAGTCGATCTTACCAAACTGAGGATGATGCTGACGTGCTGCCAGCTTCTTGCTGATCAATTTGGGCTACAGGCTTGCTTTGCCAACACTCGCGCCAACGCCCGGGATCCTGCCTCTCTGCCCAGGCACAAGAATCACGAGTGGCATATCCGCGAGCCCGAAACTACACTTTGCTACTTGACCCTGCCGGAGCCCGCGGTCAAGAGCGAAGGCGAGTATTACGCATCAGACCAGGAATTGGACTGTGGCAGCGTTATCATAAACGGAGCCCAGGCAGTTCAGGTCAGGCCGGACGACCTCGGTGCCAATCCTGACATCAGCGCTCGGTTCTCGCGCGCATTGAAACTCCTCGGACTTAAACCGCATCCAAAGATCCCAATGCGCTCAGCGTCCACCTCAAAGGGTAAGTCTACCAGAGATTGCCCAACCGCTTCTGTACACCAGCTGATGATTGTCAGCCACAAGGAACGCATCATTTTGGCCGCAGCTCACGTTGCTGGTCGAAGGGCAGTCTGAAACTTGAAAGACTCACCACGACATTATGTGACGAATTGTTCAATCGATTGCAACATACGGCGGCCCTTCTTTGCTGTCGTGCGCTCGACGGCCTCCAGCGGCACGTTCTCTTCTGGGGTGCGACTCGTGGGTAAAATCTTTACCAATGTTTCGCTACAAGGCTAAAGTATGTAGGATGGAAATGGATGGTATGGAAATTTGTTCGGCTGTCTACGTCCTGCGCTTTAATCGATCGAGGCTGGACAAGGTTCGCCCGAAACTATCACTCCGTGACTGAATTTCCTGCGTACGGCGTCTTCTCCATCCCTGGGCTTCTCTAGCTAGATTTCCTGCTTCGCCTCGATCTCAGGAGCCCCAAGCTTTGACAGTGGGCCGTTCTTGACCATGACTGGATACAAAGTCAGCGTGATGTCACGTTAATCAAAAGTCATTCTTGTCACTTACTTGACATCACCTCGTACAGGGTGTCGGCAGCAGCCATCGTGGTGTGCTCAGCGTTCGTGTCGTAGGCCGGAGCCACTTCCACGATATCCGCAGCAATCAAGTTCAGACCATCAAGACCACGCACGATGGTACGGAGCTCACGTGTCGACCAACCACCAGTCTCTGGCGTGCCCGTCGCCGGCGCAAAGGCAGGGTCAAGGGTGTCAATGTCAATCGACAAGTATACTGGATTGTCACCAACACGGTCACGAATCTTCTTGATGATACCATCTGTGCCGATGGTGTCAATCTCCCTGGCCTCCACAATCTGGAAGCCAACATATCCATCGTTCTCGTAGTCAGAGAGACCACTGAGGGTGGTACGAATGCCGGCGTGAATGTTGGTGTCATTCTTCAACAGACCTTCCATGGCAGCGTGATAGAAGTAAGTGCCGTGGTTGATGCTAGCCTGCTTCGTGGGTGCACCACCGAAGACCTTGGGCTTCCAGGTGTCCAAGTGCGAGTCGAAATGAATGACCGTCACTGGACCATATGCACGGTTCATGGAACGCAGAAGCGGAAGAGTAATGGTGTGGTCTCCTCCCAGGGTGATCACGCGAGGCAAGGTCTTGCCGTGCTTGCTGGGGCCAGGTGCGCTGGCGTTGGTGGCAGGCTCACGCATCAGGATGCTGTTGTGTCCCTCCTCGATCTGATGGATGGCCCATTCGTTGTCGTAGCTTGTGACGGGAATGTCGCCGCAGTCGATCACGGTTGCCCAGCTGTTGAATGGGTTGGCTGCTAGTGGCACATTGTAGCCGCCGTACAGATTCAGCCTTCGGCTTCCCTGTCTGATGCCGGAAGGGCCAAAGCGAGCACCTGGTCTGTAGGAGGTTCCGGTGTCGAATGGAGCACCTGGCGAAGCGCTTAGCATTCATCTCAGTCATGGTGTGGTATTCTTACCAATGAAGGCAATGTCATATTTCACGTCATCCGTGGCAAGGCATGGCGAGTACTCAATGCGGCCAAAGGTCGAGATGCCAGAGAAGATCGAGTCGGCCTGAGTGCCACCATCTCCTGGCAAAGTGTTATACCACAAGCTCTTATGCGGCCCAGCAATGGGCTTCTGGTTGTGGTCTCCATGAGCAGAAGCCACAGCCACCAAAGCAGCGACAGATGGAATGACCTTAAACATGGTGCCCAGCTCTAACACACGATCGCAAGAGAACCACCAAGGTGTTCATCAAGGTGAAGGAGGATCCCAAAGTCTTATAAGAGAGCTACGTCCTACCACGAAAAGATAGCTCTCGGCGAGCTGATCTGTTTACTCTGTTTACTTTACCTAAGAGTTCCTGACTCCACTGCTGCAAGATCGTTGCTAACCAGTCCTGCAGCATCAGCTAGACCAGGAGTAGCAGCTCGAAGGCGGTGCGAGCTGCGGTGTCGCGAGGGGAGCTCATGTCGCCCTACGTCAAGACAACGCACGAGACATTGGAAGCTCTCTGGTCCCTGGCGGATGGGTGCTTATCCGCATGGCGACTTCGGAGATAGGATGCAAGTCGGGATTGGAGGGCTTGTCGCTCGTGTGAGCTCTCTGGGAGGACGACAGAGGCAAATCGATCTTGGCGCCGCGGCCGGCACCTGTCGTCGGTGATGATGCAAATACGATGGTAGTATGTTTGGGACCATGAAGAATTAGGAAGCTCACACAGGCTTCTTTGTTTGGACGATCTAGACGATCCCCTCGTCCCGCGTGTCCATCGTGGCTTCGTGGCGCGTCTGGCCCCCGAGCAAGATAAGAGTTTCTGGGCTGCATGAGGCCCCTCTGATACGGATCCTGCTTTGTCAATGCAGCATGTCAAACATCATGATGCCACCGCTTGGATTGTGGTCATCGAAATAGGTAAGCATGCTGCATTTTGGGCATGATGCAGGAGATGAGGTGTCGAAAGTGAGATGAATGGGAGGTCGTCACAAGCTTGGCTGAATCGGGCAGGTCATTCTAGCACGTGACAATGACTTTTCCACGGGCGATGAAGTCTGTGGCATTGAAAAGAGATCGAGACATTGCGACGAAGCGGACCTGGACAGTGCATCTACCAGTCTATTGACCGGGTGATTGTCTGACGCTGCTGATTCAAGGAGTGAGATGCTGAGATTTTGATGATTCATTGAAGGTGTGAAGCTCATTAGTTCGTCGCCAGCGTCAGAAAGTCAACAGCACCTTAAGCTGTCAACTACGTCAGTCAACTATCAAAGCGCCTCAAACGTATGAAGCAGTCAACCGATTGTTCGACTGGCATATGCACTGTCTAGCCACTCTCCTCGTGCAGTCGACAGTCCCAGCCTGCCAAGGTCGGTTCTTGGAAGATGTTATCTGGATTCATCTTGATATACACCGTCCTCAGATCGCACTCGCTGAGTTCCCCTGCTCGGCACGATCATCACTGTCTAGCCGGGCAAGAGCGTTCTCGACTTGCTTGTGCCAGTTGCTGAAGGCTACAATGAGCCACTCCAATGCGCCAACAATGTAAAGAGCGATGCATTGGCCAATCCACAGTCCACCCAAACCCCATCCGTGGAAGGCAAGGTATATACCGAGAGGAAGAGCGCCTGCCAGATTGTTAGTCAGGTTCTTTGAAGATTGGCGATATCTGTATGCTTACCGCAGTAATACGAAACAATGTTGACAAGAGCGCCGACATGCTGTCTTCCCATTCCTCTCAACGAGCCACCACAGCTGCCATTCAGGCCATCTGCGATCTGGAAAAGCGCAACCCAAGGCAGGACTTCAGCAGTCAGCTTCACGACTTCGATATCGTCGTTGAACAGGTATGCGAATTTGTTCCTTGTGCCCATCAGGATGGCTAGGACGATGGCTCCGAGAAACACAGAAAGCCACGCAGCAGTGTTTGCAGCCCGTGCTGCGCCTTTTGCGTTCCTGGCACCAAGAAGATTTCCTACTCGTGCTGAGGTCGCAACGCCGACGCCGAACGGTATGGTGTTCATGACTTGGTCAGCGGTCATAATGACAGACTGAGCTGCCAGAGGTATTGTCCCAAGTTGGCCAGCGACGATGGCAACGATCTCGAAGGCCCACCTAAAACAATCGTCAGAACTCGTGCAGGGCTCGCATATGGGCATAAGAGATTGTCTAATCACCATTCCGTTCCAACGTGTACCACGCCAAGTGCTGCAATCCGGGCGAATGGTAGGATGTTTTGGAAAGCCCTTTTACTAAAGCCGCCCCAACACTCCCATCCTGCCACAAATCTCGCATAGGCCACCAGTAGGATGAAACTTAGCCAATAACTGATACCTGTGGCTAAAGGCGCTCCCAGAAGACCCATCTTGAGGGTATGCACAAAGAGGATATTAAGACCAGCGGAAATTGGCGAGGTGATCAGTAGCACATATGTTCCAGGTCGCATGATCTCCTGAGCCTGCAGATACTTCTTCATGCACTCAAATGCAATGTAGCCTAGACCTCCAGGTATGAGGACCATCAGAAACTTCGATGCGTCTTGTGCAATGTACTCTTCTTGTCCAAGTAGGCGGAACACGGGTTCTGAGAATATCCATAGAATTGCAACAGGAATGTAGAATAGGCCAAGCACAATGAAGGCTCGCTGCAGAATGATTCCAAGATCGTGCTTGTCTTTGCCACTCGTAAAAGCCGCGCTAGCAATGGTATCGATGGCTGTCGTACCGCCCATGCCGATCAGCCAAGCTGTGGCCATGGCGAACATATAACTGAACGCCGCTACAGAAAGTGCTTCTGGACTCAGTCTCCCAACAATGAGTACAGAGGCTGTCTGCAGACTGTTCTGCAGGGTGTAAGCGAGAATGACCGGTATTGAGCTCTTGAACAAGAGCCAGAATTCCGAAGTGATTCGTTGGAATGGAGTCTTGCCATCTTCCTCAATGTCGTAACTCTCGCCTTCAACGGCATCTTCCTCGTTGCCAGGCTTGGGAAGAAGAGAAGTCCTTTCGTTTGGCGTTGAGCCAGCGGTCTTGCCATCCGGATCCAGACGTTTCCTCAAAATTGCGGGCAGCCAAGACTTTGCGCTTGCTATTTCATCTTGGCGGCTCTCCATCTTGTGGAAGTTTGCAAGGAAAGAGAGTCTCTCGAGAAAGTGCGTGGTAAAACAAGCTCACTAGGATAACAGAAATCATCTTCAAACCTGCATACGCCAGAGTTCCACTCAAAGACGCCGGAATACTCCACCCGGCCGAGTTCTTGAACACTGTAAGTCCAGCTGCCGGAGTGATATTGGCTCTTCGGACGCCGGCGCAAGACCACCAGGTTAGTAAGAGAAAGCAGAGACTCGACCCATAGAGCTCGTCCGGCATGCCTAGGACCATGCATAAAAGCAAAGCTTAACGTAAGAGTTGCCCGTTGCCATCTGGCTCTCGGTAGTCGTCTTATCAGCAGCGCGCGAGCGACTTGCAATCATGACTAAGGCGATTGCGAGATGCACCCTTGGTACGGACTACTTTGAAGCAGGTCAGGCCTGTTTCCCAAAGCCTCCTCGGCAATCGACAGTCTGAGCGTCATGAAGCAGAGCACGCATCGCTTACGGGTGATCAAGATAGGCGACGTGGCGGAGGTAGCGTGAGAAAGTTGAAGCAGAGAGGAAATGGTCGGAAAGCATTGTTGAAGGCATAGAATGGTGGTATCAGAAACATTATTCTGACGCGTCGGCTCGGCTTCCTCAAAGAATGCGCACTAGCCGCCAACGCCGCATGGTTGAAATGAACAACTCCAGAATTGCAGAGCCTCAAGCACCATCGCGACCATTACACACAGCGACCGTCGGTCATTGCTTCGAGATCAATTGGATCGCTACGAGCACGCGCCATTTTAAGAATGCAGGCCTGCCCTCAAGCCATGTGGCCGCCACACCTGATGAAGCTGCCCAGCTGCACGCAAAGAACCCTGCCGTGCCTTATCTCTGGGATGGAGCACCTACCAATGGCTTTCCTTTTATGAGGATTGCAGAGATCATCTAAGTTGAACCGTTGCGATGGGCCGCCGGTGGGCTGCGACCTCCTGCAAGCCTCTCGGGGGGCTGGCCATGTTGGTGTCATGGCCATGCATCCCACACAGTATGTATGCTTGTATGATCCAGACTTCGACCTGTATCACTTTATCCCTTGCACAATTTCTGCTGGCGTGCGTTGCCTAGTTGGCGCCGTACGAGACGAGGTTTTAATCGCATATAACGATACTGGCAGGAGTCATTATCGAGAACATCGAGGACATCAAGCATTGATCGCGTCACCGGGTATTCTGTCAGTCACTCGACCGGTTGACTGAGCAGTCAAAGGCGTCAACCCTCAGACCAGTCCATCACCAGTGAGCCGCCATCAACTTCGTCAATATACAGTCAACCATATCATTGAGCAGTCAACGCTTCAATCAAGTGATCAGCCCTAATCACTAGACAGTCAATCGGTCAGCTGCTTGGTTGACTGTTGGAAACACTGCGATTCAGTCACCCAGCAAGCGCGCGACGCAGCCATAATGACTTCTCCTCTGGAGAAGCGATCGGAGGAGCAAGACCATAAAGTCCCAATAGAAGAAGGACAAGTTCTAGCCGCAGACGTTTTCCATCGAAGAGGGAGGCAGACGTCCATCATATCGAAAGAGGGGACGGTCGTGAATGCAAGTGGCCACACAGATCAACTTCAAAGGCAATATGGCTTCTGGTCCATTTGCGGACTGGCTTTGAACATCGACAATGCCTGGATTGCTCTCGGGGGTAGCTTATCAGTCTCAGTGTGAGTAGAACATGTCTGTGGCGACTCCTGACGACGGCTTGTTGATTGTCATACAGTGCAAACGGCGGACCACCTGGGATCCTATACGAGTTCATAGTGGCATTTTGCTACTATGCTTTTATTGGTGCCAGCATCGCTGAGCTGGCTTCTGCCATTCCATCAAGTGGTGGAGTATACCACTGGGCATCGATCACGCCTGGTGCCAAATGGGGTCGAGTGATCGGCTTCTTCTGTGGCGGTCTCAACTTCTTCGGCTGGATCTTCGACCTTGCATCGATCATTGCCATTCCATCAAACGTAGTCGTGCAGATGTACGCGGTCTTCCATCCGAACTTCGTGATCGAGCCATGGCATTCATACGTTGCGTTCGTGTTGATCACCTGGCTCTGCACAGCCTTTGTAATCTTCTGCAACCGACTGATCCCGTATCTCCAACACATCGGGCTCTTCATGGTGATCGTTGGTGGTCTGGTCACAATCATTGTCGTTGCTGCAATGCCTGCCCAACATGCTACGAGCGCATTTGTGTGGAAAGACTTCGAGAACACCACTGGCTGGACCGCTGGTGTCGCTTTCTTGACCGGTACGTCGCTGATGCACGAAGGGGGCATATTGTGAGACATTAGCTGACCTTAATCATCGCTTGCCAGGCGTACTTAACGGCGCATTTACGATCGGTACTCCTGATGCCGTCACTCATCTGGCCGAGGAGCTCCCAAACCCCAAGGTCGACCTACCCAAGGCCGTGTTCGCTCAAGTCGGTCTAGGTTTCGTCACGGCGTTCCTGTACGCGATCACCATCCTCTATGGGATAAACAATCTGGACGCCGTCACTAACAGCAGTGGCTCATTCCCGCTTGCTGAGGTCTACCTGCAAGCAACAGGAAGCAACAGTGCCACAGTAGGACTGTTGTTCATTATTCTGCTCTCAATCTTAATCTGCGCAATCGGTACAGTCCTTATGGTTGGACGTCTTTGGTGGGCGGTAAGTCCCGCGATGCCTACAATTCAACCCGGTGGCTCCATCAGATCAATCAGAAAGTTGAGCGGATGGGCACTTGACTCCAGGGCGCTTGTCTGACAGCTCTGTCAGTCCATCAAGCAGCCGTCAAAGCCTGACACTCTCTTCAGATGGCTGATCGATGGAATCATTCAGGTTCCTCACTCGTCGAGATATTCACTGACATGCTGTTGTTGCGCTTAGCTGGCTCGCGACAATGCCACACCGTTCTCCGGCTTCTTCTCGCAAGTCAACACTCAACTCTCTTGCCCTATCCCTGCGACAATACTGTGCGCGGTCTTGACCACTGCCTTCGGCGCTATACAATTAGGAAGTGCAACCGCATTCACGGATCTCGTCGGATCGTTCATCATCCTGACAACCACCAGCTACTTCCTGGCCTTCTTTCCCCATCTGTTGACCAGAAGGCAGAACGTACCGCCTGGTCCTTTCTGGATGGGAAGCTACGGATACATCGTCAACGGCATTGCCTGCGTGCTGATAGTCTTCTTCAACATTTTCTTCTGCTTTCCATATGCATACCCTGTCAGCCCGCTGTCGGTGATGAATTGGAACTCTGTCATCCTGGTAGGGTGTGTGCTTCTGACAGCCTTCTGGTGGGTAGTGCATGGCTTGCGAAAGTATCCGGGCCCTAAGCTGGCCAGCTTGTATGTTGAAGAGAGGTAGATGTATTGAATACTGCAAGAGGAATTGAGAATATTGTATTTGCACCGACCGGACACGCCGAAGATGAATCAAAGTTCAGCTTAGGTCACCCTCAGGTAAAAGCTATTGACGTCTAGCACGTGTTTCTTGAGGACGAACATGCTCTCAGACCATGCTCATCCCTACAACTTTGCTTGATATGAAGACGAATGAACAAAGTCCCTGAACTCTCGCTTCAGCTGCCGCCTTTTTTTGCCTTCTGACAATATTTCCTTGTCCTTCCATCTCCAAGCTTGATCTTTCTCATCACCATTGCCTTGGCCGTTCAGTACATTCATCATATATTTGCCGGCATTTGGGAGGAATCTAGCAAAAGCCAATTAGCAATGTTCACAGCTCTGCCAACCGCCACATACTCACTTGTAGGAATGGAAGCTCCCTCCAACAGCAAGATACAAATTGCTCAGCCGTGGATGCGGATGTCGGCACATCAGCCAGTCTTCCGTCGGGGTATCTGCATCCCAGCACATCCTCCAGTAGTCCGCTTGTCGTCCCTTGGTCAAGTGTGGCATGAGTCTGGACATCAGAGTGTCGTGTGTCTCTTGCTTGATACTGGCAGGTACATCATACTGATCCCTTACAGGGACTACTGGAACTGAGACCCTCTGCCCAGATGTGGTCGTGATAGTATTGACGAAGCTATTCCTCGAGTCATTGTACTTTATCGTTCGATTCTCGCGACCAGGTGGAATGACTTCACCAATCTCGCCGTACAAGACGATTGGAATCTTGGCCAAGCTGTTTGCGTCCTCTCGTGAGATGCGGTAATAGGCAGATACTCTACCTGTAGCTTGCACTTGTCGTTCTACACGATCGTGCTCTGGCACATTCAACAAGTCTTCGACTGGCCACAGCAAAGAGCTTGTCCAAGCGCCTGCCGCCAATATAATCTTGTCTGCTTTCAAAGACTGGCCACTCACAGTACGAACACCAGCCACTTCAGACCGATCTGCATTCAGCACAATCTCGCTCACCTCCTCCGTGACCCTATGGATACCCCGTTTCTCAGCAACGCGCAAGAAGTGTGCTGTGGCATTTGCGGCGTCACACCATCCAGCTTCAGCGTTCCAATGGGCATGATGGAAGCCCTTGACATCCGTACCCTGCAGCGCTCCCCATCGACTTCCCAATTCGCCCAAGGCGACATCCTCCACTGCGAGCGAGCCTCTTTTTGCGAAGACTTGCTTCACCTGTGCCGAGAAATCAGTGCCGTCCTCGTCCATCACAAGCCATCCTGTCCAGTGGAAGTACTGCTGCAGATCCAGATTCCATCTCCAAGCCTGTATCGCCTCGTTGGCTAATTGGCAATATAGCGGCTTTGTGTAGTCAGTACGTATGATGCGGTTGGTATCAATGCTTGCTGCTTCCTTGTGAGGCGGAGGAGATCTGTCGACGACCGTGATACGGGACGGATCCTTATACGAAAGTGACAGATGGTATGCTGTGCTGGTCCCGAACGTTCCTGCACCAACGACAAGGACAGTTGGCTCCATCGCTGACAGCCGTCGAACACTCAACGAGCTCGAGCCTAAGAAGCTGCGATAGATAATACCAGATTGCGCAGAGCAACCTGGCGTGACAACCCCGCACTGATCCTGGTCATCATGTAGCATATCCAGAAGAGCCTGATCCCATGACAGGATCGCCTGCCATGTTCGCACGAGTGGAATAGCGGTGCAAGCCCCCTCATTCAGCCCTATAGAATTGCTTTCTCCCGGGCCTAATCCGCTTGGCCGCGGATCGTACGGTTAATGACCGATATCACGGTGTTGTCTCTCGCATTTGCCAGGCGTTAAACGTACTGACTTCATCTGCGCTCCAGTTGCCGGTTCGATTGTCTATGGCGAAGCGACCCTGCATACGCTTCGACTTGCAATACTCCCTAGTACACTTCTCTATCCATTGCCAATCGTCATCGTCGAAATAGGTCTTGAGGCAGCCGGGCTCCCCGTGCAAGGCCGAGAAAGCGACACGCACCCACTCAAAGCATGACGAAAAGCTCTCGCCCTTGCCATAAGGCCTGAGAGATCGCAACACTTCCTTAGCCAAGTCGACATCGGCGACCTTTGCCACCGCAACTCGTATCAACATTGCGTTTTGCGCTCGCTTATCTTCGGCAAGATCATTCTCCTCGAGGAAAAAGGTATGTGCAGATCCTCTACGGGCGTCCAGTGAGCCAGAACCCGACGAATGGGCAAATTGGTATTGCGTAGCTGGATCCTTTCGAAGTGAGCTTGACGTGCCTATGACAAGAGCCCAGTGATAAGAGTCGCAGTATGCGTTGAATGTAGAAGATGAAGCATTGCCGCCTCTTGGGTACAATGCGATGTATAGGCGTGGCTTATCTTTGGAAAAGGAAGATAACGATCGAAAATAGGATGGTCTTAGCGCGTGTGGCATCTTGCTAGGCAAGTGTGCGTGGTCAAGGAGGTGATACGAAGCTGCAAGACAACGGCGAATTTATGAATGTCTTCGTAGCGTTCATGAATGCTTTCTAGCTGGGCGTGGCTGAGCCTAGCCGAGTGTCTCGATGCAGGGACGCGAAGGAATCCAGTCTTCCCCAGACGCTAGATGAACTAAATCTTGCCGGCTAAAAGCACATGCAATTTTCGTTGCAACATAAGCGAGGCGGCACTTTTCGGGCCGAACACAATAACGAAGATGGAAGGCACAAACGTGTGCTCGCAAGGTATCCCTAGGGACAACCACCAGATGATACAGCTCGTGACATCCGCCAGATCTTCAGCAGCTGAGCATCACCTAATCTTGTTCTATATCTTGCTATCGGCGTCGGTATTGAACTTCTCATGTGCGCAAGTGCTAATGACAGCGCCATCTTTCTCCCGGATGAACTTCCCGTTGACAGTGCCTAGACGCTTTCCAGCTCCCACGACCTACAATCAATGTGTCAGCTATGCCAGGATCGCCGCGCCTTAATGATGTGCCAGTAACAAACAGGGTCTCACAAACTCACCTCACATTCAACGCGAATCCAGTCGCCCGTCATCGCAGGCCGA
Organism: Teratosphaeria zuluensis; assembly: GCA_007113905.1. Lineage (NCBI taxonomy): Eukaryota > Fungi > Ascomycota > Dothideomycetes > Mycosphaerellales > Teratosphaeriaceae > Teratosphaeria > Teratosphaeria zuluensis. The sequence continues at coordinate 362,333 of VCMQ01000023.1, forward strand.
TAGTAGGTCACGCTCAGTACACGAGTGACATGCCGTCGCCAGAAGCCGGGCCTCGCGAACAAAAAGAAGGTCCAGCTTGTCAGCACGTCGTGGAACGCCGCATGCGCACCGCCTTGCATGGTCCCACTGGGATTGAGGTACTCAGACTGAACCTGGAAGCGCCAGACAGTTTTCGCGGTAGACGAAGACGTTTTCTCGGCCTCTAGGAGCTCAAGGCTTTCAGACCATTTTTTGAGGAAGTTGTTTGGACTGCTTTCCCAGAACTGCGAGGTTGAGGTATCAATCAGCTGTCCGTCTACTTGCTTTCCTGGTCCCAATGAGGAGTCTTAATCATTCCACAAAGCCGCTGCCATTAGACAATACATTGTTGCGCAGCATTTGACCCGAATTCGGAATACTTGTGCATTCAAAAGTGGTCAAGTGCATTGGAGGCCATACCTTCCCGAGTAATGGCAGCATTTCCTTACGCATCCGCTCCGTGTCCGCCATTGCTGCTGTCGTGGCAATTCTCTGTAACACCGCAATCCAAAGTAATACTGCAAAGGCCGGGGGCAATAGTGAGCTGCTTCCCCAGCTTACGCGACATTATTCAAAGCCACGGTCTGACAGACGCGCCCAGTGCCGAGGTACTCGCTTGTCGCTTCGAGTTGGTGAGTTGACCTGACATCTTAGACCTACCACAACACCTGATTTTACTCCAGAACTCCTGAACGCTAGTAATGATACTCACATTTGCCTTCGCACATGCTGATAGAGAACAAGTGGAGAAGTGGAGCATAATAGTTAATTTCTTGGTCAGCTTCAGTATCCTTCCACTGCACATACTCCACAGTCCCATACGGATCATCCTCGACCGTACCCTAGCATGAGCACCACCGACGTCGCTCTCTCACTCTGTTTCCCGCTACTCCCTTGATGAGTTGTGTCAGTGATACGACACACATATCAACCATGTCTCTCACAAACGCTGACCCTCACTGTTCCGTGTTTACATCAATGCAAGGCATTCATGGTTTGACCTGCTTTTGACATCGGCTTCGCTTTGCACGTACCATTCCATTAATCCCAGGACTCCCTTGATCTCTCCACCCAATTTCCTCGCCAATCGCTCCACCTCTTCCTTAACGTCGTGTGCTAATCCAAGATAGCTCTTCTCGACTGTCCAAATCTTGACGCCGCGCGCCCGATTGAGTGCCAGCATCAGTACACCGGTCACCGCGCACACATGTGCCTTCTCTTTAGCTGCATCAAAATCGTCCTCATCATCATCCAGGCAAAAATACAGGGACTCGAGCCCGAGCGGCCCTTTGCGGTCGCCACCCAGAGTATTCAGCACATCGATATTGACCTGCAGCCACCTGAGTGTGTTCACGGTAGAGAAAACGTCGACAATGATCGTTTCGACGCGCATGCGGCGCAAGAATGTGCATTCTGCGAATGGCGTCCCGAGCTCCTCGTACAAAGACGCATAGTCCCCGCGGTCAAGCGTGATGTCTACACACAGGCTGGCGGAGTTGTGGAGCACCGGCAGTGCCTCGTTGCGAATCAGCTTGCAAGTCCGCAAGATAGCCGTGTTGTAGCGCTGATGTGTGGGTGGTTTCGGTTTGGTCGGGTCGATGATGGGCAAGGTCTGCCGACGAAGGGGCGGATCAACATTGCCGACTCTAAGGGATACTGGTTCTTCGCGATAGCTGGCGAAGAGGTGCTCGTAGATGATGAGGCGAATTTCGGGCGGCAGATCCACCAGAGGAGAATGCTGATAGTCTGAGATCATGGCGGTTGAGGCTGACATGTTGCTTGTCCTTGATGTTGGTGCAGTGCAGGTTGGTGTGCTGGAGTTTGTGAGTGTTATGTATCAGGTCGGGTGGAATTGTATTGGCCAGGAGAATGAAAGTGTTGTTGCAGGTCACATGTGAAAGTAGATTGTCAGCATGGTTCGTCCCTTCACATTTCGTGAACACATTCACGCTTGCAAGCTATGCGAATGGAAAGCGAAACCTTCTGGCCTCCCGTACAATCTTGCTATCGTTGAATACATGCACCTGCCCATAGAAGTGGTTGCTCGGCCGCTCAAGTCTCTGCCGTGCTCGTTTGTGTGCTTGATGCATTTGAGGTTCGAGGGATTGAAACGAGACGCGGTATCATCAGTATTATGCATCGCACCGGTCAACCTAAGCCTTCGTGGGCGTCTAACCCAGAGACTGGTCGACGACAATCACGAGAGGGTTCATATCTGCCTTTTGGCTTGCTAAATCAATAGCTTGATGAGGCGCCTTTAGGACCCCCGAGGAACTGCAGCAGCGTGTTGTCTTATTATTGCTGCATTCCTCGGCCTTCGCAGACATTAGTAGTCTCTTGGAATTCTCAAGGATCGCAAGACTAGCTCACTTGGCGTGTTCCTATAATGTCTCAGTCTCCGAACGAACTACAGCCAGCCGTCAAACCACCGTAGCCTCACACAAGTTCACAAACCCGAAGATCCGACCGTATCCTTCGAGACATATATTGGCGCCTGCAGTGACTTACCCCCATTTCCTTCCTGACTCGAGTGTAGTAATCACTACTTCCTCCGCAGACACCCGACAACCAAACCACAAAATCACCGCACAACCAATCAACTCAGCAACGACTCCGGATCAGGCCTCCCTCCCTCCTCAACAAAACCAACGAACCATGCACTCCACCACCGGCACCGCCCTCTCCCTCCTCACCCTCGCCCTCCTCCCCTACACCGCTCAAGCCTGGTGGAACTGCTGCAAACCCCCCAACTGCCCGCAACTCGCGGGCTACGCTAATTCTAACGACCGCTCAGGCGGGTACTGCGTCGCGAACGGCGACGACGTCCCCGCCGGCGCCTTACCCACAGGTGTGCCGTGCAAAGCGACGAATGAATGTCTCGTGCAAGGGAATGGGTGTATAAGGCCGACTGCTGGTCAAGGATTTGAGGCGTGGTGTTCGTGATGGGAGGTTGACAGTGGAAGTGTACGTGGGTAGGTCGGCGTGGTCGGCGAGAGATGTGGTTGGTGGGAGAGGGAGGGTATGGGTGCCGGAAAACCTATCATTTACTTGTTGATCTTGATTCTCGCAGATCTGCCTGGAAGAGCGATCATCATAACGCCATGGGTGCGTCTTCCACTTATCAGAGTAAGACCCTTCTACCTCCATCAATACAGACCGACCCAGCTGGCCATGCATCATCTCGCATCTAATTCGCTCGCTCGTAGTCATCAATCGCGTTGCAGGCCACGCGCTCGAGAGTCCCAAGTAACCTTGATTCGCCTGCAGCCTAGGTCAATAATCCTGAAACTTCCACACAATCGCCATGTGCAATTGTGAACAGATTGCCGCACCTTTTCTGCGTCAGGGAGAGAGAGGGACTGCAGCAATAATCGCGTCGCGCCATCAATGCTGTAAATCGTACAGGTCATCAGTCTCACCCTCCGCCAACGTGATGATCAAGTTGTGAAGCTCGGGTCGCCTCGAATTGTCTCAGAACTTCCTATCGCATCGAGACTCTTTCGCGAGCATTATTATCATTAGTCTCGTCCTTGGAATCCCTTCTAAATGCCGAAGACTAGCTCTACTTGGCGGTATTACGGTGTCTCAATCTCTGATCGGACGTTCCAGTCAGGCCGTCGAACAACCGTGGGTAGCCTGGCATACCGCGGGTGGAATACGGCCACAACCTCAACAGAAAGAGGGATATATATCACGCCTGATGAAATCCACCTACCGACCATCCACCCGGACTTCGATCGTCCATCAAGAACCATCATCGCGAAAAACCACACCGCCTCTGCGCTCTGCCCAACCCCTCAGCACAGCAGCAGCAGCAGCAGATCTGATCCACCCTTACCCACATCACCAACCCTCTCCTCCTCCTCCACCACCACCACTACAAGCCATGCTACGCGCCAGCCTGACCATCCTCACCCTCGCCGTCGCCCTCCTCCCCTACACCACGCAAGCCTGGTGGAACTGCTGCAAGCCGCCAAACTGCCCCCCAATAACGAATGCCAAGAACCCCAATGATCGCCCCGAGGGCTACTGCGTGCCCAATGGCGACGACAACCCAACCCTGACGCTGCCGACGGCAATACCTTGCGTGGCGCCGCACGAGTGCCTGGTGCAGGGGAACGGGTGTATTTTCACTGGTCCGGGGCTGCAGGCGGCGTGTTCGTGATGAAATGAAGCGGGGGAGCGGATAAATCGGGAGAGGTTGATTGTTTCGATGGCGACGACGTGTGTTGAGGGGGAGGAAGATGACTGTGTTGGGTTGTTTTGAGGATAGACTGGTAGAAAATCATGGTGGGATCGACGGGCTCGACATCCTCCTAGAAGCCGATCATCCTGCCGCTGTTCAAAACACTCCCAACCTGCTGCTGCACCCTCTCAAACCTCATAAATCCACAACTCTCACTCTCCATATGATTAAACAACGGCGCCAAAGCCCGAAACTCCTTCCCACACCCGCCATTCGGACAATGATACACCTTCTGCAGATGCACCGGCGACTTCAGATGCTGATTGAGCGCGTGAACAGTATTGAATTCGCGATGGCACAGATAGCACTCCCAGAAGTCTCCGTTCCAAGCCTGATCGCTCGCGGAATAGGTGGTGGTCGTATCGCCGTCATAGGTAAGGAGTTTCTTGGTGATTAGGTGGTTCGGGTCTCTTTGGCGGATGAAAGCGAGGATGGTGTTGCGGTTGACGGTCGCGGCTTTGGGGCAGGAGCCTGTTTCGAGGTGGTGGCTGAGACCGCTGGCGGATGTGAAGCCGGTTTTGCACCAGGGGCATGGGACGTTCGCGCCGCGGTGGACTCTGGAGTTCAGATGCTGGAGATTCAAGATTGTCAAGATTGTCATTCAGAGCTCAGGCTCGAGACTAGATAGTTATGTGATTACGCACCATCTGAAGGCTGTTGGCACTGTCAAAGCGTCGCTGACACGGACGACAGTAATGCAGCCAATGGCCCTTAGCATCCATATGATTCGTGACAGCATTCTGGCTGTAGAAGACCCGGTTGCACTCGGCGCTCTCACACGGATACCGAGCCGCCCAGTGGTTTGCTGACTCCATGTGTTGGTTAGCCGAATTTCGGGTGGTGAAGGTCCTGGTGCACGTCTCGCAATCAATCCAATGATCTTGCGTATCCATGTGTTCATACCAATCGTCTCTGTACTTGAAGGACCAGACACACATCGGACACTTGAATTGGAGGGCCATGGCGTTGATGTTCTGCAGCGTGTGGTATGTTGTGTGCTTGTGAGATCGATACGGCTGGGGGAAAACGGACTCATGCGGCAATCATTATCAGTGCGGCCATGTTTCTAGAGGTCAGCTAGAGCTCGCAAACGCAGGCATGAAGGTGTCTGCGGAAGTCACAAACGCCTCTGAGAGGCAGGTGTCCGTGGTATAAGCCGCGGTTTTGAACCAGGGTGATCGCTGTACTAGTGCAAGTGGTATCGCTCGCAAGAGCCTGTCCAGGAGCAAGCCGTGCCATTGTCAATATTCTGTAGTTTGCTGTTTCTCACAGAGGCATGAAGCTGTATGCTGTGAGAGATAGATGTTGTTGATGGATCATGACGGGGCATGTTACGCAGGGAAGACGTTCACTTCTAAGTTCACCCCACACGCTCCTACAAGTGGAGTCAAACGGGCGTGTCGGTGAGCCGTCATACACTCGGGCATCCATGTTCAATCGAAACCAGTGCTGACCACAATGTCAGTACTATTATCAAGCAGACTTCAGCATTGATAGCGTCAAGTTTCCGCAACAAGCCGCAGGTGTATCAGTCAACACAAAAAAGCTGCCGACACCCAAAGAAGTTGCACTTAGCTTAACCATCACCTGTCAGTCTACCATTCTTCAGCCCCTACATCAGTAATCTCGATATTCAAATCCGAAGACGATCGAAAACTCATGACCACACAGCAAGACTGGGATCGCATCCGCTCAATGTCAGAACGCATACCTGCTCGGCAGCGAGAGCAGCTCAATCCGGAGCAGCAAGAGTTCCACGACCATTTCATCAAAAGCGTGAAGAAGAATGCACCTCATCCTGGAGCCGCGGATCGGGCCAGCAAGACACTGTTCCCAGTGCTGGCTGTCCTGCCCAAATCTGGCAGACACTCTGTCGACCTGCTTGCCGACCTGGAACATGAAACCCAAGGCTACCTTCCCAAAGATGCCGCCGAGACTGTGTCGCTGGTCACCACCACCTACTTCAAATCGGACTTTGTGACCCATGTCCATAAAATGATGGATGTGAAGCTTGGGATCCTCACGCAGGAGCAGGCCGATACGATATCCGCGGGCAAGAAGCCGGCTGATCTGAACGACAATTGCAGTCTTGCATACGATGCGGCGTGGCACATGTTGGCTGTGCGAGGTCCGTTGCCCCAAGTGCTGTGGGAGCGATGTGTCGCTGCGTTCAAGGTTGAAGGGGCTGTCGGCATTATGCATTTTGTTGGGCTTCTGAGTTGGACAGCTCTTGGGTTGAATATGGCTAATGTGCCGGTGCCTAGTGGGCCTCCACCTAGCTAGTGCAGAGTGAGGTGTCAGGTCTTGAGTCAGTATAATTCCAGCATCATCCGAATGGCTATGCGTCAGATGTTGCGCATTATCAAAGTGGATGTAGTGTTATCGTGGTCCAGTGTATTCTCATCCTAGCGAGGAGCTCGCCCAAAACCGTAGAGAGTGAGTACGTAGAGAGTGAGTACGTAGAGAGTGATGGGAGTCGGAGAACCCTCGGGGACAATCATAGCGAACGAACAATAAGAGATCAGCATAGCTTGAAGCTACACTCTGCTTGACAGCTTCTCAATAGCTTCTCCCGCCCTTCTTTCGCAGGCGCATGCACTGAGGTGTCAAACATGTTCCGTCGAACGGCGTGTGGTCGATCCACGTGTTTTGCCGGCGGGTCTTTTTAACATTTCAGGATCGCGCGTGTCTGCCTTCATCCGGATCATGCAGGCGGAAGAGGTACGTTCCTTCCTCTAGTCCAGCAGTCTAAGATCTCCTCGCACGTTCGCTTCGGCAAGACCGAAAAAGGTAAACATTGAAGCCGATCTGTCGTGATGACGGCTGCCAGCCATCGATGCCAGCCTGCGGCTCCGAGGTGGAGTAACAAAGGTGAGATGCAAGTTGGTACCAACGAAGCGACAGGTGAGGAGAAACAGATGTTCTAGACAAGGCTGAAGCGTGGGAGCTGACGCAAGGGGAAAGTGTTGCAGCGCGATAGTGGACCCTTGGGCATGGTGGGGCTTTGAGGATGACGTCGCACCTCGAGATTTTTGGCTTGGTGGCTTGGGATAGACTGCGTTGGACACTGCTGCGAGGCTTGTGAGAAGCTGAGAGCGGGAGCAGGCGGAAGAGGAGAGAGACGGTCAGAGGAGCATTGATAGAATACCTAGATCAAGACCTTGGCGAATGGCTTGCGCGCGAAAGGCCAACCACATAATTAGCAACTGAAACACCATGACGACAGCTCCAAGCACGCACGCACGCACGAGACAAGGGCCTACGGTAGCTGGACCGAAAAGTTGAACCGAATTGGACTCGCTTTGACTCGAAGCTCCTCCTGTCCACATGTACCGCATCTGCCGAGTTGACCGATCGATTAGACTTGGCCTTGCACATCTGTTGCGCCAGCGCAAGAGCTCAAGATACTCCACCCACACTTCCCAATCTCTTGCTGTGTCCTGAAAGACCCCACTTGGTGCCTGCCATTTCAGCATCAGAATTTACCAGCAGAACGCAAGCCGATTGTCGCTGTGCTTGCTACTACCACTCACCACACAACTCGATACGAAGACTATCAAACAGGGCCAAGCACGTGTACGTTCGGCATACCGACACAGCGGGTCCATCCTTCTTCCTCTTGCTCGTGGCTGACGTACTGAAGCAAGAAGCCTGTAAAGGCTCGCCAGTTACCCGCCGCCCTCTTCCTTGAGAATCGGACCGCGACCATTCCTCCGCCAACACTCCTGCGCCATCAGCGATCTCTATACACGACACTCCACTTATCCTACATACTACATACTCGCAACCCACATACCGGTCGCGCAGCATCCCCAGTCACCCAGTCCACCGGTATAGCTCCGGAGGCTCGGGTCACTTGTCCCTCGAAGAGCAGCAGTGCTTCACTTTGACATCATCGCCAAACATTTCGCAGCTCCATCCCTACACGCCAATACACCCACAGCCACGCTGCAGAGTCAGCACCCTCTACCACAGCACGGCGCCTCCCACCCGAATTCGACTGCCACTAACCCTGCAATCATCACCGCTCTGGATCGGCGGATCAACGGTCTGGGCGCATATACCAGGCTAAGAGAAGACAAAAGGATTGGCAAAGAGCATTGGAACAGTTCAGCTACGATTCAATATGCCTGCGACAACGCAGCCGCAAGACGTCAGGGTGAGCCGTACCCATTCCCTCCCCATGTCGCTAGGCGACTACATTGAGAGGCGATCGAGTGCTGTCTCAAGCTCCTCGGGCATTCAACCGCATGCGCATGTGCCGATGTCGTTGGAAGACTGGCTGGCTCAACGACGAGCTCGGGCGCGACCACACCCGAGGTCGAGATCCGTGTCTCCAACGTCAATGGCATGCGGAAGGTGTTTGGATGGGTCGAGCGCAGAGGCAGGTGCTTGTGATGAGCTGTACTTGCTAGCTAGCCCACGCGCCGGTCAATGAGTCACCCGAAGCTTGAGATTGCACCATGGTCGCGGAGAGGGTCAGAAATACTTGTCAAGTACACCAATGCTGACAAAGTGGAATTTTTAGTCTGAAGATGGCTCCGTGGCCTTCCCTGACTTTGGCGACAACATTGACTCAACTACATTTGAACAAGTGAGTACCATCTGCCTTTGATCTGGACTTTGGGAAGAGTCGCAGAATATTGACGCCTTGCTGTTCAGATTCTAGAGATGGACGACGATGAAGACGAGCGTGAGTTCAGTAAGAGTATAGTCTACGACTTCTTCACTCAGGCCGAAAGCACGTTCCAGAAGATGGACTCGAATCTGTAAGTCCGAGCTATCCTCTTCCGTCCGTACTGCAGCACATCTGACACCTTGATCAGGGAGAAGAAAGACCTCGCTCAACTCTCAGCCCTCGGCCACTTCCTCAAAGGCTCCTCGGCCACTCTCGGCCTTACGAAGGTGAAGGACAGTTGCGAGAAGATCCAGAATTTCGGCGCGCACAAGGACGAGACGGGCACAAAGGATGAGCCGGATGAAGAAGTGTGCCTGAAGAACTGCAAGACGACGATCGAACAAGCGAAGACGGAGTTCGAGGAGGCGGAGACGGCACTGAAGAAGTTCTACAAGGATGAGGGCTCGTAGGATAATTGATAGGATCAGCCAGCGATGCGAAGGGCAGCGGCCAAAAAATGATTAATGTGGAGCAGGCCGACGCCCTACGAAGCGAGCCGAGGAGATTGATGATACTGCGAGCAGGGTGGCTGCTGCGGCAAGTTTTTTAACCAAATGGGGAGGGCAGAGGAAGACCCTCAAGTACATAAAGCCGGCCAGGTAGCCGCAGGAGGTTGAAAGTAAGAAATGATGTGGAAGGGGGCTCATGAGTGCTTGCTAACCTACCTATAACCTGTGACGATGCACATAGCCGTTGGCCGTAGCAGCTTGCGCCATTATTTTTTTCATCTATGGTGCCCATCTTAAACGTGAAGACTGCATCAAATGTTTTGGGCCTTGGGTCATCAATGACTAACTAAGTGCCTTGGACCTGACGCCGTGGTGGCAACGTCGGTCGGTATTGGTCTGCTGTCTGGCGTTGGCTTGTTTGATTGGCAGGTTGAGAGATCGAGCAGTGAGGGGGAGGGGGCGGGATTCAGAGTGATTGAGAGCTACAGGCTTCTAGTCCGCTCGTCGAAAGTCAGTCAGTCAGTCAGTCAGTCAGTCAGTCCGTCGAGTTATTGTTGAGTTGACTCTAGAGAGATCCGCTCTGGACAGCCGGACGATTTTCTCTCCTTGGTCTTCCGTGAAGACATCCTGTCCCCTGTCGATTAGCCGCCAGGCTTTGATGGCTCTCAGGGGATTGGAGTTTCTGGGGGCAATGTCACGTGCGCGACTCCAAAATGATAAGTCTCACGTCTCACGCCACAGGACTATACTGTCTTTTGTCGCGGGTCATTGCCTATGCAGTGTCATTGATCCCGGAGATTAGTGATGGCTGATTGGGTGTTGTATGCTCCAGTGGTGATAGCAGTAGCAGCGGCACGACTTCTTTCTCATTCAGCACATTCTGTATGGTACACATACACATTTCCCACCTCCACTACTCTTTATGCGACTCCTCGAATCATCCTGACTTCCCTCTCTGACCCTCAGTGCTCCCATCTATTGGTCCAATCTCATGGGAAAAGTGCCGTTCTCGCGCTGGTCGTCCCATCTCTCGCACCAGGAGCTCGGGCACAGGGAGCGGTAGGCGAGGTAGAACTGTCCATCATTATCAGCCTCTGGTCCGCGTGTGTACAGTGTACGAGGGGTATGATATACCTGACGGCAAGGCTTAAAGTCCTCGCCCTTGGCCAGGATGCACTTGTGGTAGTCGACGTAGTTCTGCCAGCAGTGCTTGGTTTGGTTTTGGTTCGGGAAGCGGGCGTCGAAGCCTAGAGTATCTCGTATCAATGCGCCGGTCTTTCTCTCGTGGTTGTGCTCTCGTCGCTTGATCTGATTGGGCGGTGGGAGGGAGGATGATTAGTACATACCAGCTATACACACAGTCAGTCAGTACATGCTGTCGCAAACAAGATGGCGGCGGAAATCGGGAGGGCGGACGTACCTGTCACGAACTTGAAGGGCATGGTGACCCGTTCCTCGCCATCGTCAGACATTTTTGCTGTGGTATATCGCTGGTACTCTTTTGGTGAATGTGGTATAGGGAGCCGCGTGGGATGTGTCTGCGCGAATGTATCTGTATGTCGTGACATCGACGAGGGAGCAAGCTCAACCAATGCCCGTACGGCTCGGTCCGCTGGTCAGCGAGCTCGTTTACTGCTTGAATCGTCACCTGCACTACAGCCATTGTCTCCTCGAACGACCTCTCCAAACTCTCCACTCCAAGCGATACAACAATGCAGTCTACACGATTCTTGGCGGCCAACATGCTGCGCTCGCAGCCGGCTGTCAATGCGCTCAAGACGCGCGCGACCCCGATGATGAGGGTGCAGCAAGCTGCGCGGACCTTCCGGACGACGGCAGTGAGGAAGACGCCTGTGCCTGTACGCTATATCCTTTCTCTCTTCATAGCCTTGACTACCTGCTGACATATGTACAGAAGGAAGAGCACGCCGGTACGCCTTTCCCCTACACAACCCTCTCGCATCCCGAGCTAACACACAGATACCACCACAGCCCACACCGTCTCCCAGCGCATCCGATCCCTCAAGAAGATCCCGCCAGAGTTGATCCCGCTCGGCGTCGTCCTGTTCGCCGCCGTCTTCGCGGCCATCTACAGCTTGACCCGCAAGCTTTACGTTGACAAGACTTTGAGGTTGTACAGGACGGGAAAGAGGAGTGATTAGGCTTGTCATGAAGAAATGGTGGAAGGGCTGGATGGTGTAGAGAGCTGGAGGAGGAAGGTCCAGAATGTTTTGCTGCAAGAGCAAAGGCGAGGACGAGGTGGGGATGGTGTTTGTAAATGAGACTGCCTCTGTATCAATGGTGTCATCATTATAGCCGCCATGGTCGACTTCGCTTTGAAGCTCTTTTTCACTGAAAGCAGTCAGGGTTAGAGGGAGCACTGGCAGCGCCGAGAGAGACCTGATGATTCCAGTTGTAAGAGCATGCCTCCTAGAGTCAGGTCTTCACAATGCATCTTGGGCAAACCAATGCCTCTAATTGCGCAGCTCGGCGGGAGGGTCATCACAGCCACACCTCATCGCCGCCCTGTCTCATGCTCTCGCTCAGACCGGTGTGCACGCGTTGGTGATCGTCAGCGAACATCTGGGTGAAGGCCATGAAACTACGCTGAAATTCGCCGCCAGGATGAACCAATTCAGTAGGTCCTGCACCATCTCAGCAAGTCTGATCAATTGGAGCTGTATCTGCAGAGCCAACGCAGCTTATTCATGCTGAGCACAAGCGTCCAGTTTGAATCAGCGGCTAGGGAGCCAACCACTGTTGGCCATGCGTGCCAAGAGGCGAAGGTGCTATTTACTTCCGAGGTCGCCAGGTCCTGCATGACCTACGGACAGCATTTGCAATGTTCCTAACATGCTGCACGGACCAACCGTCTCAACAGTCCGTCAGTCAAGTTTTTGACTCCCACGATCCTAAGCTTGACGATCTCATACAGCGCTTAGTGACTGACTGACTGACTGACTGACTGACTGACTGATAGTCTCAAAAGGCGCTTTCGACAGACTAACTGTATCTTGACTACTAGGTTCTAGAGAGAACTCTATAGCCTTGCTATCCAGAGTCTAGCACTCCCTAGGTCCTGAATTCAGTAATCACGCTCCAGAAACTCGCCATCAACCTCGCCACAGCCCTCATCACTAATCTCCAGAGGTCGCCATCAACCTGGTCCTTGACCTCCCTAGATCTAAGGCTGACTGATTCAAAAGGCTAAAAATTACCGACTAGTTGACTAGTCAAGTCAGTCAGTCAGTCAAGTACTTGACCCTAGTTTTGATTGTCAAGACGACTGTGCGTGGTATTCCTCGAACTGACCATAACTGCCAAAATGGCATTTCTGCAGGAGCCGCCCCTTCTGGTGCTTCAGAAGCATCCATCTGTCCAATAACAAGGCCACATCAGCCCCAGCCCCACTTGAAGCTTGCTACATAAGCGAGAGCGACGATGCAACTGTGCCTCGTGGCGCAGCTTGTTGACATTTGGTTTGCAGCAAGACCGGTGAGCATCCCATCAGGCGCCTGCGAATGCGGCTATATTTGTTCGCCGGCCGTCATATGCCTTGCTCACATCCAGCTTATGATCTGATTCAGCGCCATCCTGGTGACGTCGAAGCTTACGTTCAGTATGGACTGTCCAGACCTGGAACAAGGCACGCAAGTGGGATTGTCCCGTACAGAGAAGCAATCCTGCAGCTCGGGTACAGGGGCTTCCAGTCAAGATGAAGGACATACCGTCGATGATTCCGCAGCTCGAGATGGAGCTTCCGAGCGTATGAAGTATGAGCCGATGACCATGTTCTCGGGTATCAGCGGCCAGGCGTTATTGGTAGCCATACAGCTTGGAACGAAGCAACACCTCCAGGCTGTACGCGTACCAGTGTATCGTCCTTCTGTTGATTGGTGCGAGGAGACGCGGCAGGAAGTCAGACGAGACAATCGTGGCGAGACGGAGGAAGCTATCTGGAAACGCATCAAGCGCTACGTCGAAGCGCACCATCCGTGGTGGTATGCTTTTCTTCCGTTTTGGAGAGCTTTGATAGTGGAAGAACGACAAGTAGGTCTTCTCAGACGGCTTGGCTGCACTATGCTGACACTGCGAAGTTGCTATTACACGCGCGAGAAGGTACTGGGTTCAAAGTAGGACTCAAGCCGTCACCTAGCATTGCAGGAGCACTAGAAGAGCAGCAGGAAGCCATGGACGAAGCTGAGCGATATTTTGTGAAGTACGGACCGGACTCCACTGGGTAGTTTGATGCTGGCGGGGAGTGGCAAACTCCAGATGTCCACGAAAGCATCTGCTACACGGAGCAGTGGTACAAGTCTTCGATGCGGCAGGACTTGATAAGGCGACACTACGATTCCCTCGAGTGCTTCCAAGACCCAATGAAGGCTGCAACCGTGTTCCCACTCACGGTTGGGCGATTTCTACATAGCTGTATCCATGACCAGGTGTAAGAAACCATGCCACGGCAAGGGATCGATTGGGTACTGACATGGAGCAGCGAGATCGACACGTTATCGTTGCCGAAGAGGATCACCCAATGGAACTGCCACCATCTGTCAATGGCCTGATCGTACTGTACGGCTTCCAGATCGCGAAACATGAGATGCAGATGGTAGGTGTGCCCTCATTCGTGATGGTCGTAGTGATCGGCTGGAGACTGGCAACTGCAGACTGGAACGTCGCTGCCGCTTTTGGCAGCCTTGTTGCTGCTTTGGTGACGATAGCTTATATGCAGCAAGGAGACGGTGCTCGAGAGAAGATGAAGAGTGCATGAGATAGTCCGTGAGATCTGAATGTGAGGTTTGAGCCTACTTTGACGCAAGGCACAGAGATTTCCATTTATTGTGCGACAAGATTGACGGACTCCCTAGGAGTGGAAGAAGTGACTTGATCAGAGCAAGCCACAACATAGACAAATCATTTGGATCATCTCGAGCAAGACACAAGCTGCGCGACCGATGAGCAATGAGGATGCCATCAATTTGATGACCTATGTCTCTCGCTCTGAGCCGGTGATCTAAGCTGGTGGGCAACAAAGGGACGCAAGACATGGACAACGCGGGACCGGTCCATTTTCTTCAACTTCATGAGATGTACCATGTCTTGCATCCATCGCTTCTTCTTACGCAGCCCTACCTGAAACTCCTTCGCGTATTTGCTGCCCAGAGACCCCGTCCGCCCAGGAGGGGAGCCAAGACATGGTCTCAGGTCCAGAGTAGGCACGTTTTCTTCGGCTACCGAAAGATGGAAGACTTGCGTATTGACTTCGGATTTCTCTGTTCCCTTTTGCTCCTTGACAGCGCATCCAATCGACTCCTCCCTACTCCAAAGAAACACACAATGAATTTCGCACGCCTCACCATCCCACTTCTCGCGCTCTTCCTGGCAGGCGCCGAAGCGGTGATTGTAAGCCACACCCAATCCTTACACACCCCAAAAAACTCCTTCTTGACTGACGTTTTGCGCCAAAAAAGAACTGCTGGAGTCAGGCCGGCAAACCCTACGGCGTCTGTAAGGCAGACGGGGTCTGGCAGGGTGATTGCACGGCGGTGAGTGCTGTCCGGCGGGAGTCTGCGAACGCTTTAAGTGTGATCGTGAGGCATGCTGCTAACGGATGGGTTCTGGTAGGAATGGCCTTGTAAGCAGGACGGCGCTCCGTGCTTGACCGCGCATGGGACGGCGGACTGTGGACCGTTTTTGTAAAGGGCACGGGAGTTGGTGACCAGGGCGTTGATAAGACCATGATGAGCTCTTCACTTCCGAGCTCTGGTGAATTCCTAGCCTTGCCGGCTTGTTTTTGTGGCATGACTCTTGGTGGCTGGCTGGACGGCGCAGGAAGGGCGAGTAGTGAGCTAAACGCATGTTTCGTTGAGGAAGACATTGATGATGTCGGAAGCAGAATCATGTTTCCGTTCCGGTTACGGAAGATCAGGTATAGATTGACTTCAGGCTTCTCGCTCTCTCATCCCGTGGGCCTGGCGTTTTGGTTTAAAACATTGTCCGCTCCTTACCCGACCTCGCACACTGTGGAGATGTCCCTCGCCACTGCGCTCTTTGCTCTCCTCTGAGCGATCGCCGAGACTAGCATCGTGAGCCAGCCGCCTGCACTGGTTACTGAGCAAGGTCCTACCATACCTATCGCTCGTGATGAACAAAGACCTGTAGGAAGCAGATAGGAGAGCCGAACGACGTCTGCGAATTGAACGGCGAGATGTATGCTGATTGTTTGGCGATGCTTCCCGCTCGACATGATCCTGCGCTGCGCTATGTGAAGTGAAGTGTGTATTAAGCAGGAGGAATCTGCGTAAGACTGGCCGTGCACGCATGATGGTGCAGAGGGTTTGGTAGCAAAGGGAGGGGCGTGGTGTGGGCCTTTTACAAGAGGTGGACGCGAGATACTGAGCATTGAAACTTGACATCAGCACGTTTACGGGCATTCATAGTATGCTCAGGCCTCCGTCCACGCTGAAAAATGAAGCGGGGCGATGTTTGTATGCGAAGGTTGAGTTTTGTGTTGATGTTCAGAAGTTTCACCTCCGTTCATCAACAACACAATACTTCCATTCTTGGACTGCTTATTAATCCGAAGCCCTGAACTCTCCCTTGGTCTACACACGAGTCCCTCCTAATTCTAAGGAAACACTTTTATGCTTGGTTCCTTCTCGTGCGGAACTGCCGTTGCTATGTCACAAGTTATTGTGGCTATCAGTCTTGTCTGCATGGCTGTGCGAAGCCAGACACTGGGTTGAAGACGAAGATGGCTACTGCTCCGATCCTATGACCCTCAAGAGCGTGTCTATCGAAAATGAGAAGGCGCTGAGAATACTGAATTACCTATCTAGAAACAACGTTAGATGGAGCATCTTCCACACCCAAGTCAGCACGAAGTGCTGGGCATCCGCTCCCCGATTATGACAAACACTGACCATAACAGCCCGTACATGGACATGCCGAAACGTTGGGGATATTCAATGGAGAAAGACGACGCGATCGCAGGCTGTCAGTTTCTGACGGTCGATAACCTCTTAGATCACGCACCTTCATCGACTATGGCCATGCTACAAGGCTGGTTGTACTTCGGGCTTCTACGTACGGTCTTTCACACGGATTATGTCGAGCGTGACTTCATGCGCACGGAAGGCACTCAGGTCTATGTGACAACCGCAGTACTACCAAAGCTATTGCAACGACAATGGAATAGGTGTCGGGGACTTGTCAACAATGGCCACAACGAAAAGCATAGAGTGACCAAATTGGTTGAACACGCGGCGTGGCAAATCGACGATCTTGAGCACCGGGTGCACAACTCATCATTCTTGACGAGCCCATTCCCTGAGATATTGCTGAGCATTCGGATACTGACCCAAGCTTTGGCACTTATCTGCACTGAGGATTATCGTGAGTGGGCGTACGTTAAGGAGACGGGTGACGGGTTTCTTCGACCATCGCTGATGCCGATCTACGCTGCAATGTCCCCGGACAGAGGATGGTGCCCGTTCCGTAGCCTTGTCTTCTGCGAGACATTCACACCAGCAACCTTACACTATTTGGCGTCCACCAAACGAGCTCGCAGCAACTTAGACCACAGTGTCTGCGCAACTGCGGACACCACCTGCATCGCAAAACGTGTTGGCGCACCGTCTCAAAGCTACCATGTGGATTCTAGGTGCACCTGTCAGCCTGTACCTGCGACGAATGGCTTAGACTTGATCAAGATTCTAAAGCGAGGCAAAATAGCCGTAGTTACAGCGAGGAAAATACAAGATGGCGAACTGCATGTGAAGTATAGTGAAGCGACGGTCGACACTGCTTATGTCGCAATCTCACACGTCTGGACTGACGGTCTAAGTGACCCCAGTGTCAATTATCTTCATCGCTGCCAGCTGGAGAGATTGCTCAACCGCCTGCACAATGCCAAGACTGCAAATCATGCTTATAGATTCCTACAGAGAGAGCCAGCCGAGTTTCTCTCCAGACCGCTCACATTCTGGCTAGATGCATACTGCATACCAGCGTCTAGTGCAGACATGGAAATGCAGGAGCTCAAGGCGGCTGCGATAGCACGAATGGTGCCCACGTACTCGTTCGCGGTCAATGTCCTCATCTTTGATCACGAGTTACAACAGATACCAAAACCATCGGCAGAGTATGAGCTCATTGCATATACGCTATTATGTGATTGGAGATCGCGATACTGGACTCACCAGGAACTCACCCTGGCACGAAAACCTCTTCTGCAACTAAATGACTCGACCCCTGTGCCATGGCCTCAGCACAGAGGACTGGATGCTTATGAACCTTCACATTTCGGCTATGCAGGCGGTGTCTCTTGGCAAGATGCAGCAACGACATTGAAATCCTATCTCCAGTGGGAGCTGTGCACCGCCAATGTGCGGGCAAAGGCCGGCTTCAACATCGTTCACGACAAAGCCATACCGACTCTCAAAAGCGAAAGGAAGAAGTGGCCATGCTGGCTCGGCTCAGGCGCTATATCAGAGGAGTTTCAACATGGTTTGACGGAGCCTGCTCACTTTCGCCATATTTGGAACCATTTTGTGGACAAATCCAGTTCCTTACCCGAAGATATGCATGGGATAATGGCGAGTTTGCTTGGTTTGAGCGCCATCGAGATCGCGAGGCTACCAGTACATGAGAGGATGAAAGCTATCGTAGGCTCTTCTTGCTGGATACCTGTAAGCTTGATTCTGGACGTGCACACAGCCTTGACAACAGCTTCTAATGATGTTCGAGCGGTGCCACTAGAGCAGCAGGAACACAGCTTTCTGCCACTGTTTCCGGCTCAGCGAGGAAGACTTTACCCGCCGGACGGTGCCCTGAGGTCCACGACGTCAGGTCTCATACTTTACAAATCAGATTTCATGAATAATTCACAGGCCCAGTATACTCTCGTGCATGTGCAACCGTCAGTAGGATGGCCCTCTAGGCGTGGTTCTATTGTTCTGAATGTGTACAGCCATACTTCGGAGGGTGTGGATCCCATATGCATCTTCTTTCCTCGAGGAATGCCGCATCATTGCTCCTCTGGTGTTGTCCTCTTGCTGATTGAACATCAGCGTAGCTCCGGGCTCACCAATCCTCTTCTGCACCAGGACGCAGGAGCCAGTCGTCTAAGCGACCGACCAGGAGGGTGGGCTAGAGCTGCATGTCTCAAGAACCGCTCAACGCGAGAGGATGTGGTTGTCAGTGACTACATATGTCCAGTCAAAGTTCGCAGACTCCCACGCAAGGACGTAGTGGAATCTGAAGCTCCGGGCTCTAGCCATCAAGCAGCATGGGCATCTGAGATCGAGGAGTTGACTGGTAAACACTTGTTGATTGCTTGCGGTAAGTAATATCTCGTCGCAAATGCCCGTCAATGTTCTAACGGCTGCGACGATCACAGACATAGGATCGTGGCCGACCATAGCCAGGGTGCGGTCTTCGACAGGCATACAAGAGAACCCAACATTCTTCACCACAATCTTCTACTCAATATTGATCCTGGCTTTGGGTCTGAGCGCTGCAGTCGCCCTTTTGGCATGGCTTTTCTACCCAGACCTACCACAATCCCAGGACATGCTGAGTGGTCTCACGGATTTCATCAAAACCATGCCATTCATCCTGCCTATGTGTCTTCTGCCATCCGTATGGACCATGGCGCAGTATTACATCGGTCTAGAGACATTCACTGAGGGCTTCAATGCTCAACGATCGTGGTGGCAGCGATTAGAGAGGGTGTTACCGAGGAGGCCGGTCAAGGGTCGGGATGACATGGACGCAGTGCCTCTGGTACCGGATGTTGTCGTTCTTATATTGCGGCTGATGTTGAAAGTCATACATGCCCAACGATGGTGCAGACGCAAGCTTGGCGGATGGCGCGATCGTCGGCGCCAGACAGCAAGCTCTCGCACAGAAGCTGGATTGCATGAAGAGCAGTCCGGTCCTTTTCTGGACGACGTTGAATTGCCCGCATATCGTAGTTAGCCGCAGGTGCGGCTGTGTGTGATTGACATTCGACCGTCTCAATACATCAACCAAGAAGGTTGATGGTTGAAAAGACCTTGCTGAAGTCGTGAGAGATCAGCGTTGAACCCAGACACATGCTGTCGAATGGGTTACAGTCTCAGCAGTCAACGTCTGGCAATTACACGTTTAGAAACATAGCACTTATCGTCCGCAGCATTAATGCAGCTTCCAAAAGTCATCTGCTTTCAAGCACATTGACCCTTATGTCTTTAGCGCGAAACATGCCTCTGCTATGGTTGCAGCATATGAGGTGTAACACGATCCGCGATCGTCCTACCAGGTCGGCCGCATGCACATTGCGAGCTGCCCTATCTACACTTATCCGCTCACCTGCTTCCCATGCTGCAAGGCATAGAGCATGCCAAGCAGCAACCTTATTGCAAAGCAACAGGCGAAGCTCTCACTGAAAAGCGGGGACGTTGCACAGTACCGTAGGATTGATCGACAAGCACTGTTATCAGGTCAGCACCGCATCTGGCAGCATGCAGCGCAGCGTGGCAAGCAAGGGTGCGCTGGTTGAGCTCCAAGCATCTTCGAGATAACTTGCGAATGATACTGCATTGCACCTGATCTTACAAGTTTTATACCTCCGCGACGCTGAAGAAATGCGTAACAGGCACATGGCTACCCGCCTGGGTGCCCGGGTCGACACTAACACTGTCTGTGCTATTGATCTTGTGCAGTGTGGTGCAATCATCTGTACGATATGAAATAGACCACAAGCATAAGTCCATCATTGTTGACAGAAGGAAAACAGACAGGAGGCTACGATGGCTCCATGCTAAATGGTCTCAATATCCTGCCCAGCTACACCGACTATTTCAACCTCAATGCAGCAACCACAGGTCTCAATACCGCTTCGGTCTTCATTGGCGGAATCCTAGGCCCAACAGTCGCCGGAATAGCCACTGACAAGCTCGGCCGCCGACCCACGATCTTCTGGGGCAGTGTAATCACAATCATAGGCGTTATCTTGCAGACTGCAGCACAAGGCATTGCAATGTTTGTTGTCGCTCGCATCATCTTGGGCTTTGGCTCCGGAGTCTCTGGAATCGCTGCGGGCGTCTATCTGTCTGAAACATTTGCGAGCCGATACCGTGCCTGGGGTGTCGGTCTGCTAAATGACTTCTACTATGTAGGTGCTCTAATCGCTGCTGGTATCACTCTTGGAACGGGTTCTTGGAACAGCACCTGGGCTTGGAGAGCGCCTTCGCTCTTTCAGGGCATCTTTTCAGTCCTTTGCATCCTGATTCTGCCATTCGTCCCGGAGTCGCCTCGCTGGCTGGTCCACGAAGGTCTACATGAAGAAGCACGTCTTAGTGTAGCACAAGCTAATGCCAATGGCGACGTTACTGATCCTGTGGTCCTGACGATCTACAAAGAGATCGTCGACACCCTAAAATGGGAGAAAGAAGAGCAGCGGACCATGACGCCCATCCAGATTGCCAAGGATCCCGTGGCTCGTAAGCGTCTCCTGATCGGA
This sequence comes from Teratosphaeria zuluensis, assembly GCA_007113905.1. Taxonomy (NCBI): domain Eukaryota; kingdom Fungi; phylum Ascomycota; class Dothideomycetes; order Mycosphaerellales; family Teratosphaeriaceae; genus Teratosphaeria; species Teratosphaeria zuluensis. The sequence goes on from VCMQ01000023.1 coordinate 383,233, forward strand.
ATGTCGGCCGGACCGTTCTCTTGCGTGGCAGGCAACATTATCGCATCCTATTATCTGGGAGACGAGCTTGACACGGCTGGTATCACAAGCTACCAGGATCAGCTCAAGGCTAACGTTGTCCTCAACGTCTGGTGCCTATTCACATGCTTGCTGGGCACGCAACTCATCGACAAATGGGGCCGGAAGCCGACTGCGTTGGTTACAGAAGTCCTGCTCGTCATCAGCCTCTTCATAATCGGTGGACTGTCCAAAGTGTACGCGGACGACCCAGACAGAGCGAGCAGTAGCCTCATCTATGGCGACGTGGCCATGATGTTCCTGTTCCAGGGATTCTATAGCATAGCCTGGACGCCACTGCTGTATCTTTACCCTCCGGAAGTGATGAATTACTCGATTCGGGCAAATGGACTGGCGTTCTCACAGTTCTTGTTGAACGCGCTTGCGTAAGCCTCGTCCCTTGAATCTCTTCGGGACACGCACTAACCTGCCACAGCCTTGTACTTGTTTTCGTCATGCCCATTGGTCTACAGAACATCGGCTGGAAGATGTACATGGTCAACGGGTCTTGGGACATTGTGATAGTATTCCTGATTGCGTACTTCTGGGTCGAGACGAAAGGCAGGACACTGGAAGAAATTGACGCCATCTTCGAAGGCCACAAGCACTCGTCGGTACCAGATGTCGAGGCTGTACGAACTGGCAAGCAGACGATCGATGTGGGTGCTGTGGAGGACCAGCTAGCTTCGGAGACCGTCAACCCGAAGGTAGAGTAAATTCGCGAAATGAGAGAATGTGCCACTGAGGCTTCGAACAAACATGAAATTTGCATTGGCTACGTGTTATCGGTAATGATTGCTCATTTCACCCGGCAGATATGACGGTAGCCTCACGTCCACGTCACTCGCCTCGAGTGCTTCTTCCTGTGGTACCTCATGCCAACTTGGCTTCTTCCTTAGCACCTTCTCTCTCAACATCTGCCAGATCTTCTTTGGACCTGAAGTTGTCGGTGCCGCTACCCAAGACTCCTTGCTCAGCAGCTCATCCTGCACTCTAGCCAGGGGTTTGAATAGCGATTGACCCCAAATCACACAGCAAAGGAGGAAGCCCGTAAGCACTGCAATGGTACCTAGCCCGACGAGGAGTTGCAGGTCCTCGATGTCCGAAGCATAGTCCTCCTCCTCGGCCTCCTCTTCGTCGTCGTAGTCTAGGAGATTCTCTTCGTTTGAGAACACAGTCGCATATTCGCCAATGTCAATGCGATCTGAGATGGCAAGAGCGCGGCCTGTCTCATCAAGCGCCACGATTTGCACATAGCGCTTGATACGAATGTTCTCGCTGAGCCCAAGGCGGGTCTCAAAGCCTCTTTTCGGCAATGTAAGTATTTCTTCCGATGTCCCATCTTCTTCTAATGCACTTTGAATGAGCCATCGCTTCACTTCCGTAGAGCCAAGCCAGGACATGTAAAGTGCTCCCCCGTCCATTACCACACTTGGTCTGGTGAGTGGTATGCCAGTCCAGTTGAACTTGAGGTCGCGATAGCTTTGAACATTTCCAGACGTGAAGTCTTTGGATGGCTCGAAATAGGCATCGCACAGCAGGGTTCCATCCTGCGCAAATTCAGTCATCACTCCGTTGAATCCGAAGCCAATGACAACGTGTCCATTCGGCAGAGTCTGGTAAGATCCTTGTGAGATACTGATGACCGAGTCTCCTGGGTGGGGATATGTGGCCGCAAGGGTAGCCGTCATCTTCTTCAGGTCAATATTGACCCTTGTGCCTCTGGAGTTCGGCTCGTTGTGCGTCGTCCAATCACCTCTATTATCAAAGAATGTAATCGCACCATGATAAACCGGCTCATCAGCCCAATGCCCGTCATGCTGGCCGATTGTCGAAGTCGCAGCGCCTCCTGACAGATCCTGGAAGCTGTTTGACTTGCCACCAAGCTGCCAAAGCACGTCGCCGGTCTCGCCCGAGACATATATCAACGACCGCAGATACCTAGAGGAGACCAGATAGTTGCCAAGATCGTCTTTCTCCACGCTGTTGATATGGAACCAATCCCACGGAAATAGTCGCGAACCTTGACCAGGGACAGCGTATGTGTCTTCGAGGCTCATATGGTCGCTGGCGCGCCATTGGAACACGACCTCGTCCGTCTCAAGATCCAATTCCTGGAACAGCGAATCCCAGATGAAGCCTTTTTGCATTGTTCGTCCGTTTAGGTGCTCTTTCTCGATCACATCATATCCAGTGAAGACCGCTGTATCGTTCTTTGTAATCGAGAAGGAATGCAGATCCAGAGCAAATCCGTTGGCACCTTTTACCGTCTTCTTGAGCTCATAGTGCTTGTTGTACATGTACACCTGGCCTTCGCCGTGGCCGCCGACCGCATCGTTGCCGCCCCAGTAGCAGACGTAGGGCTCGCCTTTCCAGTATTGCACTTGCATGTTATAGACTTGACCGAACTTCTCAGGGGGCGACCAGATAAGAGTGCCACTACAAGCAAAGGTAAGCGCAGTCCTGGTTGTTCATGCAGGCACGCAGGCATCTACCTTGGGTCAAGGATGTAAGGTCTTGGTTCAGCCTTCTCCCCTCTTGGCGCAATGAAGAGTAGGGATCCATCATCGCAGTCTGTGAATGGTTTGTTGACGTTCAAGACAGGTGATGTCAGGTCTGTAGTCTTGTATCCCTGCCTGACATACTGGCCGAATTTGCCGGCATTGTAGTCCTCGTTCTGGTAGAAGGGTTCTTGATCCGCGAAGCACAATGGTAGCAGCGAGACAAGGAAAGACAAGCTCGCCCAGCGAGCAAGGCCAAGCATCGCTGGTTGAAACAAGGAAGGGAACAGGCCTGACAATGTACAGTGACAACCCTGCAGAACAGGTTGCTGAAGGTCGAAGGATAGAACTCAAAAAGAAGCAACGAGCAGCACGTGTGATGAAAGCTTATCATCATACATCTTTCAGCCCTCGACTCCCGGAAAGGGCACATTATTACGACTACATGCTGCATCTTGCCGGGGGCTCGGACGAGGCGTGCTATCGTCTGTACTGTAAAACGCGCGGCCAGTGGAGAGGGTACGCACGCGGGCGCTAGGATAGGATGTGCCGTGGTGAACCACTCGTCCGGCAGTGACAAGGAACAGTCTCCGACGGTCGGATGTGCGACAGGGAGTCCGTCCAAGACTGATCAGAGCCGGGGATGTCAATATCCCTGGCAGATGCAAGAAGAAACAATACCACATGTTGGATGAAGTGGAGGCTTCTTGCGCGCAAACAAATCCTTCAAGGCGCATTCATCTGAAACGGCAAAAGTGGAGAAACCGTTTGTGGCTCCGGCTGCCAAATCTCACTTCAGCAGGAGTCCACGCGACACCACCGGCCGAGGGCACGACGCGCGCCGCCCGGTGCAGCAATTTCTGCGCGTCCATCATCATCATATGATGCATATATGTAGGCTTGGCAGCGGCCACGTCTTCTCCGTTACGACGACCTACAAAATGGAGGCATTTCGGCCAGGACCAAGCTTTAATAATGCAGAAGACTGCACTTTTGACAGCTCGACACCGTCTAGTGCGACCGTTGTACGCGCATGCACAATACCGAGCTTGTCACAGCGCCTAAGGATTCACAAGCTGCGGCAAAAGCCAATAAAAGTCACATGCTGAATCCTCTGAACGGAGCGCTCGTTGCAAAGTCGAATCTGTAGAATTGGTGCTACCACCGCACAACCTGACGTGCTAGTTCCACGGGCGCAGGCGTTAGGAGGAAGCTTTGGCCTCACTTCTACGTGACTGTATTCGAATTATCAGCGCAGCTGAAGGCCCCTGACGAGGCATACGATTCCTTAATAGAGATCGCTGTGCCATATCTGCTCTGCTGTCAGCAGGGTCCCTTGGTCATCACGATATGATTCCAAACAACTTACATTCCACCTACTACCAGAAACAGGCCGATCGCAGCAACCAAAACATGGAAAATATACAGAGCCTTCTGTTTGTTGGAGCCTTCTCGATAACTGGCAAATTCCCACATCCACAGCATAGCCGGGAAGATTAGACTCATTGGCGCAAAGCAAACGCTCCCCGCCAAAGACAAAATGTAGTTGAACACCGGAATCGCCTCCGTGATGATGAACGCAGCAAAGCCGAAGAAGATGTTGCATCCCAGCCAAGCACTCCAGTGTTGCCAGCTATTCGACTGCAGGTGCTTCGTGTCACGCAGCAGACGAACAAAGGCATACTTGGCGGCGATGTTGTTGAAGATGCCAGCACTGACGATGAGGCTTGGGAATGCGATGCCATATGCAATCTTCTTAAGCAAGGGCCCCGCACTTGCTAACGACGGGCTGGCGATCCACGTACCGCAGAAGTAATATATGACCATGGAGAACGAAAGGTATGTTGCACCGACGAAGGCACAGTTGATGGCCAGAGGTCTTTTATACTGGCGAGGGTCCCTCATCTCGGCCAGCACTGGAATGTAACCGGGACCTGCAGAGCTGCTGATGAAGATGGTCGCTGAAGCAGTCATGCCCGCCGCGAATGTCGGATATGCAATGATTCGGAAGCCCAGGTCAAACGGGCCAGTTTGTGGCGCCGCGGCTGGGCGGTCGCGCAACGTCACGCCGATCACGACCACTAGCACACCAGCCATGACACTGATAAACCCTACAGATAGTGGCCAGGTCATCTTCTCCCACGTCCGGATCGAACTGAACATGATCACCAGAACTGTTCCGACAAAGCTGAACCAGACCGAGCAGGCACCATGCTCAGACAAGGCATTCAGACCGGTCGAAAGGCCTGAAATGCCACTTCCGGTGCAAAGCACAAACGCAACCACGAACATGATACCGACAAGCTCGCGGCCAACCCGACCCCACATTAGACCACACATGTCTACCAGAGAATGGCATTGCGGATGGCGGTTGCGAAACTCTGCGAGGATCATTGCCGTGTCTGCCGTGGCGGAATGAGCATTTCTTCGGTCTCGCTGAAGCATGGACTTACACACAGGTATTGATCAACTGCCATCCCACTACGGACAACGCGCCTCCTACTGTCCCCAGGGAGCCAAAAGCCGATGGTATACTCAGGATTCCTGTCGCAATTTGCATCTTAAGGAAGATCAACGTTGCTCGTTGCCAGGTGACGTTCCTGAAGTCGACGCCGTCGGCCGTCTTCTTGAAGACTTCGAGTTCTTCTCGAATCTCGGTGATCTGTCCATTCTCGATGCTGGGATCGCGAGAATCGATGACAGAAGCTGAAGGCTTCTTCTCTTCGTGATTATGCATGTCAGTACCTAGGAAAAGAGACTGCACTCGCAAGGACGATTCAGTGTGGTCGACCGTCAAGGACTACCAAGGTCATGCAGGCGAATGACCGCCATTGATACAACGTCCTTTGATCAGGATGGTTGACCAGGCCTCCGATAAGCTATCTGGAGCGATGGCTTGCGAATGAAGGGCTTTGTCTTGGCCAATGTTCTCGGCCAACTCAAAGCTCTCATGCCGGCCGAGATATGTTATCGTCGACATGCTGCTACAGTCGGCTAGTGCGCACCTCAGGGGATGTCTACGAGCGTTTGTCTGGATACAGGGGTCAGCATCGGATGCCCGTCCCGAGGAGAGATAGGCAAAAGAGCCCGATCTATGCCGCACGCCCAATAGACCGCTGCAGCTCTCAGCATGACGCGATTTTCCTTCTACAGACTTGTAAGCTGCTTGTCGATAGCGTGAAGGTAAGCTGGCTGTCACGGCTCGAGCCTGTCAGATTGTGAGAAGCGCGTACATGGAGTTGAATCATCTTAGGAACATTTGGACCACACTTTTCCTTTTCCACTTGTGATGCTGGCATTGTCATTGATCTCATAGCCAAATTGCAGCATCAACACGATGGGTTCTGCACCTCCCGCGCGAAAGCAAGTCCATCTCAATTTCTTCGAGACAGCATGCACAGGCAACCACGAGTGCGCAGGGCAATGGTCGCGACCTGGCGACAACTCCCGTACAAAAGACACTCTCGATTACTACATCAACATTGCAAAACTGGCCGAAAGGGCCAAGATCACTGCCATATTCTTCGCGGACACCTACGCCGGCCATGATGTCTACGGAGGCAACATGGATGCCGTCTTCCGGGCGGGCGTCCAGGTCGCACAATTAGATCCGCTCGTCATTATCTCCGCCATGGCGGCTGTGACCAAGTCTGTGTCCTTCGGTGTCACAGGCTCAACAAGCTACATCCCGCCATTTCCACTTGCAAGGACATTCAGTACTCTCGATCATTTGACAAAGGGTCGAATAGCGTGGAATGTCGTTACGAGCTGGTCGCAGGCTGCTGCTGATGCTTTTGGTAAGGAGCTAGTGCCGCATGATCAACGGTATGAGATTGCGGACGAATACATGGATGTCATCTACCGTTTGTGGAACGGGTCTTGGGCGGACGATGCGGTCAAGTGGGATAAGGAGAGGCATATCGCTTATGAGCCGAGCAGAATCAAGAAGATTGAGCATGATGGCAAGTACCTGAAGATGCATGCGAGACATCAGATGCATCCTTCGCCGCAGCGAACACCGTAAGCCGTAGTCTCGTGTCATAGTATCTTCGACTTGCTCACAACGCTAGTGTCATCTTCCAGGCAGGCACATCGAAAGTCGGACAAGCGTTCGCAGCTAAGCACGCCGAAGCAGTCTACATTGGCGGTCTAGTGCCTTCGCAAGCAGCATACCAGATCAAAGCCTCTCGTGAGATTGCACGAGCTGCCGGCCGGGATCCAAGCACGATCAAGTTCTTCGCGGCCATCAATCCCATCATGGGACGCACGATGGAGGAAGCAGAAGCGAAGTATCAAGAAGCGTTGCAGCATGCTGATGTTGAAGGGGCCTTGGCACAATTCTCGGGATATACGGGCATAGATATGAGTAGGTACCCGTTGGACGAGGAGCTGAAGCTCGATACTAGTAATCCAAAGGAGAGTGCTGTGCAAGGCTTCCTAGGTAATTTCGGGGATAGTCAGAAGGATGGGGATGTCTGGACGCCGAGGAAGTTGGGCGAGAAGATCGCGATTGGAGGCTTTCATCCTAGTCCCGTTGGGACACCGGAGATGGTGGCGGATGTCATGGAGCAGGTGAGTGTCATGCAATTCAAGAAGAATGTACAGTTGACTAACTGGTATTGAAGTGGATTGATGAGGCTGATGTTGACGGGTTCAACATGGCTTATATCTCGAACCCGAGGTCTTTTGAAGATATAGTCGAGCTTTTGATTCCAGAGCTGAGGCGAAGGGGAATGGTGTTTGAGGACTATGCAGTGCCCAGAGGCACTTTCAGAGAGAATCTCTTGCGCAAGCCGGGGCAGAGGACGTTGCGGTCAGATCACTATGGAGCACGATTTAAGTTTGAAGGAGAGTAATAGCCATTCAGCTAATGAACTATCTGACCTATCAAAGACACCGCGCTTGAGGGATGTCTCCAGCTTCGCCTTGAGAATGCTAGACAGTTGTGCTACTTACTCAGCAATAGTGATCATGCACGTACAGGCTAGGAAATAGTGTTCCAGTGATTGCGTGATAGCTTTCCACCCGCACCTCATCCCAAACCTGGATGATGTGGGGGGCCAGCATGTGAGCTTCCCTTGTTTCTGGTTCCGCGTCACACCTTATGTATGCGGTACGCAAACAGGCAAGATAAACAATATACGCGCGGTGTCTGAATCACTTCGGCGGGCATTGAGCCGCCTTGGCGGTGGTGCTGGATGTCTACTTATCTCTAGTAGTAACCTCTCGCTTTCTTCTGTCCATTCTCTACTTGTAAGGACTTGAGCTTAAGTACCTGTTGGATAGGTGACTTAGTACTTCACAGACAATCACGATAATACAGATCCAAGGCGAAAATGGCTCCAGGCATTCTCTCTGACATACCAGTCCGCTCCAATGGCAACGAAGTGAAGGATGAAAGCTATCCTCGTCCGCCTCTAGCACTGTCCGGGGCATTGGACCAATTCACCTATGAGGACACAACACCAATCATCGGCCGCGAGTTCATCAACGTGAACATCGTCGACGACATCCTAAAAGCCGACAATGCAGACGAAAGATTACGTGATCTCGCAATCACCAGTAAGTCCCATCATCCAATCCGCCACATTAGAGTCACAAGCATCACACTAACATCAACGCAGTCTCCCAAAGAGGCGTCGTCTTCTTCCGCAAACAAGACAACCTAACCGACAGCCTCCAAAAAGACTTCATCCACCTCCTCGGCCTCCGCTCCGGAAAACCCAAATCAAGCACCCTACACATCCACCCGGTCCTAAACAACACCAGCGAATTCGGCGTCGGCGACGCCCAAATCTCGCACATCTCTTCCATCGCCCGGAAGAAAATGTTCAACCACGAGAAACAAGCTAATAAGCACCGCTACGATTCCGCGCAATGGCATTCGGATATTCAATTCGAGCCAAAGCCAGCGGATTATACTTCTCTTCGACTCACGCAGCTGCCGAAATCTGGTGGCGATACGTTGTGGGCGAGTGGGTATGAGATGTACGATCGTTTCAGCAAGCCGTACCAGAAGTTCTTCGAGCAGTTGACGGCGACGTTCGTTGGGGATGGGTTTATCAGGGCGGCGCAAGCGGATCCGGAGCACGTCAAGGTGCATCAAGGTCCGCGTGGTGCTCCGGAGAATGTTGGCGGAGAGCTGAGTACTGTTCATCCTGTTGTTCGGACTAATCCAGTCACGGGCTGGAAGAGCATATATGCTGCTGGGCCGTTTCCGCATTACATTAATGAGTTGAATAAGCAGGAGAGTGATGAGTTGCTCGAGAAGTTCAAAGATATGATTTTGGAGAATCATGATTTGCAGGTTAGATTTAAATGGAGGAATGAGAATGATATCGGTAAGTGATCGTTGACTTTGCAGTCTGAGATTAGTGTACAGAGACTGACTTTGGTATGCACAGCGATCTGGGACAACCGGAGTGCATTCCATTGCGCAACGTTTGATTATGAAGGCCTGGGCGAGAGATTCGGACATCGTGCCGTTGGGATTGGTGAGGCGCCCTATCTGGACCCAAACAGTCAAAGCAGGAGCGAGGCTCTTGGCCTGTTGTGACCGCAAAGCTTTATAGATCGCCATGTCATGCTGGCTGCTCGTACTTCGAGAAAACAGCGCTTCACGTCGACCCATCCCCCTTTTGCTTCTCAGATACAGCAGCCGCACCGCTAGCCCGCCAAGCACTCAAGATCAAATCCACAATATGATCCACACCCTTCCCATTCTTGACCTGCGCAAAGATCGTCGGTCCACCCTCTCTGATCTTCCTCGCATCCCGCTCCATCACACCCAGATCCGCACCCACAATCTCAGCCAAGTCCGTCTTGTTAATGATGAGCAAATCACTCTGTGTGATGCCCGGCCCGCCTTTCCTCGGGATCTTATCACCGCCGCTCACGTCGATCACGTAAATGATAAAGTCCGCCAGCTCTCTGCTGTAATTTGCTGCCAGGTTGTCACCGCCGGACTCTATCAGCAGAAGTTCAGTGTTGAACTCGCGGTGTAGGTCGGTGAGGGCATTGAGATTGGCTGAGATGTCTTCTCGTACCGCAGCGTGAGGGCAGCCGCCAGTCTCGATCGCGCGTATGCGCTCGGCAGGAAGTGCTTTGTGGCGAGTCAGGAATTCGCAGTCTTCGCGGGTGAAGATGTCGTTGGTCAAGGCGGCGATGTTGTATTTATCGCGAAGCGCGAGGCAGAGGGCGAGCATCAATGCGGTCTTGCCGGAGCCGACTGGTCTGTTCAACATGTGTCAACTATCTACACCTTCCGTCACCCGATCGTCACTACACCACAGTCTTCTAGGACATACCCACCAATGCCAACTGTAAATGCTCGTTCCTTCCAATCTCGGCCTTCGATGATGGGCATCTCGCGGCCCAGGAAGGAGCCGGGCCCATCGAGGATTTCGTGTGTATGACCATGATCGCCGCCAGGAGCATGTGAATGGCTTGATCCACCGTCGTGTGAGTGTGTATGCCCTGACATTTTGCGTGCTGGTGTGAGAGAAGAATTGCATTCACCTGGCGACAGCAGTCAACAAATACATGGCGGGGCAATGAGGGGTAGCAGATAAGAAATGGTGATAAGGGCGGATGCGGCCGCCTCGTCATTACGTGCTGTTTCTTCAACATAGAAATACATCAAGAATACATCTTTATCATCATCGTCATCTCGTCCATTATGTCCAGTACTGTTTCCAAAGTTCGTGTCTAGAGTCGGCGAACGATCTCTTGCAGCAGGAATCTCGACGATTGCTGCTTCAGTTCCACCGCGGGTGAGAAGACAGCATGGGTGTGTACATCCTCATGATTGAGGATGTCCTCGATAGCCAGGCCACGGTAGTGACTCTTCACGCCTGGCAAAGAGTCATTGATGCTTGACGCCCGAGGCTCTGGGCTGTGCAATGGCGAGAACGCTGGTGCTGGTCGTTCCACGCTCTTGATCTGCGGCAGAAATGGGTCGGTGTCGAAGCGCATTATCTTCTTCGCTTGCTTCGCGATCGGACTGTGGTACTTGGGCAGTTTGTCTGAAGTCTGCGAGTACCTACGCCGATGCTCGAGCATTGGTTCATTATCACTGCCGTGCTCAAGGATCGCTTCGTCTCTGTGAGTGTCTGTGCAATCGAGGAAGGCCAGGCTCTTCCTATTGACGCTTGTGTTCTGTGGAGCCACGTCGTCTTCGATCAGTTCTGCATCCTGATCGGCGTTTGTGATGTCCTTGAATGCGACAATCTTCCTCTTCTTAGTCTGCCTCGTGGTGGACGGTATATGCGCAGTCGTTCGCAAGCCTTCTCTGCCCCACAGCTGCTGCGGCTCCTCAAATGGAGCCATCTGGCCACGACCCGTGGTTTCGGATTCCTGCACTGGCAGCAATCTGGCGCTTTGAATGATCGCCTTGATCCCGCCGTCATCCTCGAGGCTCTTCGCGTCTCTATGCTCAGTGCTCGTCATAGCTTCCGACCGTTTGAGCATCTTCTCCTCAATGCTCCCCTTCAGCACCAATGTCTCAACAACCACGGGCCGGGTCTGTCCAATCCTGTGCGCCCGTTTGATGGCCTGGGCTTCGACGTGGGGCCGACATACTGGATTGATGAAATATATACGGGATGCCGATGACAGATTGAGACCAAAGGCAGCCTGGTTCACGTCCATCAGAAGTACCCGATCTTGAGGTTCCTGATCGAATCGGACGACATATTCTGACTTCAGGTTTGCTGGAAGGGATTTTGCATATATCTCGTGTCTGATTTGCAGCAACTCCAGCATCTGCGCGACGTAATATGCAACGTTGTCTCCGTCGTAGAACACCAGAATCTTCTCATCCTTGTGGAACTTGACAATCTGCGAGACGAGGTAGCTAAGCTTGGCCGATGCCGTCCCAACAATGCGCCCCTCGAGGTACGGCGAGGCAGGATTGAAGCCGACGACATCCATCACATCGTGTTTACGCTTCTTGTTTGGAGGAGGCCCACCTTGAACAGAAGACTCGCATGGATGCTGATGCTCGCCTGGAGAACTGTGCTGCGCAGAAGATAGTGCTTTGGTTGGACTAGTCTTTCGGGCTTTAGTCGCTTTGAAGAATTTAGACACCTTCTGCTGGGACTTTCGATCACCGCTTTTGTGGCTCGAAGACGACAGTCGCCGTCGCAATGCTTGCGGCTCTCCATTGAGTGTAGATGTTGGAATGCCAGATTTTGTCAGCACCGATTTCTCTGCGATCTGCCTCCCTGCACTTTCTTGTTTAGCAACACCATGTCGAGCGGACGCAAGCGAGCGAATGCCGGCACCAGATAGACCTTCGCCAGGATCTGCTTGGGCTGCGCGCTCGTCTACATGCTTCTGAGCCTCGAGCAGCTGCGACACCCCTGTCATCAAAGGCCTGCGCGACTCATCAAATGCCCAATGCTCAGCGCTTTCCTCTGGCCAGCAGTCAACGAACACACCTAGCTCGTGGGACCGACTCATCGACTTCCACCCTTCACATGCGATGACCTTATCAGCGCAATTGAGCATATCCGTCAGGAGCTCCCTGTCCTCCTGAGTACACGATGTGCCATCTTTAGCGAGATAACCAGTTGAGTTTTTCAGACTTGCGTGAATGTCCTCCTCGCTGAACCCTGTCCAAAAGAACGCGGACTGTCTCAAGTTTGATATGAGTTGTCCTCTTGCTTTGGCGCTATTCTTGTGGAAGAGGTAATCGGTGTCAGTCCGCTCGGACGTGACTGCGTTAGCGGTCAATACAAGCGTGAAAAGGTTCGCTGTAAGCTTGTCGTAGTAGGAAGGCTCAAGTCGAACGACTCGGTGGCTGAGTGGTGGCAACGATATATCCTTCTCGACGTCTTGCGGCTGCGTCTTGACCACCATACTTTCTAAAGTTCGCCTCAGACAGCTGGAAAAGCCACTATATGTGCGTTTTCGCAAATCTTCATGCCGATAGATATGATCGTCCCACTCTGCTTCTCTGCGCTCACCCTTGCCTTGAGCGCACCAAGGTCTTATTCTGAGAAAGCTCGAAGCTAGGGCACCCAGGCTCTTGATGGCGCCAGATGTATCTTCCTTCTGACTGAAGGGGCGGCGGTAGTTCAATACGTCCTCCGGGGTCTGCAGCATGTTGCGAGACAGGGACGACATGTCAACCTCAACACCAAGAAGATCACGCGCCGGAGTGCCGCTGATGACCCACCGATGATCAGCTCTGATGAGCTCGTTCGCCACGGCCACTGCCGCAGTGTTGCTGTGCGCAAAGAAATGTCCTTCGTCAATGACGAGTCGCTTGAAGTGGACATGCTTCAGCGGGGAATCGTACAAGTCGTCGGACCGCACGCAGTGGCAGTCTCTGGTCCTGGTGGCTCCAATATATGGGCATGTACAGACTAGTTGAGTCGACGAGATTCGGCGCCCCTGTTCATCTGAGCCATCTCTTTTCTCCAGCTCGAATCTATTGCGAGAAAAGAGGACGATGTCGTAGGTGCACAGCTCTTCAGCAGCTGGTAGAGCTCGCCGCAAGTCGTCCATTATTAGCACACGTAGATAGTCAGTGTCAACGTGCTTCTGTATCTCTGATTGCCACTGTTTGAAAAGGTTGCGAGGAACCACGACTATGCTGGTGCTTGCCAGGATCATCTTTTTTGGAGGTGGCTGTATAGTGGCCCTGTTCCAGCGCTGCGGAAGCTGCGGAACATCATACGAAGGTGGACATGCAACCAAGTGAGCCCTGCAGCTAGCATAATCATTGCCAGTGGCATGCTGCAAACGCTGCAGTTCGACCTTCCACGGCATCGACTTTCTCGTGATTGCAGATACTGCCATAGCAGCAAGGCTCCCGACGACGGGCCGAGTCTCAGGTAGACTGTGTGCCGCTGGCACCAAGGGCATGTGGTCTTTGGTGGCAAGTATGATGGACAGAAGGATGACGGTCTTACCCAGACCCATCGTCTCGGCCAAAATGCCGCCTCTACAGGCCTCATAGTAGCGAGGGTGCCGTAAGAATAGCAGCTGTCGAGCGCCGTAGTAGAACGTAGACCCGTCCGGTGCAATTCGTTGCTCAAGTCTAGGGTCAAGCGTCAATTTTGGCACAGACTCGCGCTGCAGCATGAGGCCGGCTGATCGTCTCTGGTATGGATACAAAACCGTCTTCAGCCCGGGGAGCACTGAGGCCGGGTCAAGCAGATCCTCTAATGCCTCTCGAGCATATTTCTCCTTGACTGTGTTGACGTCAGGTGATGGTGACGGCAGAGTGTTGAACATGTAAAACAGCGATCCATCGTCCTTCGTGGCAAAAGAATCGAATTTGCGCGTACTCGACTGCTTTGTGTATCGGCCTTGCCACGTCGAATCACTCGTGTCAATCTCACCGACAAGTGCCTCTAGCGCCACCCAAAGCTTCTTGTTGTACGTTCGATCGATGAACCGATGCCCAACGTCCTCTGGGAGAACATACATTCGTAGTATTACGAAGTGCACGTCAAGTACACTGCGACTTGTCTGCACACGAAGCCAGCCAGCTTCTACCAATTTGGCCACCTGCGAGTATAAGGAAGCACTCCACCTCGAATGCTCAGAGAGATCTACGTCGCGCCAAATGCCATCGTCAGTGGCATCGTACGCGTCGGCATCTCGGGTGAAGTCTTCGAATACTAGGCAGCCGAGGGCCAAGTAATTGTCGAGATTCGATTGAAATTCAACAGCTTCTGCAGAGACACTTGCCGCCGTTGACTTGGAGCAGATATCCGACCGAGGCGCTTCAGAGGTGGCACTTGTGTTGGACAAGTCGTCGTTAACAGAGTCCGGAGACAATAAGCCCGGCTTGTGTTGCACAGCCATAGCCACCGCTGCCATGCCAAGACTCCGAAATGCGCTCAGGTCTAATCATTCTCCCTATCCAAGGATGATGTCGAGAGTTGCGAGCCCAAAGGTGGCGCGCGCGAGGCTGCAGGTTGCATGGATTCGCTGCGATGCGTTCCGGTGCTCCGGAGGTACAGTCCGCTGCGATCGACGGCTGCGCAGTGAAGAGGCAATGCAGCAATTGGTCGGTGTTAATATTCGAGTAAGATGCTTGAGCAATGTGAAGGCTACCTCCTATGCAGGCTACCTTCTCATGATAGTAGGAGAGTGACTGATAAAAGTCCTGGGATCACAAGGCGCCCTTGCATCTTGCCTAGTATTGCCTAGCGTAAAGTCTGTTGCTAATCCGGTCAAACCGTTCACGTGAACGTGGCACCCGCGACAGTGGTCTTGTAGCTCGTTCTCTGCGTCGAATCGTGCAGAACAATACATGTATCGTTGGATCTGGATATTCAAACGCGCCGACGGCTCTCGCCCAGTCCCGAGCCATCTTATTGATGGCTGTGCATTTGGTGCATACACCCACGAGGCACGCTTCGCGATTCGAGTCCATGAACAGCGATTACTGCATCTCTACTCAAAGACGCCTATCGGAGCCGACCAAGAACGGCTGTCTGACTTCGACGCACGCTTCCATGTACAGCCACTTCAAAGATGCGAAGCTAAGAATACTCATATGGCGCTGACATGACATGCAATGCCCAGATGAACCTGAAACTCGTAAAAAAAACTCTCTCGAGCCCGTCATGGCAAGCCCTGCCACTCCGGTGCTCGTATCATCGAATCTGATCTATGGGCATGCATTGCTATTGGAGCCGATTGACTTTGGCCACGAACGACTTCCGAAGAAAGCTCATGATCTGTGCAGCCGTGTCCTCTCGCGTGCGAGCAAAGACCCTTTCACATGAAGGTTACCTTCGGCGGCACCGGCAATTCGGGTCGTGAAACAATTGACGGCCAAGACCAGAAAGGTCGAAGGGCCATGAATGATAAACAGGAGCGCTGGCACAAGTTTGCTCACGCAGCGATCACATCCTGTTTTGGACGTTTCTCTAATTCCACTCACTAGCGACCTCACAGCTTTGTACCATGTGGAATCCGCTCTCCCTCACTTCCCTGGGCTATCCGCCTACAAGAGCACAATTCGATACGAAAGCAACATTTGTGAGGTCGCACTTCGTCTCACCATTCGCCCACGCAGCGATACGAAGCGTACTAGCACTGTACTGTTGGGTGGCACTCATCGTAGCCTACTCCTGGCTATCGAGAAATTGGGCCCCGAACACGCTTCGAGACATCAAGATACCGACATACACACTCGTACTGGGAAAGTGGTTCATCGCCAAGTCTTTCAGCTACTTCACCTTCCTCACTTTCTGGTCACAATCGTTCTACTTTACAGTCTCTGCCTGGCACACATTCACATATGCCAGGAACCAGAGGATCAAGGCACTGAGAACAAGCCATCTGCATGACAACTTCCCACCATGGCTTCAATTAGCACATTCGATCTGGTACACGACCATCACCACCTATCCGTTCTTGGTGCGTAGGCTACTCTAGAGACCTACGCGCGATAGATATCGGTACTGATGATCCTCTATAGGTGTCTATAGTATTCTGGGGCAGCATGTACGGCCCACCATGGCCTGACTCAAGCCCATTCACACAATGGGTCAACCTCTCAGTGCACGCCCTCAACTCTGTCTTCGCCACCACAGAAATATTACTCAGCGCTGTGCCTCCGCCACCATTCATTCCACATCTACTTCCGATCTTGGTCTTGCTCAGCTTATACCTGGGCGTCGCATATATCACAAAAGCGCACCAAAACTTCTACGTGTACGAATGGATGAATCCAGCGCACGGCTGGCAAAATATCGTTGCGCACGTTTTCTCCTATGCCGGACTCATGGTGGCGATATACACCGTGGTTTGGGTAGCTGCGTGGGCACGAGAGAGGAGGACAACCAATGCTCCAGCACTGCGTGCGCGTGCGGTCAGAAAATGGTATCGAGCATCAAGGCTTGAGGACGACGAATCAGACTCTTCCAAGCCGAGCACCAGCAGCTCGTCGCGAAAGCAGTCATCAGACGGCGGGGTGGTCCACGTGCTCACAAGATGGGAAGCAGCGTGCGCGAAGCATGAGGTTCTATCAAGTGAGACTGGGTACTCGTACTTTCTGGCTAGATCACACTTCTCCGACGCAGCGTCCAGTCGATCAGCCTGAATCTCTGATACGTGTAGCATAAATCTAGAAATCGTCAACCGTGGCCCGGCTCTCACGCTGCGCAAATTACCACATACCGCTGTCACGTCTTCCAGCAGTACAACAAGCCTATCGTCTGTCTGAAATGTCAATAGGCATCAATCAGTAAGTCATGCGAGGTCTTTTCGTGTCGCTATGTGTCATCTACCCGTACCGCCGTAAGTGATTGCGTCTCCTTTTTTACATAGCATACCTAAAGTGCACGTTCTCCAAATCCGTCTGGTCCTCTTCTGCAGCTAATTTCCCCAGCCTCTCCGCCTCTTCCAACGTCAATCCCATACTGCTGACCATCGCCCTTCGCTTTTCATTGATATACGAATACCACACCCTCCAACAAATCATGATCGCCAACTGAACCCCATACATCACCGCGCATCCGGTCAAACCCGGAATATACTTGGGCGCATCTTTCTCCTGGAAGAGCTGGGCACCCACGGCGTTACCTGCGCAATAGCCTACGAAGACGAGAGTAGCGGTAAAGGACTTTTTAGTGCGGCCTGCGACGTTGGAGGGCAATAGTGTCCAGAATAGAAGACCTGGAAGGTCGCCTGTTACAGTCATTAGGTAGAGGCCCCACTGTACCCAAAGCTCCGAATGCTTGTCCATGAGGGCGAGAGCGAGCATGCCGGCGAAGGCGGGGAGGAGCGAGAACATCATCCAGTAGACTACAGGACATGAGCAGCAAGCCCGGCGAGTAGACACGTTGGGGCTTCCGACTTACATCGCAAATCTTTCCATTTGTAGCACGTAACACCCGCCACCAAAAAGTAGGCGATACTAACAGCATGCTGTGGGATCGTGCCCTTCAATAAGGTGTCCTTGTTTGTAAAGCCAAAGCTCTCGTAGACCAAGTTCCCGAAGGTTGTCGTCCCTCCGTTTGGTACCGCATTCACGAAGTTGATGAGAAAGAAAAAGTATGTCTGCGGGTCTTGCATCGCGACACGCACCTGAGACCACTTCCACTCTGCGTGCTTCTGCCTGTCGGAGCCCGTCTGGTTTCCGACGACACGGGCGGCCGCCATGCGCTTCTCCTGGTCACTGAGCCAGAACACTTCCCTCGGCGTGCCCAGGAAGAAGAAAGCTAGGATGCCGAGGAGGATCGTAAGACCGCCAAGGAAGAAAGCAATAGCCCTCCAAGCATGCAGTCCATCAGCATGTGCGTCCGCAGCATCCCCAATCGCATACTCGATCAGTCCAGATATCACGTTCATTCCTGCATTCGACGTCCCCCATATCACAGAACGCAAGGTGTGTTCTTTCGTGGTGTAAAATGCGCCAGTGATGAGCAGGAAGGTGGGTGATATGGTACACTCGAGTGCTCCTTGAATCGCACGCAAGACCATGAGTTCAGAGAATTTGTGCGTGAAGCCGATGCAGAGGACGACTATGCCCCAAATGATGATGACTGTACCAAGGAAGCGGCCTACGCTGAGTTTCTGAATCAGATAGTTCCCGGGTGCCTCACATATCAAGTACGAGAGCTAGACATGTTCGCTGTTAGCTACGGCTACACCGGGGCAAATGGAATCACATTTGAGGCGTACGTAGAAAATGGTAGCCAGCCAGCTGAACTGCTGGCCAACCAGGTGCGTATCCTTTCTGAGGCCAAATACAGCCATTACGCCCGTGCTCGTCTTGTCAGCCTGCTGGGTACCATAGCATATCCACATTATGGGCAGAAGGCAGAGATCGATCTTCCATCTGAGACGTCGATATTCTTCGGAAGTATACTCGTGCTCGGCTTCAACTGTATCGAGGGCGATCTCCTTCGACAGATCGACACCGCCTCCATTCGTGGACGGTAAGGCAGCGATCTCGTTACTAGATGATTTCATCATTTTCCTGGTGATCTCATCATCGTTTTGGGCACTCGAGAGCGGGACCTCGACATCAGCCCCCATGATCGCGATGCAAGTAAGATTGATGTAGTCGTGAATCGGACGTCCAGCCACGTGAGGAAAGAACAATTCTCTGCTCTCCCAGGAAGGGTGTCTCGGACAATCTGCGGCATTTTACTAAGATATTGAGCCCATCACGAAGACCTTCAATTTGCTTCATCTTCGGCTTCAGCTCCATGAAGCCGTCCGTGCGTGTGGAAGGAAGCTGCCGTACCAAGATGCTGCGTGGGCTCAGTTCAGCGAAAATGTCAAGGTGTTCAGCGTTAGAAACTATGATCACCTGAGTCGAGGTGAGGTACAACCAAGCCCGAAACCTTCGTGCACGCTGGGCGCACTTCTAGAGCGGAAGCTTCCAAGCGCCGCAAGCAACAAGAGTTGATACGGATTCAGTTTTCTGCGACCTATCGCCGTATGTTCCCGTAGTACCTGAGCAGAGTATCCATATCTTGTAGTGTGAAAGAGGGCCATGCAAGAAGTAACGACTAATTGCGATTGCTTTGAACTGAACAACGGATTCGCATCTTTCCAGCTTGGATTCTGAATTTGGCCTGAGGTACAGCGTAACGGGACGCATACCATTCGAGTCGTAGATGCACTGGACACTGCATGACCCTCCAACACGCGCAAAAGTGCATCCTGAAGGTGGACACCAGAGATAGTCTGGTGATAGCAGTGCAGAACTACTGTCTGGTCAATGTCCACACCAATAGCTCGACCGACTTGATCCGGCCGGTTTTGCAATCATACCACTTTTCTTAAGACCATCTACCTGCTCAAAATCCTGAGTCTGCATCAAGCGACAGCGCCAGGTCCACTCACCAACCCGAGGTGTTCATAAGATTGAAGTCCATACCAGTCCAATCGGCCTGACCCATCTGAAGGTCCATTGCCGGATCGCTAGCGGTCAATGGACCCATGCCATCGTGCCCTTGTTCGCTAAATGCCAGTCCAGCCTGCATAGCATGCGACGGTAGCCCGCTACTACTCTGCGACACCGTCTGCTGACGTAATTTGGCAGCCAGAACATCGGTCACGATGCGTGGAGGCTCTCGCATAGGCTTACTTTGCGACTCATGCCAGGCTTCCAAAGCTTCCCAGGCCTGCGTGATCATGCCGGACATCACCTTCATTACCACCCAGTTATGATTGCCCAGCTTGACGAAACGCGCTTCGTAGTTCTCGTCCACCGCAGTCCATAGCTTTCGAGCATCGGCTCGGCCAGGCGCTTGACGCAGCTCCTGTATGATGTTCATGTATGCAGGTAGAGGGAAGTAGTCAGAGATGTACCAGCGGAACCTCGCAATGAGTTCGCTGCTCATAAGTTTAGTGTCGGCTTCTAGGTTGCGAAGAGCATACTGAACGGCAGCCTCGCGTTGGTGTAAGATCAGTTTATCGCCGACAGGGCGAGCTTCCCTGCTCTTGAGCTCTAGCAGATGGCTCTTAGCAAGCAGACTTCGCAGCATCCATATTGTCACGAAATGTAATGGCACTTCCTCCGAACACCGCCGGACAAAGCGATCCTCGATGCTCTTCTCCAGAGCAACGAATTCGTCACGCAAAGACTTAAAGCCGCTCTGTTTGCCTAATGATCGCAGACTCGGCTGGACGAAATTAATATGCGGCAGACTTTTGCGGATAGCGTCGCCAAATTCAGCCCGAGCAACCACAAAGAGCGCTTCAGTAGGCATATCGCTGCTTGCCGGTGCCGACTTCATGTCCGGTCGCAAATCCAGGTCAGCGACATTGGCTGGTATGTTGCAATCCCAGATAGGCGAGAGCATGGCAGTACGCGTCTCTGACGTCTCACCTTGTCGGTTATCGAAGAGGACCAGTGACCACCATAACCTACGCCGCATTTCTGCCTCGAAAGGTCCACGCTGGGTGTTCTTTGCCTCGTCGTGGATGCCCATTCGTTCCGCAATACGCTTCGCGATTGCCATCATAGAGGATAACGAATGCGCATCAGTGCTGAACATGAACGAGATTAGGAACAAGTATAATGCAGTCAGGCAGTCCCGATCAACGCTGCGCAGGAACGCGCTATTGAGAAGAGCTTGTTGACATGCAAACTGGAAGCCATTCAGTAGCTCATCTTTTGCTGTTCCAAAGGCCTGCTGGCACTTCTCCTCATCAATGCTGAAGACAGCCACGCAATATATGCTGAACATAAGTGCCTCTAGATCCGAACTGATCCCAGACACGTCGGTCATAGCCTCGATGATCCTCGCTTGTAGTGATGGTGCATGAGTGACTTTCAGCAAAGGATCAACGTTGTCCAAGTAGATTTGCCAAAGCTTGAAGATATGAGCTGGCATGGGATGTAAGGCTGCCAGATCAAGATTGTTCTGTCGAAGCCCGAAGAAGAGGTGGCTGCTGTTGTGATACGTGTGATTCCACAGTTCCTTGATCGCCGAAGTCCTCGTAACTCCATCGTCTGCGTCGTCGATGTCCCTTGATGCATGTCAGTGAGGTCAAAGTGTGCTTGCAAATTCTGTTTACTTTGTCTCGTAGATCGTTCTTGACTTCGCCTTCGCTGGATCGCGCAAAGCATCTTCGGCAGGCGACGCATCTTTCCATGAGTCCGGACTCTCCTCCTGATTATCAGGCTGACCGGCTGAGTTCGTAGTTGGATGTAGTGACTCGAAAGGTACGTTGTTCTGCCGCAGCAGATCTTCATATTGGCGTAGTCGATCGAGCAGTTGCTTCTCCGGGAATCGACGACGCCGTTGCACCAAGGAAGCTGGCATACATTTGTCGGCAGCTCCACTTTTCAAACAATTATTGCATGGGTATTTTCTGTTGCACTTGATCTTTCGTTGCTGGCATATCCTGTAGAAGTTCAGATCCATGCTGAATAATAACGATCACAGCCACTGACTTACGTGCAGGCAAGCTGACGGGAAGACTGCTTCGATGCCGTGCTTATACCTGTATCGCCGTCGTCGCCGGGAGATGCAGTGCTCGCTGTAGCCATTCTGATATGCCGTGCTAGGTGCCAATGTCATTCAAGTGGCAAGCAAAGACGCCTACAGTGCTGAAGTGCTCCCGGGACGTCCAAAACCCCGCCTCGGTGTGTTGATCCTTCCGCATTGGATGCCGAGCTGACTGCTGTGCCTTACTGCAGGGCGTGAGATCGAGTGGGCCAGACGGCTTCTGCAAAGGAGTGCGATGTACACTGAAAGCTATACTGCCGCTATTCAATATGTGCCCCATGCACAAACATGGTAGTCTGTCTACCCAGAAACTCTTTTCCCAGCAGATAGCCCAGAATCGTATATGCAGTCATCACATCATTATTTTCCAGACGCCATGCAGGCTAAATATTACAATCCAGAAACTTAAGCATATCGCACACTCCCACCTCTCCCAGCATAAGCGGGCGGCGGAGCCGGTGGCGCATCCCACGCTCCCGATGCATAATGATTCTGCTCCATGGGCGGCTGTCTTCCACCGTTCCATCCTTGCCACCCACCAGGCGGTGGCATAGGAGGGCCAGGGACTGTCTTGCGGCCGCCGACGCCACGGCGACGTGAGCAGCAGCGGAAAAGACAGCTGAGGAGACTGAGGAGCAAGAGTCCGCCGATAGCGGCGCAGATGCCGATGACGATGGCTTTGTGGTCGTCGATCCAGGACTTGACCTGGCCGCCGACGGTGGAGCCTTTGCATTGACCCTGCATGTATGTCAGCGATGTCAATTTATGCTTCGAGAGATTACGACTTACATTTTCGCAACGCCCACCTCCTCCACAAGTAGTGCCATCCAGAAAGTTTTGTTGCAGACCATAGCAGACCCCAGTGCCAAACTCCGGACTGGCGCAGCTGATCACGCAATCAGAAGAATCGCAGGCATAGGTATCATTGCCTTGCGTGTACGAGCCCATGACAGTCTTGCACTGCTGGTCTCTGCTCGTGCATTGCCCTGACGCACATTCAAGCCCTCCTGAGCCGCAAGACTGACCATCTGGCGATGTGGCATCGGACGGGCACACAGCTGATGTGCCAGAGCAGACCTCTTGTGGGTCACAAGAGCCAGTTGACGCACGACAAACAGTACCGTTGGAGGCTAGCTGACAGTTCTTGCAACAGTCTTCGTTTGAATCGTCGCAGACAGCGCCGCTCTTGAACTTACAGGTCGTGGGGTCGCAGCACGCATTGTCGCCGCAGCCCTCTGTGCCGCCGCAATCGCACTCTTCACCTGACTCCACGATGCCATTTCCGCACTGTTGGCCGGAAATGGTCGTGACCTGCTTGTTGGCAGTCAGGCAGGAAGCGTTGACGGAGTTGCGACCCATGGCTGAGCAGATGTTGCCAATACTGCAAGGACTGAAGTGGGTAATGCCCTGGCTGGTAGATGGATTCATGATATACTGCTCTCCCGCATTACAAGTGCTGCTTGACAGCGGGCAGCACTGTTGCGAGTTGACAGTATTCGCATCCGCGCAGGTGGTCGACGTGCAGTCGTGGACGGCACCAAAGGTGTGGCCTGTCTCATGAGCAATGATTTGCCATTCAGAAGCGCCTGCAGTGCGAACGACCACGTTAGCTCCAGTGACCGTCTCGTTGCCTGATCCTGTACTTGCGCCATTTCCCGTCGTGGACGAATCGGTAGAATATGCGGTGTTCACACAAGCTTGACCCAGCCATGCCAGACCAACGGCAGAACCAGTATTGCAAGTGCTGAGCAGAGTCCAGTGGCTGTTGTTGTCCTGAAGCGTACCTCGCCATGCAGAGAAGTAGTTGAGACGAGCTTGAATGTCGACGCTGTCGCTGCAGCCCTGATTCCATTCCGTAGCCTGTGCTGGCGTACCCGGACAAGACGCGTCGGAGACTGTCAGATTCTGCAAACCAAGACTGATATTGAAAGTGCTCTCATACAAAGCGCTCGCAGTGTTCATCTGCGTGATCACGTTCTGGCGTGCACTTTCGGTCGAATTGAAGCTACCGGTATATGTGCAATCCGTCGCCACGCCAACAAGAGCAACCTTACGTGTTGTCGGGCAGCCTGCAGAGTTGCCGATGGTAGACACGAGGTTGACGCCACCACTGTTACCGCCAGTAGTGGAATCAATCTGCCTCTTTGCCAATCCTAGCAGGTTGCTGAAGTCAATGCCTCCAACCGGCTTCAGAGCTCTCTTTGCCATGCCAAGATACACAGGGTGGTCAGGCTGGAGATTGAAGCTCAGTACATCAGCCTGGCATGATGGTGTATCCTCATCCAGAGATCCTCGCCGTCGTAGATCCTGATGCCTGAGCTGAGCAGCATCAGGAAGAATATCGGAGTCCCTCCAAACGAGCATGCCGTCTCCATCGACTTCTGGATCCAACGTATGCCGCGTTCTCGCATAGTTCTCCGCGCTCTGGATATGATGATGGTCATGCTCCACTGCGAATGCACCTTCAAACCGCGGCTCCCTCCCATCCTGATCAACCGTCACCCTCGCCCATCCCATTTTCTGCCATTGGTTCTGTCCTATACTTGGCCGCTGTATCCACGCTGTCCCCTTGAATACCTTATGACTCAACCGCCCTACCTCCTCTGTGCGGCTTATGCTGCCATCAGGCGCCAAATGAGTGACAACTAAGCCATCATCAGGCAGGACGTCGTGGTTCGGTTCCAGGCTGAACTTGACCCATACATCGTCCTGGATGCTGAATGACAGCTCGAATTCTGATAATGCAGTTATCCGATGGTTGTGGGTGTGTATTGTCGCATTCTGTAATCGGGCGACGGCTGACAGTGGGTTCCGGATGCTGGAACTAGCATGCGCAACCGGATTAAGTATCGATACCACGAGCGCAAGTAATTGGAAGGGTAGTCGCATTGTCGCTGGTCCAATGAGGCTGTAATTGTGAGGACTTCATACGGGTGCAAGGGTTCCGTGAACCAAGGTAGGCTGCGTTATGTTCCTGTTGATGCGCCGAACCTTGGGGCCGCTGCCAGCTGATACAACACCTCTAACAAACAAACATATGTGAATCGCAGTCAACCCAGCAAATCTGTCTCAGCGCTTGTGCCTGAATTGAGTTGGAAAACCAAACGCATTTGAGCAATAACGAACGAAGGTGTGGGTGTACGAGAGTGTATCCATGCCCTACTGTGGTTGGAAGAGGGGGCTGTACAGCCTTGTCGCCAAGGGCTTGGTTGCTGTTGCAGCTGCCCGCTAGATGCGATTAGGGAGAACTTGCCTATTTTTGGCTTGCAACAGCGCCAAACAGAACCAGCGAGCACAAGACTGGTCTTGTCTTCAGGTCTCCAACATTGCGTCGCATAGTAATCCATATATCCGGCTGGCTGCTCTGGCTGGTTGTTCGCTGAGCTGTAAGGCTTGCAGACTTATTCTCTCATGAAGTACAGCCTTGGTCGCCAGGAAGTCCCCATCTCCTCGTCAGCCAAGCTCTTCAAGCCTCGCCAAACGTCTTGGATGCATTATAGATTGCGTATCGAGCTCCACGCGACGGGCGATGCTTGCACAAGGTGTGATGGCTGACAAAACGATTCAGTCGTGTGAGCAGGACAATGGACACTGTACATTCCACGGGCTTGGCTTGAATATATACCGCTCGTGACATACCTACATGCGTCATGGCCAACGCGGCCAGTTGCGTAGTCACCGGCTATGCCCGCAGCAGTAGTACTTATGCGCCTCATAGAGCATCCATGACACGACTAGGGTAAGAGTGATCAATAGCACAGATTCGACAGTCTTGTGGAGCTCTCACCTAGCGAATAACGACGAGGAAGAGATGAAGGCACGTAATATAGCGGCACTATTGACAAGTACAGTGGTGAAGTCCAGCACATCGCATTCATCTTGCTCTCCAGCTCGAGATCATCCAAGACTTTATGGTTTTTGCATCCAATAACCATACGTCGCTCACCATTAGGTCCTTTCACACGCTCAATTATGCCCCAATGCTAACAACCGAGCGCGTCAACATAACCATCAGAATGCTAACGACCACGCTTTTGGTTCCCCAACCAACAACAGCGTGACGGCAGGCAGTGCAATACTCAATCAGTCCATACTTGAACAAGCAGGCAATTTGCCAGTCAACCACACACGTACCCGCTCCAGCATTTCCGACCTCTCCTCAAACTTCTCACTACCCATCTTGAGCCACCTTTCGAGCCACCTCTCGAGCCACCTCTTCGACACTATTCTGATTATCTCCCTCCTCAAATCATTCATAGAAGACTTCGAGAACTCCTTAGCATATTTCCTAAACCACCCTCCCAACGGTTCCGCATACCCATCCAAAGATAACATGCTCACGTGAATCTCGAACCTAGAGAACATATCTGCGCTCACTTTGTCCCACAGCAGGTCACCATGGCAGGCTGGGCATGTGCCGTGTAGGGTCTTAGGTCGTTCGTCGAGCCAACGATGCAGGACACGAGTAGTCGAAGGATTGATGGCAGCAGGGTAGACGGACGAGGTCATTTTCGTGGCTGTGGGTAGGGGTATCGAGGCAGATGCTGCAAGCTACGGCTTGCTTTCCTTTGTGCCGTGGAGTGCTGAGCTTGAGGCCACGAGTACGAGGTACCTTGCACTCTGCAATAAGGTCATTCATGTTGACGAAATCCCGCATGAAGTTTTTGCCAGTGCCGCGGCTGGTGCATGGCGAGAGTCGGTAGATTGGTCTCTTGATCGGTGCCATGGTGTCCAGTGCTGATAGGACGCAGTGCTGATGAGACGCAGTGCTGATGGGAAGCGGTGTTGATGGCAAGTAGTGCTTAGAGGAAGCAGTGCCGGTCGGGAGCAGTGTCAGTCTTATCCAGTACCAGTCGTACTCACGACCAGTCGCAAGCAATGCCAATCGTAAGCTGTGCGAGTCGCAAGCAGTGTCGGATGCAAGCAGTGTCAAGTGCAGGCAATGCTGAATTGAAGTTCCAGGTGGTCTGTTGAAATATCTCGAGAGATGAGCGACACTCCATGTCCAATGTATCTATTGGCCTTCCGCAATTAGGTTCGAAACAATCCATTTGCAGCCCACCGTGAGGCCCGCTTAAAGAAACATGTGTCAAACCATACACTTGCGACTCTTGGCATTCTGCTAAGCAGAATTGTCACGAGTCCACATAACATAGCCAATGGTGTGCTGGATTATCTTTGCAGCGAGACTTTTACGGGTGCCGTGCGGCATCCTCAGGCATATCGAGCCAGTCGCAGATCTGGTGCGGATCTCCTACCAGAGGCATATCGTCTTTGCGAATGAGTCTGAAGTAGGTCTTCTGCGGTGTACAAGCTTTGTGCTCGGAGGGCACCGTCAGCCGTAGACTTGTCGTCCTCATTCAACCATACCACGTTCGTCAAGGTTCGAATCCTCAAGCACTCCAATTCCCGCCATTGGACTGCTATGTCTTGTCGAAGCGCGACGCCTCAAATGCAGTGCTTCCATGATACCCCGACGCTTCCGCTTACCTTCTCTCCTCACCTTGGGTGAGCCACCCTCCTGTGGAGGCGGTGGCCGACTAGTGATCCAGGCCCTGCTCTCCTCAATAATTGCTGCCAGCTCCATTTCGTCTTGTTCGTCCTCCCAAGACACATGCGCCTCGACTGGCTGTTGCAGCAGATCCGCGCGACAGCAAGGACAGGTAGTACTGGCCAGCTTCTTAGAGCCAGTGCCATTTGCGTTACTGATCTCGCCACCCATGAACCATGATAGAAGGCATTCGTCGCCGACCACTTGTTGGCAGCATGGTAATGTGATGTAAAGAAAGCAGCCGGCGGTGGTGTCCTGGCAGATAACGCAGCTGGATCCTTCTTCTTCGTCCTCCTCGAGACAGATTTCGTGCTTGGTAGAGAGGTGCGCGCTTGATGCGCAGTTCTGTTTGAACCAGGCTGTGAGCTCAGCGTTGACGCCGAAGGCTGTAAAAAGTGAGCAATTGGCAAGATCCAGCTCCGACTGTGGCTCCACTTCATGCTGCTCTACCGTCATGCCAGCTTTAGATGGGCCAGCGGAGGAGACCATTGGTTTGAGAACCTCGCAGTTATGCGAGTGTGGATGCACTATCTGATCAGCTCGACGCAGTCGCATGTTCCTGTTATCCTGTTCGCGATGCAGCGCGACGAGGAAGCTCGACTTGCTCATTTTGGTCCTTGTGCGGGGTCTAAATGTCAGTACGAATGGTGGTGAAGGTATTTCCACGCGTCAGCAGTTTTGGAAAGTGAAAGTGAAGTAATAGCTATATCATTCACAGCTATAGCTGCGCGCTCAGGCATCGACGAGGCTGATCAGCCTGCCACCCACCTCTGCCAGCTCATCAGCAGGCAAGGAACGCATTGATGCACGTCTGTGCAAAAAGCTGATCAGGCTGTTCCTCGTGACTTTGGCCTGATGCTAGGCGCGTGGTTGCGCGTCTCGGGCGTGGGCGGTAGATGTCGTTTCATCGCGTCACCCAATCGCATGGACAAAGTTTTTGAGCTTGAAGCTGTGCTGATCTCGCCGCCATGCGGTTCTCACCAAAGGCGATAAGAACAGGCGTATCTATGGCAAAGCCAAGCCACGTGTGTTGTTGCTCTGAGACATTACGAATTTCTTGAGTGAACTTCACGTCTTCTCTTCAACTTGTATTTAGTAGATCTCCTAGAAGGCAACTGCTGAGCAATCGCGAGGATGAATGGGGTCGCGGCTGGTGGAGAGTATGAGGTGAAGAGTCGAGCGCGGTCTAGCACGACAGCCTCGAACTACTCGTTTGCTCGGGTAAGTCACATGCTAAGCATTCCTTTACATATTTCGTCTGGCAGAAGATGTCGCGGACGAGGTTGCTTGGGATAGCATGACCGGCTACATGACCGAGACCCTTATCCACCCGTTTCTCGGCGAATGCCTCTTCAGTGGGCCGCTCCAAAGCGACTCCGAAATAGTGCCACCGGGACGCACCCAAATAATCAACGTCATATTGGCAGAGGGCACGAGACATCTATTTCCACCTGGTCCTGTATCTCCCCGCACTTCATCGAAAAGTCGAGACCCTCGGCAGCAGTCAACATATCACTGGCCAAGGACTTATCAAGTGCTCTCGAAGCGCCAGTCGCATTGGACAGCAGAGACTCGGCGGGGAGTCGCAGGACAAATACTGCGGGGAGTGCTTCATTCAGCCTCGCACCTTCGTTGAGCTCTGAAACGAGCCAAGATTCGATTAGAATCTGGATGCATGGCATGAGCTGGCGAGGAAGGCACACTTGAAGGGGATTTAAGCAATCAGAACCCGCGGCAAGAGAGAGCACGCGACACTGGCCAGGCGATTTTCGACACATATACGCCCAATTCGAGGCATTTTTGGTGGAGTTCGTTGCAACATTGATTGAGACTCGGGGTCGCTCTCAATTGCAAGCCGCCTACCATGCCGTCAGCAGACACCCAGACTGAGACTCCGACCGGAGACCAAGATGTCGCAGCACCTCTTCGGCCCCCGCAGTACCGGCCAAACCTCAACCAAGCACCCGCGGGAGACTTTATGCGGGCGCATCGGCAGCGAGCTCATTCACGGACCACTAACGGAGTTGGCGTACAGGTAGAGGACACGCGAATATGCGTCGTCATGGTTGGACTGCCCGCGAGGGGCAAGTCACTCATTGCACAGAAAGGTAGGCCTTCAGAGTTTCTCTTTCATGTCGTGTACACATCGTGGCGGTGGAGTGCGGTAGTAATTGTTAAGTGGTGATGTTGACCCGCTCCCAGTCGTGAGGTATCTAGGCTGGCTTAGTATAACAGCCAAATGCTTCAATGTCGGCAATTATCGTCGGACAGCGACCCCTCAACCCTCCGCCTCATTCTTCGACACCTCCAACAAAGAGGGCGAGCGATTGAGAAAGGCTGCTGCCGAGGCGGCTGTCAACGACATGTGCCGTTGGTTCAAGCAGCCCAACAACCTGATCGCCATTCTGGATGCGACCAATTCTACGAAATCCCGGCGACGATGGATCAAAGAACGATGCGACTCAGAGGGTATTGAGACTCTATTTGTGGAGAGCAAGTGCGATGACGAAGACATTATCATGGCCAACATTCTCGAAGTGAAGACCACAAGCCCAGACTATCAAGGTCAAGATCCAGAAGAGGCAGCAAAAGACTTCAGAGATCGCATACGGATGTACGAACGGGTATACGAGACGCTCGACGAAGATGAGGCGGACATGACATACTGCAAGATCATTGATGTTGGCTCTCAAGTCATCATCAACAGGATTCAAGATTATCTACAGTCAAGAGTGGTCTACTATTTGATGAACTTGCACATCAAGCCAAGAAGTATATGGATAAGCAGGGTAAGCTGCAACATACCCGCTGAAGCCGCGTTCAATGCTAATTCTTTGCTCAGCACGGCGAATCCATGTTCAACCTGTCTGGTGCGATTGGAGGTGATGCAGACCTCTCACCGCGCGGCCAACAGTACGCGAAGATGTTGCCTGACTTGGTAAAACAGTCTGCAGGTGACGCTCCGCTCACTGTCTGGACCTCGACACTTAAGCGCACTGCTCAAACGGCCGCTTACCTACCATACGAGAAACTGTCGTGGAAAGCATTGGACGAGTTGGATTCAGGCGTTTGTGATGGTCTTACGTACGCCGAGATCGAGGAGCGGTATCCAGAAGATTTCAAGGCTCGAGATGAGGACAAGTACAACTACCGCTACCTGGGTGGGGAGTCGTACAGAGACGTCGTGATCCGGCTGGAGCCCATCATCATGGAGCTGGAGCGGTCAGAAAACATTCTGATCGTCACGCATCAAGCTGTGCTGAGATGTATCTATGCCTACTTCATGGGCAGCTCACAGGAGAAAAGCCCTTGGATGGAGGTGCCGCTTCACTGCTTGATCAAGCTCACACCAAGAGCCTACGGCACGCAGGAAGAGCGTCTGAAGGCGAACGTACCAGCCGTCAGCACCTGGCGTGAGAAGGGTTCCAAAGCAGAGCATCAAAAGACCCCAGGCGATAGTGTGGCACCCAGCCCAGCTGTCGAGGGAGATGACAAGGCTACTGATGTGCCAGCCATGAATGGCAATGGCCAGTCGGGGCCAACAGAGACAACAGACAGTGCAGCAGTCGCAACTTAGGAAGTTCA
Organism: Teratosphaeria zuluensis; assembly: GCA_007113905.1. Classification (NCBI taxonomy): domain Eukaryota; kingdom Fungi; phylum Ascomycota; class Dothideomycetes; order Mycosphaerellales; family Teratosphaeriaceae; genus Teratosphaeria; species Teratosphaeria zuluensis. The sequence continues at coordinate 413,868 of VCMQ01000023.1, forward strand.
GACACGTGAGCACATCTACGACGAGAACGGCCGAAGGATAAAAACAGTGGTATCCGGTTATCAGGCCGAAAAGTTGGCGGGAATGGATGGATTCGAGCTAAGCGATACCTGATTGGGTGAAATGTGAAGCGCTTGGTCATGGCGAGCGTGGTGATCGAATTGTCTAAATTTGCATAGCAGCAGGCGCAAGCGCTTGGGTGGGTTCAGGTTGCATAGCGAATACACACCGAAACAGGAAAGGAGAGGCCAGCAGAGCTTTGCCGGTAGGCAGAAAAGCACAACTTCCCAGTCAATTTTGCACGCAATTTTGTCAACTGAATCACGTAATGACCAAAGTTGGGAAATATCCCGCATAGCTATACGAGGCAAAGTGTTGTCTTCGATCGCTTGATAATTGAATCCATGCACAGACCACCATCTGGGGCGGCGGATCCTTGAACCTGCGGCTTCGTGCCTCCCCTTTTAAGAATGAATGCTGTTATTGCACACAACCCATTGATCTCGTGAGAACAAGACTGAATCAGCAACAATGTTACCGCCAATAGAAGCCGGCCTGCTTGCTGCGAACCCAAGATTTGGAGCGCTTTACAATGATCTATGCACGAACAAATTGAACGAGGATGGGACCTCAAACTTAGATGCCAAGGCTGCGAAGGATAGAATGGCTATAGAAGACGTATGACAATATTTTCTTCAGGCTCATGCGCTCCCAATTGCTACTGCAAATGCTCACATGTCTTGACTAGATGCGGCTGACACTTCCCTCAGGACCTCCGCAAGCTACGAATCTCGACTGCCAAGCGGGACATTGTACAAGCTGGACTCCATGATCTGGCGTATCGTGCTGATGCTTTGCCAGACGAGGTGAGTAGAGCATTGCGTTACATCAATGGAGTCTTCCACCTCTGATGCGTCGACAGCTCCAAGAGCTCGTGGCGATTGCCGCTGCTTGGCTTGGCGGTGAAATCGCCCCGGAGGACAAGGAGGTCGCTTCCAACGAGCTCGACGGATTCAAGGTATGTCTGATACCTTCATGTTGAGACGCAATGTCCCTAATGCGATAAAAAGGAACACGCTCGACCCATCGCCCACGCCTTATCTAAGCACCTCCAACAAACGGCGACCGACCTCGCCACCGTCCTAGAACCCAGCACAGATCTCTCCGTCGACGAACTGCCGAGCAAAATCCAGGAGACCCAATCCAACATAGCGGACCTCAAGTCCCAACTCGCTTCCTCACGCCTAGCACTAGCATCTCAGATCGCCGAGCTTCAATCTCTCCACCGCAAAGCTCTAGAGACTTGCATCCGCACTCTCGAACAGACGATTCATGGCTCTGTTGCTCGTGGTACTAAGGCTAAGGCAGATTATTTGGCGCTTGTGGCGGAGGGCATGAGTAAGAAGCTTAGTATGCAGCATGGGCAGCTTGTGCAGGGGCTTTACTCGGTGGAGATGCAGGAGGTGTTGAAGGCGAGGGCGGAGGGGTTGGAGGAGGAGAGCAAGTATGTTTTTTCTGTCTAGGTGGAGGTGGGGTCTGTGTAGGTGATAGTGACTGACGATTCTGACAGGGCTTTGAAGAGAAGCATGAGGGAGGCGGAGGAGAAGCTGGAGGAGTATGGGCGTGTGAGAGGGATGGCGGCGATGGTGAAGGAGTATGGCGAGCTCCTCGGTGAGAAGGAGAATGTAGAAGGCGAGATTGCTAGACTGGAGGGGCGGTGATTGGGCTCGTTGGTCTGGATAGTGGACACCGACGTGTTTGCCGAATGATGTACGAGATAATATACAAAGAATACAATTATCTTACAATACTCACAACAACGTCTTTCAAGCATTAGGTAGCCAGTATATGCCCGGCTGCAACAACAGCATGTACGTGTGCACCGCCAAGAAATCATGCCCGGGTATCACAATCCTCTTTCCCGCCCCAGAACTCTTCAAAAACCATGGTGAGATACACAAAATACGCCCTAAACGCCACGCTCGCTGTCTTTCTTTCGGATCCAGAAGAAATCTCACCTGGAACATCATACAGTCGGGTGTAGTCTAGCTAGCCGAGTTTATTTGCCAGTAGCAGTCACCCCGCCGCCCCTAAGGAAACTCAGCCTCTTCTTCAATTGCGCCGTACTCATCGCACTGTAATTCGTCCCTCCCGTGCCCGCGGTCGAGAAGGTCCCGCTTGTCTGTGTCTCCCGCCTATACCCTGTAGGCTGGTACGTCGTCGGACCACTACCAATCCCCGGCGCCGTATCGGAATGCAATCTTGTCAGCTGATCCTCACCGCCGTTGCCACCATCACCGTTTGCTCCGAAGAGCGTCAGGCGACGGGCAATCGGGCCATCCTTGACTCGAGAGCGAGAGCGTTGACGGGAGTGCGTGCGGTCCTCCTTCGAGCCATCGGCAGGAGGCTCAGTCGGTGCGGTACCGTTGGCACGAAACTTGTCTGTTCGCGAAGACGAGCGCGCTCGCCTGTTGAGCCACGGCAGGCTCGATCTCCTGCTCCGTCGTGGTTGATCTTTATCCTCTGCAGCCTGCGAGTCATCGACCGCACTCTCGTCCGCCTGATTCTCGGCACCAGCAGTAGCGGGCTGCTCAACGACCACATTCTTACTGTGGCTGGTTCCAGGCGCCGGCGTCCCGGCATCTACAGGGCTGTCCTCAGCAGGCACAACGAGCCCGTGATCGTGCGGGAATAAGATTGCAAGCTCAGGCTCGAAGCTGGCCTCGAAGCGTGGCACCAGCTCTGCTTTGGTTGCCAACTGCGCTGGTCGACCATAAAGTCCGAGACACCTTCTGATGGCGAGGGCGTGGTCCATCAATGCCGTTTTGAGCGCGCTCTCCATCGAGTCCAGGACAGGCTCAGCCAGCTCCTCTTCTTCCATGATGACGTCCGGTGCACCTTCGATTGAGTCTCTCAGAGTCATCTCCGAAACCGGAAGAAGGGCGCGGTATCTAGCCACACTACTCTCCGAGTTTGGATCCACCGCAAACATGAGGTCGGCCGTCAACATATCCCTCTCAGCCTCTTCACCACCTCTGACTCTCTTCTCCAATGCAAGCAGCTCCTGTGTTTTCCTCACGGTCCGCTCGACAGCGGCCTCCACTGGTGTCAGAACGATTGACTCTGTCTTCACGATTTCGCTTCTCCTCAGAATGTTCGGGAAAGCCTCGGCAGTAGTATATATGGCCTTCTCAACCCTCTGCTCAGTGACTGGCACACCCTTCTCGCCACCCTGACTCCTAGTAGTGGTGCTGAATTGCTGCGGGCTAGATAGAAGACAATGCTCCCTTGCCGCCTGCGTGACCTTCGTCCTCTGATAGACCGGATGTCCCATGTCTTTGTGCGGGCTGAGCGCGAAGACCTGCAGGAACTGTCCTTCCATCTCGGCATCAACCGCGTTTCGCACAATCTGCGCGCTGGGATACAGCTGTCGGAGTTTGTCCTCGAATACTGCCATTCGATCTGTGGCCATGCCTTGAAAGACAAACTCTTTCCCTCTGAGGCTGACGGGGAAGCCGAGTCCACGGTACAGAACGCGGAAATACCGTGGCGAAGACTTGTCGCCCCTAGAGATATGCTCATGTACGCTTGCCATGGCTCGCTGACATCGCGCCAGCTTCGAGAAGTCGTACACATTCTCTTCGTACTGCGCTGCAAGCTCCTTGTAGGCTTTCAACGCCAGCGACCAGGCCTGACCGCGCTCAAAGAATGTGCACATCTCAAAGTACAGTGCTTCCTTCCTTTCAAATGCCGTCTGAACTGGCATCTTAGGCTCCGCAAGTTCTGGAAGGCTCCTGACCGGATCCCATTCGTACCTGTCTGCATGCAGCCTCAATGCAAGGCCTGCTTCAGTATGGTAGCCAGCAGATTTCTGGAGGCCAGTGAGTTGATGAACATAGCGAATATATGCATCCTCGCTCTGGACATCCTTGAGGAATTCCATAAGACGAAGTGTGTCCACGATCTTGGTCGCTTCGTTGATCGCGCCACCTTGGTGGACATTGGCCAACATCGAGAGCAGGTCACCGATGATGTCGAACATATCCACTACGGCTTGGTAGAGATCATGCTCTACGGAATTCTCAAGTGGTCGGAAGCGCTCGAGCATGTCCTCCAGGAAAGATCTCTGCAGATAAGACTCAGTCAGCCCGGATTTGCTCCGGCATAACTTGTCCAGGCAGTCAATCATCGCGGTTCTGACGACACTGAGATCCTGGTCAAGCTCCCAGGTCGATATTATCATAGTTCTCAGCACTTCAATGGCTACTTGTCGCAGACTTGCATGCACGCTCAGACAGAGCTCAACGATTGGCGCAATCAGTTCCGGTACAAATTGCACCTGGTAGCCGCCCATTCTCTCGAAGCCGTGCAACTTGCGAGCATCTTCGTCGGTCTCCCATCCGATGGCGTCCCATGTGCGCCGGAGGAGAGCTGCGCCCATCTCCCTGACGTCGCCTGCGATCTTCCAAATAGCTCGTCGCTTCTGCTCGGGGAATGTCTCCATAGCTAACGCTGGCGACGTGACAGCTAAGCACAGCGTGTCGAAGAAGGTCCTCCATATTACCGTATCAAACTCCAGCGCGGTCTCTGAATCTGGTGCATAGACATCCGGCAGTGAGTCAATCAAGACTTCGGCTATTCGTTGTAAAGCCGTCATTGCAAAGCGGTGATGAGATACGTGCAGCGACAGCCAGGACCGAGGGAAGGCCTCGCCACTGAGCACGCTTTGGCCAACCTTGAGAGCCTGCATGAGAACCCCGGGTATGTCCACTTGGTTTTCGTCGAAATAGAGTCGCTTTTGTGTTGTCAGAGCAGCTGCAAGCAGTGCACTCATTTCCAGCATGGCTTCATCCACATCTGTCCCTGCAATGGCTGGTGTAGGCTTAGTCGGAAACGGGAAAGACGTCGGAAACAGCATGCTGAAAGTCTTCTTCACGTCTCGAGACCTTCCTCGCTCGCCATGCCCATCTATACCTCGCTTCTGCATCTCAGCGCGTTCCTTGTCCTGCTGTTGTAACGCAGTGTACGACTCAACCATCTTCGGCACGTACTGGCAGCTTTCTTCCTGGAGCTCCTCCATCTGTGTGGCGACAACTGAGCAACACAGCCGTACCTGATTCCGCCACTGGTCAGTTCCAACGCCGACCACTTCCTCGCCCGTGCCCCAGTATGGCGCCAGCCATCGAAACGTATTAGCAATAAGATTCACACGAATTTCTTTGCTGGTCTTGAACACTTCCAGGTGACTGTAATTGATGATCAAGATGAGGCGATGCAGCACCATCTTCCCCTGTGTATGCGCACAAGCGTCCAGCAGATTTGTTGCAATTTCCACAATATCTGGTGCCGACAAAGCAGGCGCCAGTTGAGGAAGCCAGGTGTGGAAGTGCTGTACGACAATTGTTTGCGTACCTAACAATACAGGCATAGGATTCCTCATGAGCGCCATCAATGCAACGAACAGTCCTTGCAGATCTGTCGAAAATGTTGGATGTCGCTCGTGCGCATCGCCGTTGACGACCGCATCTGTCGCTTCTGAAGACTGCTTGTTGGTCTCAATGATGAGCTTGAGCATCCGGTCGCCAACCTTCAGTGTTGCTCGCAGCTTCCTGCTTGTCTCTGGCTCCAGCGGGTTGGCAAGCAGGCGCTTGAAAGCCTTCAGTAGGCATTGGGACGCGTGAGGCCAGTCGCTTCGCGTGTGCGCATACTCTTCGATAACATTCTCTAGATTGAATCTCCTATCCTTTGCAATACTGAGAATGCAGACGAAGTTGTAAAAAACCAAGTCTTCGTACGATTCGGAGTGCGCATATTCATGCAAGATCTCGAACAGTGCTTGGAATACATCAGGCAAAAGCTTGACGACTTCAATCTCTGGGATGAATGGGAAGCGCTCCAGTAGCTCCACTAGCTTCTGTCCGTGGAAGTTTCGCCATCGAAGAAGACCAAGGAGCGCAGGGTCTTGCGAATATTCAGTTGAGCAGAGATAGGTGCGGATCGAAACAGTGGCAGCTTGTGCGATGCCCGAGGTCGAATCTGTCTTGGTGTGCCAGGGAGGCAAAGCAAGATATGCACCTTTGCCACCAATAATGCTGCTTGAATATTCGTCGTACACATACAGCGCGACACTGTGGTCGCCATCGCGAACGAATGCCTCAGACTCCCAAAGTGGCACCCATGCGAGCGCAAATGGAAAATTTGGACTGTCCGCAATGGACATCACAATGTGGCAGCCAGGTACGTCTTGTGCCGGAATAGCAAGTTTGATGGTCTGGTTCCAGCCTTCGCCCTTCTCGACGGCTGTCGTGCGCCAAGCCGTATGACCTTGGTGATTTGACGATGTGAAGATGCAGTCTTCAATCCTCTCGCCATCACCCTTGCGGACTTCAAGAGTGAGCTGCAAGTTTGCCATGGCAGTCTGGCACCGTTGCGTAAGAGGTACATTGCCAAACTTGCTATGCGACAGTACAGCATTTCTGGGAATGACAGGTTCGCTAAGGGTGAGATAGATATCACTTCGCTTCTGGGTCGGGACGCCCGTGAAGCCAAGTTTCTGCGTATGAGGGACGTCATGCAGCAATGTTGGGGTATTTCTGACGACAGTCTCCAAGTCTTTGGCTGGTGAGGAGGTGAAGGCAGCAGCGAACACATCAAATCTCTTGACCATGTTGAGCCGCGCGAATGACCCAGTAGGAGACCGTATGAGCTCGCGTATAATCTCATTCCAGTCATCGCTGCCATCGGAGTTGTCCTCGGCCAACGTGGTGGGAGCCCACATTGTCACCTTCTTCTCAGATTCAGATCGATTGCGAGTGAGTCTGCCGATGTCAATAGCTCCCACGCCAACGGTGCGCTTCACGGTCCTCGTCTCGGCCGAGGCAGATGATCTACCATCAGATCGCGAGTCGTTCGAGTTGTTTGATACTGATAGCTCCGATACGGCGGTGGCAGGTCGGATTTGGGAGTCCGCCCTTTTCCTCTGACTGCCAAAGACACTTCGACGCCCGCGCACGCTGCCATGTTTGCTTGGAAGTCCGTTACTAGAGCTGGAGAGTGAGGCTTGGTGTCCTGGCTGGGCTTGTTGCGGCGCGCTCAAGCTTTGCCGCACAGGCTCTTCCTTAACGAGCTTGAACACGACGTACAGCGCGCTTGTTTCTGACCCAATGCCGACATCACTGGCACTCAGATTGATGAAGAGTGACTTCAGCTGATCCTCCGGACTCGTCGCTGGACCTTCGGGCAGAGGGACAGGCACAGCAAAGTTCTCGCTCAGCGGTTGCGGTTTCTCTCCGAACTCCTTTGTGCAAAGATAGATGTGCAGCGTAGCCGGCTCGTGCCATTCGCAGACCAAATTTCTAACATCCACCAGTACGTGATACAACAGATGCGCCTCCACTTGAACCTTCGGTGGGCGGTCCAAAATGCTCATGTTCGCCTGCAGCTTTGTCATCTCGATCACTGAGTCGTCTGCAGTCAAAATTCGACCCTTTTCGGAGGGACTTCGGACAATGACTTCGTCGTTGAGCAGTTTGTTGCCGGCCACCAGGTCCCACACAGTATTTTCGCGTAGGACGTGGAGCTCTTTCACGGTCATTACATCGTGCATAAGTTGCTTGCGCGCGGTGTCGACGCGCTTGATCAAGTCCGCCACCCGCGCAAGTTGAGAATAGCCTCGCGCGAGGAGAAGCTCGTGCAGGCGCGCGTCATGCCATTCGCGCAAACAGGATGCGATCTCGTCAACGAGGGGCTCCGATGCAGATTGTGTGGTTTCGTCGCCTACTCGCAACGTTGGCACCGGCGCCAGAGGCTTCGGCGCATCCGGATCTCGCGGCAGAGGAGGCTCGGCCGCGACTAGATCAGTCCTGCGCTTCTTCACAAGCTCTTTTCCGCTTCTCTTCCTGCTCAATGCCCTGCTCAGGCGTCGCGCCTGACTCGCCTGGCTCTTTCTCCGCTCACCGTCCCCTTCCATGGTCTCGCTAGCTCCACTTACAGCCCGCGACTCGCGCTTGCCGTCTACATCCATGACTTCTCGTACCTCCACGCAGTTGCTCGGAAATATGCCTGTGAACACTCGCGCATCCAACTGCTCTCCTCGCGCACTTGTGAGACCAGCGAGCAGTGATGGGAAGCCCACCAGATATCCCCTATACCAGTCGCCATTCTTGCCGCCTTGCTCGATTATGTACAGGCAGTCGCCGATTTGCAATGGGAGATCGTGCGGTTGCTGGGCTCTGAACGGATATGTGCAGATCGCAAAGGCGACAGATGGAAGCGGCTTCCAAGGCATTGCGAGTGTGCTCTCCTCGTAGACTCTTGGTATGGCTGGGCCGGTCGAGCAATCTATGCGCACATCAGACGCGTGCGACTGTGTAATATATGGCTACAGGTCAAGTATAAGGAGATCCCATGTTCCGAAATGAACGATAGCTCATCCAGCAACGCCCCACTCTTGAGCTGAGTATCAATCAATGTAATAGCGAGAGACTTGGGATAAAAGACTGGAGTATGAAAGGAGGCCCTATGCCCAGCGGCCAGCGACCATTGCGCCCTGGTCTCTGCGGAGAGTGTGGATGCTGTGGTACATGTACTCAGAGCTCCTATACCTTAGTCTAGCATGTGCTGGCCAATCACAGCTCACCGAGCCAGCTAATCAAAGCCTGTGCGCGTACGCGAAACATGTTCTCTGTGCATGGAAGTCTGCAGACTTGTCAATGTGGAGTGCTGAAAATTCTTACGTGCAGAGCTCGCCATGATCTGGACATGCCAGCTGAGCTTGACGTGGTTCGCAAAGAGACTGGAGCGTGTCGCGTGTAAAGTACCTGTTTCGGGTTTTGGTTTCATCTCCAAACAGACTTTCGGCACCTCTGGGTTCTACGCTACACTGAAAAGTGGCATTCTCCTTTCTGGTGTAGCCCGGTACCTGGCGCCACTATGCCTCAGATCCTCAATAGTGCGCAATGAGACATGAGGCATCTACGTAGATGTCGTCTATCGGCCCATTATAGATTGCATTTACGGGTTGTCGTTAAATCTCAGGGCAATGGCATGACGATTTGGTCTTCTGAAGGTGCGCCATTGACATCACATCAAACGCAACCTCCGAAATATTGACTGCTGGATGCTGTCGCGATGCATGCCTAATGTATACAGGAAGAAGGACGAGCGTAGACGAGGTGTCAAAAGCTGACTGACAGAAACGGAAGCCACAGCGCTGGCAGACTCGGTCTACCTAAAAAGGAAACCCTAGCGATCGGTGGAAGACCACCCGACCATTTCCAGGACATACGCCCGTCCGTCAAAGTTCGGCGCAACGTCGATCTTGCGCCTGAACGGACCGTGTTGCTGAATGAAGCATCTGCCCTGTTGCTCTCCGCCATCCGAAGCTCCTCGATAGACCTTCGCAGCCCCGCAATTCCACATCGGCAAGAGGGAAGGATTCAATGCATGGGCTAGTGCTGTACCCTCAGTATCCCAAATAGGCTGATGTGCTCACGGCTAATTCCTGATGCTCGTACGGTAGGCAGTAAGCCATGTGGATATTCCGTCAAGCAAGCACAGTCCTATGTAAGTTGCAATGGATCCTTTCATCGTCGCCGGTCTCGCTCCCTTCGCCAAGTCACGACGTCGCGCAAATGAAGGGCATACCAGGAGCTGCAATCGCAGCGACAGCGTTTAGTACTGCTGCAGCCAGCAGTAAAGTGATCAGTCTAGAAGGCAATGGGTGGACCTTAAGCAATCCGGGCCTTAATATTTCGGTGCCTGCTCATCTGCCGTCACAAGCACACCTAGACTTGTACGCAGCACAAGTCATCGGCAATCCGTACTATGGCCTAAACGACTTCAACCTTCGCTGGGTCGCATACAGCAATTGGACCTACACATCCAATCCGATCGAAGGCTTGCCAACAACCAACGAAACAAGCACCTGGCTGCTATTCAATGGCTTAGACACATTCGCCACGATCTCCTTCGCGGGGCAGGAAGTAGCAAGCACAAACAATCAGTTTCGGCAGTACTGGTTCGACGTGTCTTCTATCCTGTCACAATACAATAGCAGCAGCGATCCAGTGCTCTCGCTCGAGTTCGGCTCAGCACCTGTCATCGCCAGCCAAATCGCAGCCCAGCCCGGGCAGGAGACTTGGCCAGCAGGCGTTCAGCAGGTCTACGAGTTGCCGGATCGATGGTTCATCCGTAAAGAACAGAGCGATTTCGGTTGGGATTGGGGCCCAGCATTCGCGCCTGCTGGGCCATGGCAGCCTGCATGGGTTGTCCAGCTTGCGGAAGGTGAAGTGCACGTGCGAAACAGTATAGTCGATATATACCGTGAGAACCAGCTGAACCTATTACCGCCGGACCAGACGAAGGATTGGGTGGTGAATGCTTCACTGGATTATTTTGGGAGTACATTGAATTCCGATGTTGGACTCAAGTATACGCTGACGACGCTGGACAACAAGACTGTATCGAGCGGCTCTCTCAGCAACGTCAACGTGACAAATGCTACGGTGACGGGCAGCACAGTCATTCCCGCGGACGCTGTAGACCTTTGGTGGCCCTCTCAGCTCGGACCGCAGACGCTGTACTACCTGACCATCAACGTAGTACCCGCCAACAGCAACTCAAGTAGCAAAACTCTAGCCTCAGTGACCAAACGCATCGGCTTCCGAACCATCGTCCTGAATGAAACTCCAATCAGTGCCGCACAGCTCGCACAGGGCATCGCACCAGGCAACAACTGGCACTTCGAGATTAACGGCTTCGAGTTCTACGCTAAAGGTTCAAACTTCATCCCCCCAGACGCATTCTGGCCGCGCGTCACTCCCCAGCGCATCAATGACCTTTTCGACTCCGTCATCGACGGCAACCAAAATATGCTCCGCGTCTGGGCAAGCGGAGCATACAGCCCCGATTTCATGTACGACCTCGCAGACGAAAAGGGCATCCTACTCTGGAGCGAGTTCGAATTCGGCGACGCCCTGTACCCCATCGACGAAGCCTTCTTGGACAACGTAAGGGAAGAGGCAGTCTACCAAGTCCGGCGATGCAACCACCATCCCAGTCTCGCTCTCTGGGCCGGCGGTAACGAACTCGAGAACCTCGAACTCGAAAGTCTCGTCCCATCCGAAGACCGCGCTCGCTACACCGCCGAATACGAAAAACTATTCCTAGACGTCCTCGTCCCCGCCGTCTTCGGCAACAGCCACTCAATCAGCTACACCCCCTCCTCCACCAGCAACGGCTGGCTTTCCCTCAACTTCAGCAACCCCATTCCCATCGTCGAGCGCTACCTCAACCTCACCCCTGGATCCGTCTACGGCGAAACAGATTTCTACAATTACGACCCCGCTGTCCTGGGGAACGATAGTGCGTACCCAGTTGGAAGATTCAGTAACGAATTCGGATACCATTCCATGCCTTCGCTCCAGAGCTGGCGGCAGCAGATTTCAGAATCCGACCTCTCTTTCAACAGCACGGTCGTTACACTTCGGGATCACCATTTACCTCCTGGCGGCCTGAATACAAGTAATTTCGCCACCTCGAACGTGGGACAGAGCCAGATGACCGAGGCGGTGCAGATGTGGTATCCCACCCCCAACAAAAGTGATTCCATTGCCAATTTCTCAGCCTGGATCTACGCAACGCAGGTCTTTCAAGCGGACCTCTACGTCTCGGAAATTGAATTCTATCGTCGTGGCTCTGGACTTCCGAATCGGCAGCTTGGGTCTCTGTACTGGCAGCTAGAAGATATTTGGGTCGCGCCAAGTTGGGCGGGGATCGAATATGATGGGCGCTGGAAAATCCTACATTATGCCGCCAAGGATATCTACTCGCATGTCATTATTGCTCCGTACTATAACGTCACGACAGGCAACCTCTCCGTCTGGGTTACGAGTGATCTTTGGGAATCCGTGGAGGGGACAGCGACGTTCGAGTGGTTCGACTGGGAGGGGCAGAAACTCCCTATTAATACTACGGATTCCGTCAACTTCACAGTCGGAGCTATCAACAGCACTCGAGTCCTGCAGACATTCACCACAAACATCCTCGGAAACTACAGCAGGCAAAATGTAGTCCTCCGCATGTCCGTCACAGCTACAGGCTCGACTCCCAACAGCAATTCCACGCAGACATTCACGCACGAGAACTTCTTCCACCCGGCTGCATTGAAGGATTCGGCGCTCGTGGATCCAGGGTTAGAATTGGCGTATTCGGGTGAGATGGAGAAGTTCAGTGTGAGTGCTACGAAGGGAGTAGCGGCTTGGGTGTGGTTGGATTATCCGGAGGGGGCGGTGGTGAACTTTGAAAGGAATGGGTTCTGGTTGTTGCCGAATGGGACGAGGGAGGTGGGGTTTACGGTTAAGAGTGATACGACGGGGGGAAGGTGGAGGGAGGGGGTTACGGTGAGGAGTATTTGGGACTTGAATACGACGGGGGAATGATGTGGGAGGTATGAGTTGATGGGAGTGGTCGATGATAATGGGTTTGATGTAGTGATTTATATGACGTGTCAGATCAGTCTTTCTGCCTTGGCCCTAAGTGCTGGCTCTGATGACTGCCTGCCTGCCTGTCTGCGCGTGACGGGTTGATGCTGATAGCTGATGCTTACCTTATCCATCGTGCTCCTGCTTGCTGCTTCCAATTTCCAACAGCTTCATGAGGATGCATGTTGGACTGTGCATTCAGATTTTGTGATACGGCGCGGATGGATACATCTCAGCAGAATAGCGTGCCCGCCCCTTTTTGCATCCCCCCCTCTACTCGCGTACATCGCATTTCCCGCAACCCCGAACGCTAGCCCACACGTCTAATCCGCACATACATGTCATGACCACAATAAGCGCGCACCACACCCCAACCACTCTCAGCGACCCACTCGACAGCCTAGACATTCTCAAAAAAGAACGTCGGCTGCCCCGGCACCGCATTCTCCGCACTCGGCGGCAACACCTTCCTCTCCTCACCCACCTTCACGCCCTCCGACCCACCCACCACCTTCCCACTCTTCCCGCCCTCCTCAATCGCAATCACCTCCACAACCTCGCACTTCTGCACCGTCTGCTTCAAGCCCGGCACCATCTCCCTCAGTACCTCGACCTCATCGAATGCCAGCTTCCGCTCGAAGACGACTTCCGGTTTGATACCTGATTCCAAGGACTTCTTGAGAGTCTGTACGAAAGGCATCGCGCGCTTGCTCTCCGTCTTTGGGATGGCCTTTGACACTGCGCCGACGTCGACCTTCATGTCGGAGAAATGCTGGCGTACCGTCTCGATGACTGAGTCTTGCCAAGCTGGGTACTTCAGCGCAGCGAAAATGGACAGCTTCTTCTCCTTCTTGACATCGTAAGAGGTCTGCTTGCCCTTGCTCATCTTCTTCAGCTGCGCGCCTTCCGCAGACGTAATATTCGATGACGTGTTGCGAACATAGTCGCGAGCAGCAGTCAACTCGGCCTTCTGCTCCGGCACCTTTGGGAACAGCGCATTCTGCACCGTGTCCGGCTTCTTCAGCACCTCGAGCCAGATGTGCTCTGCCCAGTGGGGCGCCACGACCGTGACCATCAGGGCTTGCAGCTCGATGTAGCGTTTGACGAGATCGTGGTGCATGCCTACGCCGGCAGCCTTGGTAGCTTCACGGTAGAAATCGCGGGCACCAGTGAAGTCATAGAGACCAGACTTGATTGCGGACTTGTAGTTTGTCGCCTCGTACTCCTCGCCTGCCAGCTTGACGAGACCGTTCAATTCATTCTCGAACACTTCGTCCCAGAAAACCTTCGGTCCAGTGCGCTGGATTGCGTCGTTGTTTTTATGTCTCTCGTTCTTGGCGACTTCGGAGTAAGTCTCGCCTTCTTTGAGCAAGCGAGCATCGTTCACGACAGATTCACACCATTGCCGCAGCTCGAACATTCTTAGGATGTTCGAGTTGGCTACAGTCTCCTCAAAGTTGGCATCCTCGATGCCATCTCCGGCATCAGCCATCGCTATTCTTGTCGCATCGGCACCAAACTTGGCAGTCGCGTCTGCAAGCGTGAGGAAGTTGCCCGTCGACTTGGACATCTTCTCGCCGTTGAGCATCAAGTGCCCGTTGACTCGAATGGCTCTCGGCCAGTACTCAGGCTTGAATAGCGCGACGTGAACATACATGAAGAAAGTCAGGTGGTTCTGGATCAGGTCCTTGCCAGAGATTCTAATGTCGAGCGGGTACCAGTACTCAAACTCTCTCCGCATGCGCTCCAGGCTTTCCTTCTTGATGGTAGTGTTCTTAGGCATCTCGTCAGTACGGCAGAACAGGTAGTCCCAGACTTCATCAGTCATCTCCTCGGCGCCCACGTTGGCTGCACCACGCTCCTTACCAAAGATGTCTTTGTGCAGGAGGTGGGCGATGGCGTAGTATGCCATGTAGATGGTAGAATCGGAAAGGGACTCCACGAGCTGCGATTGATCCCATGGAAGCTTTGTGCCTAGACCGTACGATCGTGCGCAAGCCCACTGTGCTAGCCAGTCCAAGACTTGCACGAAAGCATTCTTGACTTCTGTGGAGAAGGTGTTGAGACCCTCACCATTCTCGTTCTTGACGTGCTTCAACACGTTTGGTTGCCATTCATCGTCGCCACTGCGCTCTGGCGTGCCGTAATTCATAAACCATTGGTCAAGATGTGCGGCGACACACTCGTCTGATGATCTTGAAACGACGAGACCGTCAGGCTCGGCATAGTTGAAAGCATCTCCAGCATCGATCAACTGCTGCCGCACCAATGGCTTAGCCTCCTCGACAGTCTTGCCAGCGAAGTCACCGTACACCATCTTGCCCTTGTAGAAGCCTTCCTTGTATGCCAAATCTTTTGCCTCAGCTAATTGCTTGGCGTCTTTGGGTGAGTTGATTTTCATTGTCTCGACCAGGTATTTTGCAGTCAGATCACCATACGAAGGCGTCTCAATCAGTGGAATGATCTCGACATCAGCCCACTCCTTCTTGATCTTGTAGTACTCGGCCTTTTTGACCAAGTCCATGATCGTGGCATAGTCGTCAGGTGAGTCTGAGGGCACGCAAGTGACGACACCGGTACCTTTGCTGGCCTTGACAGTCTCCATGGGCAAGATTCTGATGCCGTTCTTCTGCGCGGACAGCGGAGCGTTGACAAGAGTACCAATGACATCGGAGCCTTGCAGATCGGCGACCTTTGGGTAGACACCCCACGATGGGAAGATGCCTTGGAAAGCCATGTTCCTCGCGGCTCGGTCAGAGACAAAGTAGTACTCCTTCTTCTCCTTGTCGACCTCGTAGATACCGTAGTTGATCGACGGACCCACAAAACAACACGTCTGTCCGTACATGGTCTCTGGTCTCAGCGTCGCTGGCACGAAGTAGACGTTCGCACCTTCAGGCAATGCCGAAATCTTGCTCTTTGCGCTGTCTGACCACTCCTTCACCTTCAGCTTCAGCGCGGTATACTCTTGAACACCGACGCCCTCGCCGGCACTCCGATCGTGGTCCATACATGCCTGACCATCCTTCGGCGAGTAGACAGTATACCGCTTGCCGAATCGAATCTTGTTCAATTCTTTCAATCGGTTCATCTGCCATCGCACAAACGCATCGTAGTATGGGTTTGCATCGGTCGTCACGAATGATCGTCTCCAGTCGACTCTGCAGCCCAGCTCGGTCAAGTGTTGTTTGCAGAGCGGAGGGAAGTGCTGCAGCCAATGCTGCGGGTCTGCGAATTTGTGGATCTCCTCGATGGGAATGCCGACAGCCAGCATGATCTGGAATTGGTATTTGAGCGCGACGTTGGTCTTCGCTGCAGCCTTGCTCTTCTTGGCAGAGAACTTGGTCACGTCCTCCTTCGTGGTGTTCTGGGTGGGTGCTGGGGCGGGCAGCTCGCCATTGACCTCACCCTTCGGCTTGACGTTCTCGTCCTCTTGCACGTTGTTGAGCTCACACCGCTCAAAGTTCGGCCCGAACATCTCAATCTCTCTCACCAGCTTGTCTGCGCATGCTTTAATGGGCATGCCAGTGCAGTGGTAGCCTTGCGGGTAGAGCGTCCGCAGACCCTTCATCCTCGCCCAGCCAGCTCCAAACTCCAACTTCGATGCGGTGAACGAGTGGCCCATGTGCAAAGTGCCGTTCATGTATGGGTAGGCCATGGTCGCCAGGTACTTCGGGTGCTTCTCCCGCAGCTCCTTCGGTGCGATGGAATGGAACGGCACCTCCTCCAAGCTCGGCGCATCTTGTTCGAAGATCTTGCTGTCGGCCCATTGTTTCTGGTATTTCTTCTCGCTGGCGATCAATGTGTCTCTCTTGTCGGTGTTTTCAATCTTCAGGGTGCCCTTCGGCGTCTCAGTCGGCGCGAGGGCCTTCTTGGTCGCTTCTACCGCCGCCATGGTTGCGTATGTTTGTCGAATGTGGAAGGAGCGTAGGCCGGCAGCCAGAGGCCGGAATGTGAGAGTCCGTAGGGGCGACGTGGTGAGTCACGAGACAAGGCTCATAATTTTGTTACGGCTAGCTATGACCGCTGCGAGCTCGCGCATTTAATAATGTTCCTGCAGTTTTGGAGTCGAGACACACCGCCTGCCAAAAGTCGTTGCTCTACCCTAAAGCCGACTCCTCCATCTTCACATGAAGATCGCGCCTTCCATTTCCGACAGCAATCACCATGGCTTCCGTTCTGGGCAGCCTGTTTAAGAAGGCCCCACAAGTCCCAGCCAATGCGATCAAGTTCCCATACAATGTCGCCAGCAATCCGTACCGCGCGAAGCGCACATGGCCGCCCGACTTCTCGATGCTGTCCGAGAAGCACAAGTTCCGCCTAGAACGACGGTATCGCAGGCGAACGAAGCTGAAATGGGCGCGACCTCAATGGGTCAAGTACACCAAGCTGGCTCAGTGGGGCACCATACTGTTTGTGGCAGTGTATGGGACGTTGTTTCTGGACTTGCGGAGTGAAGACGACAAGGCGATGGGTGTTGGGGACGAGACGGTATTTGATGGCGTCAGGAAGTGGTACAGAGAGCAACTTCAATCATTGGAAGGTGCTAGGGGCCAGAGCAAGAGAGAAGGGTGATGTCGACGAAATCCATTCGACGGCGAAGTCACCATGATATTTGGGACTATCGTGCGGGTGGGAGCAGTGAGGTGCCGACTGAGCGGGCAACGCGGGGCGCTGTCTGCAGCTTGGCCGGCAGCTCACTTCAGGCACAGCACACTCAAAGATAGTCTACTCCAGAGAACAGCCGTACGACCAAGCATCGAATGACCAGCCATGCCCCAAAAACCAACCATCGCCATCGCCGGCTTAGGCTGCGAGACATCGACCTTCACGCCTAGGAAGACTGAGGCCGATGCGTTCCATCCTAAATGCGGCCAAGATATCGTCAACAGCCATGCTTTCCTTCACACCGGCACCGCTCTGGGCGATGCTGCAATCTGGAAAGGTGCACTAACTGGGCATGCGCTCCCTGGCGGTATCGTCACTCGTGAGGCGTTCGAGGAGCTCAGTGCCGAGATTCTCAAGCGCTTGAGCGAGACCATCCGCGAATCTGGTCGTCTAGATGGCCTGTGGTACGACATTCATGGCGCCATGTGTGTAGAAGGTATCGATGACAGCGAGGCCGAGCTTCTACGACGAATCCGTAAGATCACTGGGCCGGACGTGCTGGTGTCGGCCTCAATGGATCTTCATGGAAATGTCTCGAGGGAGCTGGTACGGCTGGTTGATTTGATTACGGTTTATAGAACTGCGCCGCATATTGATGTCGTGGAGACGAGGGAGAGGGCTTGTAGGAATCTCGTTGATGTCTTGAATCTGCGGCGGGATGGAGAGGTGAACCGGCCGTTGAAGGCATGGATACCTATTCCCGTTCTTTTACCTGGGGAGCAGACATCCACGCGACTAGAGCCCGCCACGTCTTTATACCAACTCGTACCTGACGTGGAAGCCACGCCCGGAATCCTAGATGCAGGAATCTGGATCGGATACGCCTGGGCCGATGAACCGCGCAACCGCGCTGCAGTCGTAGTGACGGGATGGGATGAGAATGCGGTGGCGTCTGGTGCTGAGAAACTTGCTCGAGCATTTTGGAAGGCACATGAGGAGTTCAAGTTCGTGGCGCCAACGGGAACGCTGCGGGAGTGTCTTGATGAGGCTTTGAAGGTTGGGGAGGAGGAAAGACCTTATTTCATCTCTGACTCTGGCGATAATCCGACCGCCGGTGGATCGGGTGATGTGACATGGACTTTGCAGCGGCTTCTGGAGGACGAAAGGTTGAGGGGTGCTGAGGCGCCTAGCATATTCTACGCCAGTCTGCCTGTCGGCACCACTGCTATCAACACTTGCCTCGAAGCCGGCATCGACGGCACCGTAACCCTCCGTGACGTCGGCGCCTCAGTCGACAACCTCCATTCCGGCCCCCTCACCCTCCACGGCCGCATCCACAGCATCAAAATCGGCGACATCCACGCCCGCACCGAAGTCGTCCTCCAGCACTCCAACTCCAACCTCTTCATCATCCTCACCGAGCTGCGGAAACCTTACCATAAAGAATGCGATTTCTTGGACTTGAATCTGGATATTCGTGGAGGTGGGGCGGATGTGGTGGTGGTCAAGATTGGGTATTTGGAGCCGGATCTTTATGATATGCAGAAGGGCTGGATGTTGGCGTTGACGCCGGGGGGTGTGGATCAGGATTTGAGAAGGTTGGGGCATAGGAGGATTAGGAGGCCGATGTGGCCGTTTGATGAGGTTGGGGGGGAGGTGGATTTGGGGGCGAGGATGGTGGGTTGGGTAGGGGAGGAGGGGAAGGGGGAGGGACAGTGATCGTGGGTTCATGTGGGTTTTAAAGCAGTGAACAAGGTGTGTCGGGCGGACTGGGCATCCCGGCTGACGTACGTGCTGCGGAGCACGTCGATTAATCTCGAGGCTGTTTTCTAGTCGGCAGGACTGGAGCTGGCCTCTCCACGTACTCTTCACGTACTTTGTGCGCTTCCAACAGGTGCTGTCCTTATCGTCGTGCTGCAGAGCATTTCAATCCATCTTCTGGGGGGGATTTTTTTCAGCATTTACTGGAATCGTACTGTTTACACACTTCTGCATTACTTGTGCACTTCCAAAAGGCCTTGTCCTTATCGCCAAGCTCGATCACCTCAGACTCACGGCCTGTGTCGAAATGCATAGAATTATGGGTCATTACATATGTTGCAAACCGCTCTAGTCTCAGTGGTGAGCCAAAAAGGTGTGCAGTATGTGTGTCGTTCTTGACACGCGCCTCAAACTCGCCACCACCCATCAAGAGGTAGATGCCGCACATAACCGTCACAATGTACCCGCGGCTGGTGAACGTCTCTGGGTAAAGAGCTCTAAACTACTGTCCTGTGATGACACCGAAAGACGTGGCACAGCACCGCCGATCCGCCCGCGTCTTGCGTCGTCCGTGACGGTACGGGCTGCTGGCATGGAGAATTGCATTCCCGCGTAGTTCAAAACGGACGCCGAACTGCAGTACTTCACTCGCACCAAGTCATCAGAGCATTGGGGCAGCAGCCACCTCATCGAATACTGCATTACCAGTGTCAAGATGTGATGCCGTCAACCTATTAGCCCGTCAACCCGTCAAACACCTTGATCTATGGACCCGTCAACCATCAAGTCGTCAAAGTAGCGAACTGTCGAATTGACACATCAAATCATCAGGCCGTCAAATTATGGTGTCACCAGATCATCAAGTCATCGAGTCATCAAGTCACTACAAAGCAACTGCATCATATCACTAACCGACCGAACCATCACTGCCGTCACGCTGTCAACGCTGTCAACACCATCAGCGCCATTGATCTGTCAAAGCATCAAGGTGTCATGCCAACCCCTCAGACCATCAGGCCGTCAAATCACAGAGTCATAAAGTCGTGGAGTCATTACACAGCAAATCATCGTCCCTTGGACAATCACGCAAAGACAAGCCGTCAACTCCATCAGTGCCGCCAAAGCCGTCAGAAGCCATCAACGCCGTCAATGCCATCAAATTCGTCAACGCCGTCAACGCATCAACATCATCAAAGCATCAAATTGTCACATCAGCCCCTTACAACGTCAATCGGTCAAATCATGGTGTCATCAAGTCATTAAGTCATTATACATCAACCGCATCACAACATCAGCCTATCAAGAATCACTGAAGTCAAGCCGTCATTCCCATCAACGCCGTCAGAAGCCATCAACACCCTCAACGACGTCGACTCCATCAATTCCGTTAAATCCGTCCAATCCGTCAACTCCATCAATGCCGTCAACACCGTCAAAGCCGGCACCATGATGACTGATGCCATCACATGCGGAGTCTTCCCTCAGCCCCTCTTGCCACTGCTGCTCTCACCCTTCTTGCCACTGCTACTCTCGCCCTTCTTGCCACTGCTGCTCTCGCCCTTCTTCGGCTTCTTGGCAGCGGGCGCGGGAGGCGCGCCAGACGATAGCTGTCTAGGACTGACAGGAACCTGCGGCGGCTGCTGGTGCGTACTCCAACTGTCGTGAAGGCCATCAATGAAGCTGTGCCATTGACCAGGCCCCCAATCACGCGACTCGCTGGCCAGCTGGGGATCATCTGCGATGATCCTACCACACTCGGTAGGCTGCGGCATTGGAGTGGCGGTCGGACTCGGGCTCTTGGAAGCCTTGCGCTTGTTCATCAGCTGCTCAGCCACAGACCGGCCATATTCGCGTGGCTGGGGGTCGTAGACTGCCTCTCGGTTATACAGATCGTCAAGGTCCTCCCTAAATCGTATACCGCGAAGTCCAGCCTCTCGACTTTCGTGCCATTTGACCTGCGCTTCGGCCATTGCGAGCCGTGCCTCCAATGGCAGTCTTTCGTCCGGAGAAGGCGGCCGCGGGCCCGGCATGATCTCGATGGGAGTACGGCCGACTGCAGGATCTCGTCGTGCTTGCGAAGTTGTCTGCAACGAAGCTCGACTTGCAGGTCTGCTGGCAAGCGAGAATTGTTGCCCTGAGAGCTGGGCAGGAGAAGCTGTACGTGGAATGTTCAAAAATGGAGCTGGCGGTCTAGTCTGAGAGTACGTTCCAGAAGTTTGTCCTGGGCCGCCTGCAAAGTCGCTGCTGGACCCTCCACGCCGTGGTGCTGTGCCTCTCGATGGCTCCATGTACGCGTCGCTTGCACGAGAAGCCTGCCCCGCCTGCGGTGCTCCCATGGCAGAACTGCCAGAAGCTTGGCCGAAGCCTCCACTCCCGTACGCAGGGCCAGGCGCAGTACGTGTTGGGACGTTCGATGCGCCAGCTCTGGCAGGCTTGAGTGGCAAGAAGCTGCACTCCTTCCCCCGGACATGGCAATGCACGCATGGCGCCTTCATGCTGCATCTCAAATTTCGGTCTCGGCAATAGTTGCAAGGCATGAGATCCAAGCGGCTCCGCGGCTCATACTTATATCCCACCAAGCTGCACGATCTACCTCGAGCGAAGCAGTCCTGGCAAGGCACCCCGTATCCTCCACCTATACAGGCCTGTCTCCCGCATTCTGTACACTTGTTGGCGCCTTGAACCCCTTTCCACCCTAGCGGCGAGCCGCTCCACACGGCTTTTTCGCAGCCGCAATTACATGGTTCGATCAGCTCCGGGTAGCCATACCGGCAACCGTCACAATCGACGGCGTTCGTAACTTCATCATCGATAATGACGTGCTTGGACCATTGCGAATCGATCAGCGGCGGCTCGTGTATGTACGCATCGACTCCAGTGGCCAAGACTGCCTGAGGATGACCTATTTGGCTGCGATATGCCTGTAGATTTCGAGCTGCGGAGTCCTGACGCACAGTCTCCTCACATGCTGTTCGAGCTCGAGGTCTGTGCAGTTCGACGAGGTGGCCACAGGTGGCTACAGCTGCTTTGTAATGGCACATCTTAGCAGGAGAACTCCAGTTGACTTGCGGATATGAGCGAATCAATGTTCCATACATACCACCGTTCGACTTTTATCATTCTGAGATGTTTGCTCAGAGCGGCCGCTCGCCAGCGAGGCATCTCAGAACACCACGCACGAGGTCCAGCAGCGAGCCAACTCCATCGCATGAGCCTCTGACAAACATCAGCGGGCGCTGCTCGCAAGCTGCTCTTGACATAGCCTTATGTTGACAACAAAGAGCCGCCTGACGGTTCACTCGCGCGAGATGCACCCCACAGAGAGTCATGGGCATTGATCGCAAACAACAGCGCACCCGCATACCATGACAAGAAGTGGCAGGCGATTTGACCCGACCAGTGGGCGGTGATATCGTCATTCAGCACGGACATGCGGTGACGAGGATACTGGGAATGATCTGCCCGGCTGCCTCAAAACAGCCACAAACCAGTTTGTTTGCTTGAATGGCTGATGAAGCACAGCAAATCCATGGGAGCACCGAATGACAGGTGACAAGTGTCTTGCCGCGGTCAATGAATTATGGAGTGTATTGTCGAGCATTCCCTATCATACATCAATCAGCTATCAGTCGCCAAACAGTAACAGCAGCCTCAAGTGCCTGTCAACGACGCATCGATGTCTCAAAGACCGGCTCTGCAAGTGGTCGACGATTAGTCGCAAGTTCGATGGCAAAGAAAGCGGTCTGCTCTTGCTGCCATACAGTCTCGATTCTAAGCTCGTCGAACCAATCTGAGTACGTGCATGACTGCCTGTTCGTTCAACGTGGCTCAGTGGGATGCTCGCAATGCTCTACGGGGTATGCAGCAGACCGCTTCCGACTGCATCCATCTTCCTCGCCCTTCGGTTGTGCAAGACGTAAATCGACCATTGCAGACCGGCCATCACAATACCCGCAGAAACCATGATTATCATGGTTCGCAGGCCTTTGGAATAGTCTGGTGCGTCGTCTGCCCGGAAATATTGCGTACCAACCATCAGACCACACATCGCAGACATGACCCACATACTTCGAAGATTGTCAGCAAAGGAAGACACATTGTGTACAGGGTCACTCACGCAATCGAGATGCTCCTCTCTCGTGCGTCATGGCAATTGAGCTGCAACCAAGAATTATGGACTGGATGGTAGCCAACGGCAAAAGCGTTGATGGCTGTCCACATACCGAAGCGCGACCATTTGCCCGCGCCTGACTCCACTTGGCGTGCCACTATCAGTACGATAAGATAGCATGTCTGCGCCGCCATGACCGCAAAACCTCGCCGGTTGGTACGGTCGCTCATGAAGCCGAACAGGAAGACAACGGGCAGTGCAAGAAAGCCACCCACTGCCGCAAGGGCATTAGCTCTTATGCGCGAGAAGCCCAGTGATCTATGGCAAAGAGCACAGTCAGAAATCCATCAGCTGACTAGCTTGTGGCCATGACGATGGGTCTTACTTGATGATAGAGGGCGTGTAAGTGATCAGTGGTGACCATGTGGAGAAGACGGCAAAGGTAGAGATAAAATGCGGCCATCGTCTGTATGTGAAGACCGCGCTGCAAATGTCACGCATGCTGATTTTTGTGTCGAAGTCATTGTCCGGATCTTCGCAGAGCAGTCGCTTCTGTAGCACCTCAGCCTCTGTCTCGGTGAATTTGACGTACCCAGGCCCTAACAAAGGTCTTGGTGAATACGGGCTTCCAGGCAGACTGAACAGCATGAGAGCGGAGAACACGACGGTGAGGATACCTTCCACTTAAGTCGGAACAGCTAAATCAGCGGACGGGACAAAGACGCATTGTGAGATCGCAACTCACTCAGGAAGAGCCATTGCCAGCCTTGGAAATTCTGCGCGCCATGCAGCTCCAAGATCACGGACGCAAGCAACGGACTGATGGCGTTGGCCCCAAACATGCCGAAGAAGAATACGCTCACCCTTTTGGCACGCTCACGCCTTGTGTACCAGTTGCTGAGCGTATATATGGCGTTGGGGATGTAGCCGGCTTCCGCGAGGCCCAGGCATAGGCGTGAGACGAGGTAACCCGCACGGTTCTTGACGAAGATCTGCAATGTGGCGATCAGACCAAAAGCAAAGACCTGAGCTGGCTTCCATTTCCTTGGTCCAAATCGCTGCAGGAGCAGGTTCGTAGGTATCTCTAGAATCACGGTGCCCATGAACATGAACTGATTTCCCAAGTTGATTGTGTCCTGGTTCACACCAATGTCCTTGGCAAAGCCGCCCTATAGACCCAACGTAAGGAGTTGCTCTGAGAGATCAGGCGCATCGAAAGGTTGTTCCATACTGTGAGAGCGGAGGAGAGATTCGCCCGATCCAGGTGAAACAGAAAGAGGCCTGAAGCGAGGACGAGAAGGACTGATATGTCAATCCTGGTAGGCCTCCATCAGATCCGAGTCGCGGAGGAGTCTTCTGGTCACCTACTTTCTCCGTGCTTTCGCTTCGACTGCATCTTCACTTGTGATGGGTTCACATAGTTCTACGCTTGTTGTGAGCGTATTTTGCTTCAGTTCTTCCACGCTGGTGGCCGCCCAGCCGTTTTCTGACTCGCTGTGAGACCTCTGTCGCTGTACTTCGCAAGCCATGATATTTCTGAGTCGACATTATGACGGTTGCTGTAAATGCCTGAATAAAATATCGACGACCATGATGGTCATACTAGATGCGGAAGAGCCGGTCAACGCCAAGTCTTGCGTGATCTTCAAACTTGCGTGCACCGCAAATCATGTTCGCAGCCTTATCGATGGCGTGCCTTTGTAGCAACCACTTTCCATGCACGATTCAACCTAACCTCCAGATACAAAGCTACTTCGACTTTTGGATCGCTATAGAAAGAATGGATGTGTGACCAACATCCACCGCCACATCTGCGTGGCAAACACCACAGGAATTCGACATGGCATCCACGAAACGAGTAGCCGTCATTGGGGCGGGTCCAGCAGGACTGATTGCGCTCGATGCGTTGATGAGAGAGAAGTGTTTTGATTTGGTCAGGGTTTTCGAGAGAAAAAGCGGTCCGGGCGGTTGCTGGTGGGGCGCATACCCGCGTGTTCTAAATTCAATGAGCGATATTGACAATGAGCAGGGCTGCAGACGACGAGCCGCCCCCTACGATATCCAGTCTCTCCGATCTTGCGTCGCGGAAAGCGGACGATGCTTTGACACCACCAGCGGCCCTTCCAACCCTGGTGCCGCATTCGGAAAAGCACCGTTTCGATGAAGCGACGGTTTATCCATACCTGGAGACGAATGTAGTAGCTCAGGCTATGGAGTTCTCAGAGGAGCCATTTCCAGGTGAAGTGAGTGATCTTTCCAAAGGTCTGTACGGACCTGGGTCGCCTTTTCGCCACTGGCAATCTGTTCGGAGGTATGTCGAGAGCCTAGTCCATCGACGAGGCTACGACGACCTCGTTTCGTACGACACTTTTGTCGAGCAAGTGGTGAAGACTGGATCCTGCTGGACCGTGTGGCTTCGAAGAGCAGGCGCTGTATACGACTACTGGTGGAAAGAAGAATTCGACGCCGTCATCGTGGCTAATGGCCACTTCAACGTTCCGTTCATTCCTGCGATCGAGGGTCTCGACCAATTGGAAAAGTCCAGACCTGGCAGCGTGATACATAGCAAGCACTTCCGTGGCCGCGACATGTATCGAGACAAGCGAGTTGTGGTCGTCGGAGCCTCTGTGTCGGCAGCAGATATTGCTTTTGACTTGACCAGCGTAGCGAAGAACCCAGTGCATGCTGTGGTCATAAATCATACACCAAACCTATACTTCGGCGATGAAGCATTCAACCATCCTTGCATTCAAAAGCAAACGTCTCTGGTCAAGGTAGTCGGACGGAGAGCGTTCTTTCAGGACGGCACATGCGTTGACGACGTCGATCACTTCATCTTTGGCACCGGCTATACCTGGACGTTGCCCTTCTTGCCGTCTGTCCCCGTTCGCAATAACAGGGTTCCGGATCTGTACCAGCATGTTGTTTGGCAACACGACCCAACGCTGTTGTTCGTAGGAGCTGTCGGCGCGGGCCTGACGTTCAAGATCTTCGAGTGGCAAGCTGTGTATGCTGCTCGTCTGCTCGCTGGACGCGGTACGCTGCCGTCTTTGGAAGAGAGGGTGCAGTGGGAGAAAGATAGGATCAGCAAACGGGGAGGTATGTCATGACCTGCTATGACTATTCGTCGACTGTGCGAATGCTGATGCTTACTATTTTACAGATGGACCCAAATTCGCTATGGTATACCCTGACTTCGAGGAGTATTTCGAGACCCTGCGAACACTCGCTGGTAACGGAGGCGGCATTGGGAGACAGCTTCCAAAGTTTCGACGGGAATGGTTTCGCGACTTCATGGACGGTCATGAGTTGCGCAAACACATGTGGAAGCGTCTGAATGCCGAGGCCAGGAAGCAAAGACAAAACCAAGCGAAGGTCCATGCAAGGCTGTAGTCAGGTTTCATGCAAATTGTAGACAGACGGCCGCGCATCCTGTGCAAATATTAGATGTTACATCTATACAAAACTTATTCTTAGCTTTCTCGGCTCTCGCGAATCATGTTACGCAAAGCCAGATGATGAGACTCATGCATAGGCTGCAAGCAAGGGCAGCCCAAGGCTTGCCCATAGATCGCCCACGGCCACCAGACTTGCTTGTTGTTGTCACTGCAGTCCTGGCGGAGTCGCTGGTCTGTCTGGAGGCAGATGCTGGTGTCGTTGCTTTGCCGGATACCAAGCTTGTCGTTGGACGCAGCGTCTGAGTCGAGCCATCAACGACCACCAGACCGCCTGTGAAACCGACCGAGATCGTTTGGCCATCGACGACCACTGTACCGCCTGTGGACGCGACAGAGATAGTTTGGTGGTCGACCGTAGTGATCAAGCCATTACTAAGTGTGATAGTCTCGCTTTGGTCTTCCAGGAGCGTCACCCCAGCAGATTCTACGACAGTGAATTGGTGACCAGAAGCGGTCACGACAGTCTTGCTTGCTGTGGCTTTAAACACAGCCGCACTTTCAAGAAGCGTGGTGGACGTTCCATCAACCACAACTCCTGAACCACCAGACAGCGCAACGATCGTCTCTCCTGCAAACGTTGCAGTCTGGGAAGCGCTGAGCGTGAGCGTTGAAATGGCATCTTCAATGATGACAGAGCCATCAGACTGAAGAGCTGTGAAGAGCTGTCGGTCCGCGGTCGCGGTCGTTTGAGAATGTTGACTGGGAGTCGTAAGGGAGACTGTAGACGCTGCATTGACTACGACAGCACTGCCGGCGGTAGGTGCAGATATCGTCTGACCATCAAAGACAGCCACTTCTCCAGCAATTAATGTCGTTGTCATGCTAGCATCTGCCAGGATAATGCCAGAAGAGCCATAGACACTGATTGCCGTCATCGTTTGCCCATTCGCGGTGATGACGGCTTGCACGGTCTGTTCAGTTCTACCGAGGGAAGCCGTTGAGGCTCCATTGATCACCACAGCGTTGGTCCCTGACAAGGCAGAAATAGTCTGGCCCTCAAATGTGGCAACTCTACCCATAGATACAGTGGCCGTGGTGGTGCTGTCTTCAAGCAGGACAACACTTCCGGACGCCTTGGCAGTAAACTCATGGCCATTGGTGTAGACAACAGTCTGCATCGTCAATTCTGTCGGCTCTGAGGTCTTGCTGACGAGCTGTACTGTCGAGCTTCCACCAACAACGACCCCAAGCATGTCGGTCGCTGCACTGATCTCTTGGCCGTCAAATACGCCCACGCTACCCGCTCGTAAGGTGATAGTTGAGGAGCTATCGTGCACCAACATTCCACCTTCGGCTTGAGATATAGTAACAACTTGACCACCTGCTGTGACAGTGGCCGCGGCAGCTTCCGCCTGCTGGTCAGTCTCCGTCAAGGCGCTGGCTCCAGTGCTGCCTCCGTCAGATGAGAAGCTCAATGTGGAGGAGCCGCCCACGACCACACCGCTGCCGTCCGACTGCACGCTGATGGATTGGCCGCCTAGGACGACCGCACTCCCAGCTGCGACCTGCGTAGTTGTGGACCCGACAGCAAACTCGACACTGCTTCCACTCTGCACGGCACTAATTACTTGGCCTGCAGCAGACAATGCCAAGCTCTTAGCAGCTGTAGTATCCTGCGGACTGACAAAGTCCACAGTGCTACCTCCAACGACTAAGCCAGAAGAACCCAAGCTGACAGTTGCAGTGCCGACAGTAATTGGATCCGCGCCCAAAGTAATCCCTTGAGACCCGACAGAAGCTACGCTTCCACTTTCCGCCACCGTGTATGCTGATCCGGCGATACTGATCACAGTCTGCGACGACAATGCGCCGGGATCTGCAGTAGATGCAACGTAGGTGGAGGTCTGTCCTGACACCTGACTCTCCTCAGTCTTTCCTGCGTCGTCTGAAGTTTTCGTCGTCTCTGGTGCTGTCGCAGCGCTCGTGGCATCTGCCAACAAGGAGACAAGCACACCTCCCGGGTCTTGACTCGATAACCTGGTGGTCTGCTCCGCAGAAGTCGCACCGGCTGCAGATGTCGTGGTCGAGGCCTGTTGATCATTGCTACCTGCAGAACTTATGGTTGAGGCTTGCTGGTCATTGCTACTCTCTTCGGAGGTTGAAGCTTGATCATCATCACTCGTGGAAGCTGACGAAGTGGATGGGTCAGCCGCGTGAGGTGTACTCGGACCATCTTCTGTAGCGCTCGACACAGATTTGTGGGTTGTGGACGGATCCGTGCTTGATGCCTGAGACGAAGAGGAGGCCCGAGCTTGCGTAGATGCAGTCTGCGAAACGAAAGTAGCAGTTGTAGTCGTGCTACTAGCGAAAGAGCTCTTAATGCTACTCGATGGCTGTGCTGCAGTGGTCGTCGTGCTCTTAGCCGTCGGCGTCGTGACACCAGCTTCACTCGCTACAGGCTCCAAAGGAATTGGCGGATCCCAGATCCCGTCGACGTACAATACGCAGTCGCTCCATAATGCGCTCAGGCTCCTAAGCTGCGCAGGTACAGACAGGAATGGAGAGTAAGAGGCGTCAGTGATGGTAGAGCACGCATCATATACCTATGTAGAAAAATCGTGTTAGCCTTGGACACATGCAGCTCGTCCCGCAATACTCACACATCCAGCCTGTCCCCGGTATGCATCAGCCGGGACTGGTCCGACAAAGTCGGCATAGTCGACAGGATATATGCCTGCCATGGTGTATGTCCTGGGCCCATCATGGCAGGTCGTGCAGTTGGTGTACTGCTTGAATCGTATGCTCGATACATCTTCCGGCAACATCGCAACTACCGTACTTAGACTTCCATCATCGCCGCCACCACAGTATTCGTGCCCGTAGGTCGCAACGACGCCATCGAATGAGAGATACACCGTAGGTGATGTATAGGTTTGGTTGCCGATGACTTTCGTATTAGGATATCCAGGCCTGGTCGGGGTTGCAGTCACGTAACTGTGATTCGCAGCGCATTCGTTGCCGATCAGCGTCGGAGGCCAGTACAGCATCTGCACCTGGTTCGCCGCAATCGTACATGAAGAGCAGCATTCCGCGCAGCTTGTAGTCACGGTACCGTAGTCGCATGCAGGGAGCTGTGCATAGGAGGTGACGAGCGTTGTGGCCGTGTCCTCCTTCGCAGCCGCAGACGTATAAGAGCTGTAAAGGCTAGCACAGTCGGCTGCATTGATAGTGCAGTCGGGCTTCGCTACCGTCGTGAAGTTGTCCGTTGTCCGTATCAGATCGCTCCCCGTGAAGACATATGTGTGATAAGTGAGGTAGTCAGCCGATGCGATGCTGACGGACCCGCCTAATACATGGGGGACTCCATCGCAAAGAGTGGTGGTCGAGGCTCCAGTGTAGGAAGAGTAATCTGTTCCGGTCATTATGGTTGTAGAAGTATAAGTGGTGTATACGGTGTACTCTGATCTGGAGGACTCCGAGGCGGAACTCCACGAAAGCAGAAGAGCATTGCAACTGCTTGCATAGTCCAGTCCTGAGCCAGTGGATGCAATCGATGATATATTGGAGGTCGTTATATTCGAGTTGCTTGCACTGATTGAGACGTTGGCCGTGGTGTGCAAGGTAGAAGAGCCCGTTGATACGTTTGCGTTGTCGATCGCAGCCGCGGGTATCGACGAACTTGACTGATATGCTGTTGGGCTTGTCGAAGAAGAAGCTGAAGCGTTCGTCCCATGTGATAGTGTTTGCGCATCTGTAGTGCCAGTCGTAGTGGACGCAGAGGTCATTGATCGGCTTAGTAGGGATGATGAGTTTCCAGAGGCTTGTAGACTGCTTTCAGATACTTGACTCGTACTTGAGCTCGCCACTCCATTCAGTCCAGCTAATATATAAGCTCCTAATCCAGGACTGGTGCTCGTCCTCGATTGAGAATCTGTCGAGTTCGTTGTGATAACATTAGTCTTGCTCGAGGATAAAGATGACGACGGCTCAGCAGTCGACGAAGCACTGGCGAAGCCGATAGTCTGCAGCACGGAACCTGTCGAAGTGCTTGCTAAAGAAGTCGAGTCCACAAAAAAGTGCGAACTGCTCGCACTCCTCGACGAGGTCGCATTCCCGAAGAACGTGCTACCATTCGTAGTGTTAGTATAGGAGGCAGCAAGAGAACCTCCACAAACTTCAAGCACAACCAGTACAGTCAATATCCTCGGTGTAACCATGTTTTCGGCGCAGACTGACGATGCAGCCAAGAAACTCGAGGAGGATCAAGAAACGGGCGTACATGAAAGAAAATACAAGCTAGGAGACGGATGCGATGCACATGTCAGCTAACAGTAGGTCACCCAACCGAACCAGTCTGCCTAAGTGCTCTGTTCAGCCGCATGCTATTTGGGGGCGGATTAATATAGTATGCATAGCAGTTGGCTGATTGGACTGGGACCGTGTGCAGTATGCCATGCCAATGTTAACCGAGACGTCGCTGTCTGCTCGATCCAGGACGTTGCACCGAGCGCGCACAATCAGGGCGAGTCCTTTTGGAAGACATAGATGCAGCTGAGATCCTTCTTGTAATGTGCAGAGGTCCAAGGCTCGCATACCAGAACCCTGCCGCACATACTATGCTGTGCAGCCAAGCCTAGCAAGCTGATTCGCTTACGATATTGCTCTCCGCAAACCGCAGGGGTCAGGTCAGGTTCCAGATCGTAGGGAACGCACGGGGCTGGAAGTGCGGCAGATCCTGGTGCGACCATATTGATTACACAATAGTGGTTGCTCGTCCGATACGGCACGTTCCAGTCGATTGGCCTTGGAGGCAGACAGCTATATTGTTCTCGCCTATACACATGGCGACGCGAACAGTGTGCACTCGCCATAGATGCTATGAACGCTCTCGAGATGCCTCTTCAGTATTGCTACACTTTAATGCTTTTCTGGTACATCTTCTGCTTCAAAGGGAACCTAAGACAGGCTCGCAAATCTAGCCCATCACCATGCCCTTAAGGCCAGCCATGTCGCCTTCTTTGGCTGCGATCTCAAAGTACGAGTAGATAATCCTGTACATCAGTTAGCAATCCGCTTCCTCACGCACGGAAAATAAGGCATGCGACTTACGTGACAGCCATCAAAATACCAGTTCCTGAGCCTAGTGCACCCATCAAATCGCTCGTGATTGACAGAACACCAATGCAGGCACCACCAAAAGCCGCGGCGGTCGGAATGACGCGCTTGAGCTCGCGGTACATAGACTCATCACGATGTCCAGCCATCACCAAACCCTGCTCCTTCAACTGCTTCGCAACATCTCTTGGGCTCGAACCAGAGACCTCAATCCAAGTCTTACTGAAAGCCGCACAGGCAATGACCATATACGCCGTGAAGATAGCGGTATGTAGCGGGTCGAGAAGCGCATCCTTGAGGTTGAGTGGTGGGCTCATGTAGTAGACAAGACCAGAGGCAGGCAGAACCTGAGCAGTGCCCTCACGCGCTTCCCAAACGCCAATCATGCGAACGAGGAGGTTGTCGGGAAGCTTGTTGTAGAGCATTTGCGAAACGAGGAAGACATTGGACGAGAGCGCGGACTGGAGCATGATGGGCATGTTCGAGGTGTAGAAGAGGCGGACAGGGTAGGAGCCGCGCATGCCGCGTTGGCGGGAGGACTTGACAGGAATCTCGACGCGGAAGCCTGCGAGTCTAGTCAGTGCGATTCTTGGTTGAAGCCTGGAATGTAGCATACCCTGCAGGTAGATGACAACTGAGAAGACAATCACAGTCGAGATCAAGTTGGTGATGTTGGGCAGGTTCTGCCTGTAGAAAGCCTCGCGAAGCGCCAGCTGCTTGTTGGGCCAGGTCCAGAGGAGGTGAACAAGCGCAATTACTGCACCCTCGAACTGCGGGCCACGGCCAGTGTTGATGGTGGTGGGCGAGAATGCGCGCCAGACGATAGACTCGCAGATGTTGGTCGCAATGAAGAGCGAAATACCAGAGCCCAGACCATAGCCCTTCTGCAGCAGCTCATCAAGCAGAATGACGATCAAAGCGGCAGTCAAAAGCTGGACAACCAAAAGCACACAGATACCCGCGCCGAGGTCGGCTGGTGGGCCATACAGACCGGTGAGCACGTACACGCAAGCTTGACCGAAGGAGAGGATGATAGCGAGGAGCTTCTGGGCGGTCTGGTAGAGCTCGCGGTCGGACTTGAGGTCGAGGTTGACGTCGATGAGGTGAGTGCCGGCCAGCAGCTGGAAAACCATGCCGGAGGAGATGATGGGAGTGATACCCAGCTCCATCAGTGTACCTCGATTACTAGCCATCATCATACGCAGCCAATATAGCGGGTCAGAGGTGTCTAGATATCCATATCAGTCCCACTGTCGCGTGCTCTTTCTTTTAAATTTATTGACGAACCAGAGGAGACGATGCCGTAGAGAGGCATCTGGCTCATGACCAGGAAGATGATGAGGGTCACGCTCGTCCATACTATCCGTTGCTGGAAGGGGACTTTGGTCTCTGGGACTTGGACTTCGGGGATGAGAGGCGTGAACTGCGAAGTCAAGCATTCAGTGCATGTCTCAGAGCAAACGGATCCTGCGAACTCACAGGCTTCACCAAGTCGAGGAAGCGGAGGCCAGACATGATGGGCTCGCGCTCGCTGAAGGAGTGTGTTAGATGAGAAAGGAAAGGGAGAAATGTGCGTGCCGCTTCACTTGAGTGCTCGTCAAGTCTTGTACTTCAATGCAGCCAGGTGTCAGTCGCCCTAGCTCCATTTTCCCTAAGGGGCCCAGCTCCGCCCGCGAAATGCCTGGCTGCATCACAGCTTCGGAGCAACAGACGGACCGACGCAACGCCAAGATTTGACGATCGGTGCACCATCCATTTTGCTCCGCGCTTGCTCGCTTGCGACTTGAAGACTTTCTCTCTGCAGCGAGGACACCACTCGACGACGACGACGACGACACACACACATCGCCGCCGACAACATGTCTCACAGGAAGTTCGAAGCGCCTCGCCACGGCTCATTGGCTTTCCTGCCCAGGAAGCGTGCTGCCCGTCACCGAGGAAAGGTGGGCATTAATCAAAAAGAGCATTGGGGATGGATGAGAAAGTGATGCTGATACTCATTTCTAACCAACAGGTCAAGTCCTTCCCCAAGGATGACCAGAAAAAGGCCTGCCACTTGACGGCGGCCATGGGCTACAAGGCGGGCATGACCACCATCGTGCGCGACCTGGACCGCCCCGGTGCCAAGCTACACAAGAAGGAGATCGTCGAGGCGGCCACCGTCATCGAAACTCCTCCGGTACGAGATATGGCGCCAATACCATTCATGGCATGCGCTGATCCGTACTTTCTACTTACAGATGGTCGTTGTCGGCCTGGTTGGCTACATCGAGACCCCCCGCGGCCTGCGCTCGTTGACCTCTGTGTGGGCTGAGCATCTTTCCGACGAGCTCAAGAGGCGCTTCTACAAGAACTGGTACAAGAGCAAGAAGAAGGCCTTCACCAAGTACGCCAAGAAGCACGCCGAGGAGAGCGGCAAGAACATCACCCGCGACCTCGAGCGCATCAAGAAGTACTGCACCGTCGTCCGCGTCCTCGCCCACACCCAGCTCAGCAAGACCCCGCTCAAGCAGAAGAAGGCGCACTTGATGGAGATCCAGGTCAACGGTGGCTCCATCGCCGACAAGGTCGACTTCGGCCACGGCCTCTTCGAGAAGCCCGTCGAGATCGACACCATCTTCGAGCAGGACGAGATGATCGACGCCATTGCCGTCACCAAAGGTCACGGCTTCCAGGGTGTCACCAGCAGATGGGGTACCAAGAAGCTCCCGCGCAAGACGCACAAGGGTCTGCGCAAGGTTGCTTGTATCGGTGCTTGGCATCCGTCCCACGTCCAGTGGACCGTCGCTCGTGCCGGTCAGATGGGCTACCACCACCGTACTTCGGTCAACCACAAGATCTACCGCATTGGCAAGGGCACTGACGAGGGTAACGCGTCTACCGACTTTGACGTCAGCAAGAAGCAGATCACTCCGTACGTCTTTGTATTCTCAAGCTGCTCTGCGATACATGCTAACATCGTCCCAGTCTCGGTGGCTTCGTCCGCTACGGCGAGGTCAAGAACGACTTCGTCCTCCTCAAGGGCTCCGTCCCGGGTGTCAAGAAGCGGGTCATCACCCTCCGCAAGTCCATGTTCGTCCACACCAGCCGCCGTGCGCTCGAGAAGGTCGAGCTCAAGTGGATCGACACCTCCAGCAAGTTCGGTCACGGTGCATACCAGACGCCGGCCGAGAAGAAGCAGTTCTTGGGTACGCTCAAGAAGGACCTCATCGAGAAGGTCTAAGTGTATTTCTTCTTACTTGCTGGGCATGGCAAAATGGGATGATGGCGATTTGGCGTGGCGTTTCATGGCCTGGACCGGCCTGTATGGTTAGACAGCGGCCGGCTTCAAGGGCTTGTGGGTAGCATTGAATGATTACGCATGCCTGATCGTCCCAATATTTCTCATTGTGCTCGTTGCATTAACGTATACAATACTTCCACTCGTCAAGGATGCCACTTCGTCCGTTTGGATGTAAGCCTGGCTTTTATATCTCCTCTGCACACACCATTTGCGCTCCAAGACACGTAGATCATGTCATCATGCCATTCAATTTGCAGCTACACAATGACCCTCTCACGACATCTCCGTTGTTGCGTTCCTACATACTGTCAAACCCGGTGCCAAAGACGATGTAACCCAAACCCTAACCCCAATGCTAATGTCGATCTGGCTACACAGACTTCAATTTTCCAGCAACGCTACACTCGTCATACCACTCAACGCGCTCCACACAATGCCTCCAAGCTGTTCTACCTGCCAGCCATCTTTGAAGAAACCCGTCTAGCATCAGCCCGACCGGTGCATGCGCAGCGTAGATCTTGATATCCGTTTTCACATGCTCGGCAATATTTCGGCCTTGTCAACGATACCGAGTGATTTTCTGGCATTCTTGACCTATCGATCGTTCGACTGATCATGAGGGTCTGACCACCTTTCAAGAGCTGGAGATTTGCTTCGAGTCCGGATTGATCGGGTCGCTGAGCGATGCCCGGAAAGCAAAAATGGCATATGATGTTTGTCGTTGGGTTACTACCTAGGCACTCGAATGGCAGATCGGATACTGGTATTTGCTCTACTCGCTCGCAGTCACGAAAATCAGAGACCATGCACTGTAACATAGAAGGGCACTCTGGGCCACACGGCGATTGGATCACTCGGCTTGGGGATGCTGATGCCCCCTTCTCTGATCTCATTCATACATCTTGATCATTTGATCATACAGACCCGTCACCATCTACCTGCAGCGCCTTTGCGGACCCCTATCGTACAAGCCCCGACCGTCTCCAGGCGGTGTTTCATGAGTTGCCTTGGTGAGTGCGGCGTGGCTGGGGCGTCAGCGCAATAGCCCCACCGCCGTCTCCTTAGCTGCGCAGCACTCTGCTGTCATCTTTCTCAGGGTTGCCAATCATGTCCTGAGAGTAGTTTGTAGCTTTTTGCCACCTGCCTCCATCTCAGATCGATCCTCGTATCTCGTCACTCGTAGATGTCGTATCCAAGCCAACTTGCTGTCCCAGAAGGCTTCAGTCCCAGCGTACTACAAAGTGTCAGCGCCGGGGCAGGGTAGTCTGTGGTGAGACTACACTTACCTTGTCATGCATTTGTTACAAAAGTGTTTCATTTCAGTCTCTCGCGCCGCTCAGACGGGCTCGCTGCTCATCGGACTAGGCAGTGTGCTTTGAGTCATGTTATACTGCGCGTAGTTCTTCGCCGGCCGCCTGTCGCCATGACCGTAGCTCTGATTGTAGTAGTCCTCGCGCTGCTGCTCGGCAAATGGTGAACGGTAGCCGTAGATTGCAGCGATGGTCTCCTGATTGCGGTGGCGCACTTCAGCTAAGTATGGTGCTTGCTCCATGCGACGCTCTTGGTATTCGCGCTGCTCGTTGCCGCCAGCTCTGCGGGTATGTAAGAAGATGACTGAGCCGACGATGGCGACGCCGGCGCCTGCCAGTACGATACAGAGTACGACGACTGCCGAAGGATTCATATTGGGTGTGACTGTTGATCGAGTCCAATGAGAAGGAAAAGGTGTTTTAAGTTTGCCCTTCAAGCTGCTGCTAGATGTTTGCTGCCTGCAGTAGTGGAGGTGTTCGCAGTGAATGATGGAAGTGAGTGCCTTACCGAAAGCTGTGCTGCTGCAGGGCAGAGGTGCACATGTAAGCTGCGAGTCTGGCACCGCTCGTGGTACAAAGTACCGGAAGCTCGGGAAGGTGCTCAAGGTGGTCTGAAAGGAGCTGTGCGCAGGAAGGCTTGCGTGATCCTTTTGCACAAGGCAACCTTGACGCTCGAGTGCCCCACATCTCGTGACGGGTGCATCCTGAATGGACAGACGGACATCGGATCCTGACGACTGTTCTTGAGCGTTGCGTGTATTACGTGGCTGACGTTATGCGTCAAACATTCGTGCCAGTCTTGTGCACGCGGTCGGCGGCTTTACATGGATCCGCTTGGTGATGGATGCTCCCGTCGCCATGTGTCAAGCGTCGAACGTCGCAACACAAGCGAGGACAGAAAGAGAAGGCACGAGAACTGTGGGCTTGGCGGTTGTGAGAACGATCGCGGATATTTCAGACCAACGCGCCGAGGCTCCCGATGACATGGATTTCTCGTGATGATCGCGTGTTCGCTCCAAGGCCAGTCTTTTCTCACACCAAAGACGCGACCACTTCCTTCGGATTTGGCAGGCCATGGTCGCTTTTTACAGCGTCATCAGGAATCGAGAAGTCATCAGAACCATGCCGTCAAACAGAGATGCGGACATTCGCCGGGCCTTGCGCCAAAGCACAACCGGCCACTTAGCCAGCTGTTTACGCGTCGTCCTCTGAAGAGAGCAATAGCATGGCCGGCAGCATGAAGGCATTTCCTCGCAGATATTGAAGAAACCCAAGCCGTTTCGACAGGAAGACGTCCTCCTTCCACGTGCGAGAGGCCCTGCATCTGCCTTCGCGCCGCTCCGAGGACGCGCCTATTCTGCGTAGTTCTACCCCTCTTCTTGGGTCTAAGATCAGCTTCCAAAACTGCGGCGTAGCTATGGCTCGAGGCCGAACGTCCTCTACTGCAATGGGCATCTCACCGTCGCCCTAAAGACACGAGCGGTCTACATAAGGCTCTCAGCTCCAATCCACTTGCCTGCAGCTGCGCTGCGTACGCCTACATAGCCATTTGCGATATGTTGGCTCAGTAGCCGTCTGGCGCACTTTTCCTCTCGCCCGTCTAAGAAGAGGGGCGCGGCTTGCTTTCCGTCTGTCACATCTCTGACAGTTTGAGAAAGCTCACAAGAGAGTTCAGTCTGTTCACCAGAGTGCATCAATTCCGCACTCTTGGGTCAGGTGCACATGAACTCTGCTGCTGATCCTTTACTGTCATGAAGCTCATATGAAACACGTCTCCGGACTGATCACGCTTCTGCCGGGTAGTCTTTGTTCGCCTACCCAACAACATTCAAGCAGGGCGCATCATCCAGCATGACAGAATACGACTACATCATCTGTGGTGGGTGACAATGTACTCGTACAGCTGAGGACTGCTCCTAACCAGACGAACCCAATTCAGGAGGCGGTACAGCCGGCTGCGTGCTCGCCGCCAGACTTGCGGATGAGACCGACGCCCGTGTTCTGGTGATAGAAGCTGGCGCCCATAACAAGGATTTGGAGAATGTGCATATGGTCTGTGCTTCATACTTAGCTGGGTTCTGAAGACATCCACTGACCTTGTCTCCATCACTTTTCAGGTGGGCGGTTGGTCGAAGAACTTCGATGGACCCGAAGACTGGAATCTCGAGACCGTCCCACAGAAGCACGCCAACAATCGCAAGGTCAAACTCAGCCGTGGCCGGTTCCTTGGCGGGTCATCTGGTGTCAATGGCACGCTCTGCATCCGTGGAAACCACCAGGACTTTGACGACTGGAATCTGGACGGTTGGTCTGGCGAAGAGTTCTTCGCTGCTATGCGCAAGGCCGAGACCTTCAGAAACAAGCCTTGGTTCACGCCTGCGCCCAATGCTCACGGCACGGATGGTCCGCTCAACATTGAGCCGCATGATCTGGCACCGATATCTGAGTTGATCATGGAATCGTATAAGTCCGCCGGCTTACCGTACAACGCCGACATGTTCACCACAGGCGAGACTCCTCATGGCTGCGGACATGCTCCTCGTACCCATTACAAAGGCTTAAGGACGACTGCTGCTGATTTCGTGACTAATGAGCAACATCGGGACAACATCGAACTTTTGGTTAACACTGTTGTTGATAAGGTGAACTTTGA
Organism: Teratosphaeria zuluensis; assembly: GCA_007113905.1. NCBI lineage: Eukaryota > Fungi > Ascomycota > Dothideomycetes > Mycosphaerellales > Teratosphaeriaceae > Teratosphaeria > Teratosphaeria zuluensis. Next base: position 452,587 of record VCMQ01000023.1, read on the forward strand.
TCATGGGTCCGATATGCCTCGCGCAGTCAGCGTAGATGTGGTGGGCCCTGACGGCACGCGAGAGACTGTCAAGGCGAAGCGGGAGATCATAATCACTGGTGGATCCTATTGCACTCCGCCAATTTTGATGCGAAGTGGAATTGGGCCTCGCGAAGAGCTGGAAAAGCACGGCATTGATGTGCTTGTCGAGTCGCCTGGCGTTGGGTCTAACTTGATGGACCATTTAATTGTTTTCGCATTCTATGAGGTTGCCAAAGATGGCTTGACGACCGACTACAAGGTCTATCACGGCGATGCACTTGCGTCAACTTACGCGCAATGGAAGAACGAGAAAAGTGGTTTCCTGACTACAGTAAGACGTCCGCTTATGATCCTCACTCTGCACAATCTCACACTGGAATAGTTCCCGTTCGGCAGCTTTGCATTTGCCCGTCTGGACGAACGCCTGAAAGATGATCCTATCTACCAAAAAGCACTCCAGAGCGCTCCGCAAGGCCGTGACCCAATGAACCTGACGCCAAAGCAGCCTAACATTGAGTTCTGGTGAGTCAACGATGACGGGAAGGATGCTTGGTGCCTGCCATGTTCACTAAACCTTTGTCAGGAACACCGAATGCTATGGTGGACCCAAGCAGTATACTGATTTTCCAATCGACAATCGTCACACCTTCGCCATGATCACAGAACTATTTTCACCCAGATCGAGAGGCACAGTAACCCTGAAATCGAAAGACCCACATGACAATCCAATCATTGATCCCAACTACCTTGCCGACGAGCTCGACCTTCTTTACCTCTCCGAAGGCGTACGCATGGGCAATGAAATCGTGATGCAAGGCTCCGGCACTAAAGACGTAATTAAAGGCTCGTGGCCGGCAGAGCTCAATCACCACAAGAATACCACACGTCATGACTGGATCGAGCATGTAAAGAAAGAGGCAACCACTTGCTATCACCCGGCGGGTACTGCAAAGATGGGCAAAGATGGCGATCGATTTGCGGTTTTGGACGAGAGGCTGCGCGTTCGAGGTGTGCAGGGTCTGAGGGTGGCCGATTGCTCAGCGATGCCGACACTGCACCAAGGGCACACGCAGATGCCTGCTTATGGCATTGGAGAGCGGTGTGCAGATTTCATTGAGCAGGAAAGAGGTTTGGCTAATGGTCATGCGAAAGGCATAATGCTTGAGAAGGTCGATAGTGTGATGGATTAGGTGGGTCAAGATGAGCAAATTGGGCACAGAGAGTGCTGATCTTCTCGGGAGGTGAGAACGCTCCAAGCAGCCATGCTGTACATAAAAGGCACAGCCCTTGAAATGTGACTGCTTGCTAACTCCGGCTTGCCTGGTGCTGGCTGTGTGACAAAGCTGGATAGCACCGCGAGACGTTTTGACCGACTCTAAGAATACTATCTTCAGCATATTAGCAAGTTGGATCTGAGCGTATGCAGTACTAATGATGCATTTCAAACTGACTTGCACTTCATTGGGCCCCAAACTCTGTCCCCGGCATGGAGGACAGTTCGAAACCACCGAACCGCGACGAGGAAACCTTGCCCACAACTTGCACACATACCACATAGCACCACCAACTCAAATGGCCCCTCTTCTGCCTGGCTGCCAGCACACCGTCATGCTGTTTGAGTGTTCTTAAGCGAATTTGCACTTTTGATCTACTGCCTGCACAAACAAGTCTCGTGAGTACTGACGATAGCAGCTTGTCGTTCCCTGGCACTGACTCTCTGATACAAGGGTCTGGCACTCTGATACAACTTAGATGCACATCTAATGCCGTCATCTGGTTTTGACGTACTACATAAAAAGCCAACCGTCTTGAGGTCCATGGTTTGACGCATCAACAACGCCGAATGCGACTTTGCCTTCGATCATCGTCCAAATCGAGCAACAATGCATACCTACTTCACCATAACAATCACCGTACTCACTCTCGTCACTGCGTCGCTTGCGCGGCCTAACGGCTATGGAGGCTATGGCTCTCAGACTGGCGGACATTCGACAGACGGCACCGACAAGCCTTCGACCTGCCTCACCAACGACGAAGCCGACGACATTGTGAGGCGCATGTCCATCATCTTCAGTGGAGATGCAGACTTCAAGAAGGTAGCTGAGAACACTCTCGCCGAGAACTACACCGCTGTCTCGGACAGCTTCAGTCTTATATCAGGCAACCCACTTAATACGACCGGTACCACCTCGAGAGCTGATCTGCTGCAGCAGCTCGGGAAGCTAGGAGAGATTCCTGTTATCAAGACTTTGTACGCATATCCACGTTGACAATGATGCGATCGATCTTTGGTGACTAATGCTCGTTGCAGGTACCAAGCGCATATTTGTGATGCGATCTTCTGGTACTTTGAGTTTGAGCGGACGCCATTGCCGGTGAGGAACTTTGGAGTCTTCTTTGTGGATGAGGAGAAGAAGGTCTATATGTCGTACCGGGAGCTTAATTCGGCTGCTGCATTAATCAATATGGATAGGCCTTTGCCTCAGAAGTACACGGTGGGGAAGGAAGCGGTGCCTTTGCTGAAGGAGGGTTGTGATGGGTACTATAGCTGAGCGAAGAGTGCGCTTTGGCTTCGTGCAGTGTCGGCGAAGTCGTTCGCTGCATTCGGCTCATGCGCATGTCCTGGATGTCACTACTGAACTGCACTCAGCAAATGCCACGATCCCATTTGTTAGCGTCAAGTCATGTACACTCAAATACACATCCGACGATGTCATTGGCTCCAAGGCAGCACGTCATGTCTCGAAAATCTGAGGCAGAATGCTGATATTCTGACCTTTGACTTGCGAATATCTCGACATTACACAGGCTCCGCCAAGGTGTCAACGGCAGGCATCATTGCAAGCCAAGCTTAGTGTCAAGGTTCCATTCTAGGGCCTTCAATCGCCCCATGATCTCGCAGAAGTTTTACAATGCGACGTGTGTCCTGCTCCGCTTGACCCGACACAGACTAAATTCAACAGTCTCAAAACCTGCGAGACGATCAATTCAGCCTCGACTGCATGCATCGTGCACATCGCCGCGACCAGGACTTACAGGACAGATCCCCAGAACTCTGGCCTTCTTCGCGTCCGCGCATTGTTGTAAGAGCCACTCGACGAATAGAACATCAAGACATACTGCCGCTCTGTCAAGATGGTCACCTCGCTCGCCCACGTCCCATGTGCTTAGCTCTGGCCATCGATCTAGTAATGTCTGATACAGCTCCAGAAATCCTTTCTGGGAAAAGGCGCTGTCGTCAGCGTCGCGAAGTAGACTACTTTGGTCTGCTCTGGATGATCTGGGTCACGATTGATGAGATGTCGTAGCATGGCGGCTTGGTGCCAGTGTACAGCCTGGCCCAGCATGTTGCCGAGCAGACGCTCGAACTGAGGATCGAGGTCCGCGTCATCAGGATTATCGCACAAAAAGTCGAAGATTTTGATATGAGCTGGTGCGCAGGCGTGGAATATCTGCCACTCCCAGGTGGCATTAGGACCTCGAGTTGCGAGTGCATCGTTGGTCACCGCGTCTTCGTCCTGGTCTGAAACTTTACCGAAGTAGCGGAGGAACTGCTTGAGCATTGCGAGATGATTTCTTGGCTATCAGCGATGGTACTGAAGAGCTTTCACTCCGACAGCGGATGTTGCGAAGTTTCATACGAAAGGGTGACCTCTGCGGCCATCAGACATTGGGGTAGGGTCGTTGACTATTCTTTCGTTGTGGGAAGATCTTTTGGTTTCACATGCTGCTGTCAGTGCGTTGACGGAGCGGTACGGAAGGTGCCGGTTCCGTAGCCGTCACTTGGGAGCCGCACTCCAAAATACAAACCTTCCGAGGGTCCCCGTCCATCTCCTGACTATCTGCCAACTTCCGCTCTGTGTCTGTGCTCGGCACAACTTCAACGACAGCTTCGACCCCAAGCTGGACTGCGACCGCTCAAAGCACACCTCCGCCACGTGGAATCAGTGGCGACGTTGGAAGGATTTTCACTGCGATGCTTTCCTCGAGCACGCCTACATGATTGTAAGGTAGAACAGTGACTGTCCAAGTCCTTCGCCTTATATGTGTAGGTGGTGACGTTCGATTGCTTCAACGTCGTGTCTGCAACGCAGAAGGCTAAATACGCGGCCGAGCTTGTGGCGTATAGCAGACTAACTTGGCCTTGATGGGGACTAAGGACGAGCTATGAACGAGTGGTGGTTGACATCTCACCATTTACTGTTGGGGCCTTGAGATTGAGCCAAAAAGACTAGTGGTGTCCCTCGTGCTAGATGATCAGCTTTGCAGACTCGCTCTGAAGCAGCTAGGGTCGTCTCCCGACACGACCAGTGCCAGGCGTTGAAGACCCCTTCAACTTGCAAGTAAGACATTGATCAGGGCAGCTTCTGCGCATTGAAGCTGCCGAATACGATCAGGAACCAGTCCCCTAAGCGAGGTCTTTCGGACGTCTACTTGCAGGATCCGATTACAGTACCTCCGTAGTCCCATGTGCAAAGTCTTTGCGCCTTTGAAGAACTATACTACTAACATAGACCGCTTATGAGAAAGCATACTCATATTACGGTAGCTCTTGCCGACGCGATTGCACGAGATTTGCAGTGGTTGTCAAAAAGCATGGTTCTTCACGGTAGGCTTCGGAAAGCGCGGTCCATGGATCTGCGTGCTTGCAAATGGCCGCGTATGGATCACGGCTCTTCGGCATGCAGCAATGCATAAGCGACTTGTACACAGTTTCTTGACTTCTTTGTCATGTTCTGGTACAAGATGTCTCTCCCATTTGCCAGGCATAGGCAAGCTTCAAGGCAAGGTGACCGACGAGTTCCAGCGATATGACTCCAACTATGTTCAAAGCTTTAGTCCTGCTTCCTTGTCTGGCATTTGCAACATGGCTCGGACACGACGCACATCCCTCGTCTGTGTTGCGCGACACGCTGGCTGTATCTTTCGAAGAATCACATGAAGCTCAAGAAGTGCTTGGACAGAGCGGAGGCTCCGGGACTCCGCGTAGACCTTTGATCGCAATGGTGACCACCGCCTTGCACCCTGGAGCTTCATTTCAAAAGTGGCTGGATCATCATCTGAACAAATGCGGCGTTGACAAGATCATGGTGTACATGGATGATCCGCTGGAGCGATCGACCTTCGAGGACCTGGTTGGCCACAGGAACGTAGAGCTTTGCACAGGTGCCCAATCAGCTCAAGAAATGACACCTGAAAGCCGAATCATGGTGCGACAGGAAGCCAATGTCAGGAACGCGATTCATGTCCTCCTACGACAGGGCTATGAATGGCTCCTTCATATCGATACTGACGAGCTCCTACACGAAGGCAGCGGACCAACCTGGCGGAGTCGACTTGAAGGTGCTGGCCTGGTGCATTTCACGAACCATGAGGCAGTCCCGATGGATCGCGAAACAGACGACCTCTTCAACTCGACATTTTTCAGAATGAACGGTGCTAGCAACAAAGAATTCATGGCCTACGGCAATGGCAAGAGCGCAGTCCGACTCAGCAGTAGTGTGGAGCCCGCCGGACCACACGGCTTCGAAGGATATTTGGGTGACGTACTTAAGATCCCAGCAAACGAAACCATGATACTCCATTATCCGACGCCGACGTTCAGCAGCTGGATCCGCAAGTACAAGCACTACGGTGACTTCTCCGGCTACTGGTTCGATGACAGATATTCTCCTATTCGGCTGGACTTCATGCTTGAATCCAGAGATTTGGTACAGCAAGCACTGAGAAGCGGTAATTGGGAAGAGACCAAAGCGTTCTTCTGGGAGCATTGTCTGCTAGATCCCGGAGTCGAGAGCCATGCACTGGCGAAAGGCAAGGTCCAACAAATCAACCCGTTTGTCAATTAATTCAGCATAGGCGCTGTTCTTATCGGACCATCGACTGAGAAGCTCCAGCTGCTTGTATCTTGATCGAGCTATCAATGGGTACCCATTCACGCTGCGGCGCTCAAGGGCGCATTCTCTGAAGAAAAGGTTACGGCACCGTTGGCATCTTTGATCTATCATCTTACCAAATTCACCCAACACTGCGGTCTTGAATCGTCAGGCTCGACTCGTCACTCAGCAATGCCCTGCCTACGCGGACCATTGGCGGCCGCCCGGTGGACTTTGGAAATTGGGACACATCGAGTGAGCTTGCCGCAATAGCCGCCAAGAAGCTTGTGACGTAAGACGCAACTTGCATGTTGTGGCCGTCACAGCTTCTGTATGATGCAGAATCAAACAGCCCGACAATATCTTTTCGTATTACTTGTCAGGTGCACAAATCGTACCCATTTATACCAATCATGACCAAGTCTGCTTGCTTTGATGTGCTTGTGAGTAAACCCGGCCCTCCGCCTCGATAGCAGAAAGACTGACAATCCGACTCGACAGGGCACGTGCTTTGACTTTAAGAACGCCATCACCGCAATCGACGAACGTATTGGCACAAAATTGAAAGCGGCTGGCCTCGACGCAAAGACCTTGTTCTTCAGTTGGTTCTATGCGGCACAGCGGGATTTCACCTACACCTCGGTCGTGGGGTCTTACACTCCAATTGCACAGATCTTGAAGCAGACCTTCAAGCGCGCCTGCCAGATCGTAGATCTGCCAGCGTCTGAGGTGACCGACGACGATGTTGCTGCGGTCATGGCCGAAGTCACCAAGCTACCCCCTCGTCAGGGCCTCAAAGAATGCTATGACGGATTGCGGCAGGCCGGCTGGGACGTGTACGCCGTCACGAACGGCGGCAAGCAGACTAGCTTGAAGTACTATGAACTAGCTGGCATTGAGCTGAACGCTGACCATTTGCTGTCGTGCGATGACATCAAGAGAGCCAAACCAGATGTCGTTGTCTATGAAACAGCCAATAAACATCTCACTTCTAGAGGCCTTGGGGCTGAGGGTGATGGCGAGCGTTGGTTTGTAGCCGCGCATGCTTGGGATCTGATTGCGGCCCGAAAAGCTGGATTCAAGACCGCATTTCTTGACTTTGAGGAACACGACCCAGTCACCGAGGTTTTTGGCAAATTCGACTTGTACGCATCGAGCATGGATGAGCTGCTGCATAAGATGAAGGCGGTGTGAGCAAAGTATCTTACAGAATGCTCACACATCTCCATCGTCGTCTAACCAAATTTCACGATCTCAGCATTCTCGATATCATTTAATCATTACATCATTTGTCGACGGTTGGTCTCAATCGGCAGGCTGATCATTGCTAGGAAAGCAATGAAGAACAATGCCCCACTGGCATAGATTGGAGCCTTCGGGTCAGCGCCTGCTGTGGTGACCGCAATGATAGGAGCACATAAGCCTGCTAGGCGGTTGAAGAAGCTGGATATTCCGCTAGCCGTTCCTCGCACTGGCGCTGGGAAGACCTCTGGCGTATACGCATATAGTACCTAGCAAGGATCATAAGCTTGAGTTGACTCTCATCGAGGTCGCAAAGTTACACCGTAGGCAACATTCTGGAACAGAGCCTCCAGACTTGAAAAGGCCAGCTGATAGTTTGAATCTGTGGAGATCGTGAAGCAGAAAAGGAAGACTCCAGTGACGACCGTGAAGAGCGCCATCGTGCCTCTTCAGCCGAAGTGCGGGATCTTCACTAGCCAGCAAGCAGCAATCGAGCCTGGCACACCCACTACCGAGGTGATGGCATAGTTGCGATACGTGACGTAGTCGGAGGTAGCCGCGCTACCGCCAGCTTGTGACAGATACTGCGGGAGGAAGGCATTGAAGAGAGGATAACCCATGCCTATTGCCGTCCAGCAGATCCAAATAAGTACAGTCGTCGAACCAAGCTTTTTCGTGGCGAATAAAGGCCTTATCCGCTGGGTAGAGAACTTCGATAGATTGCAGCGGATGATCTCAGATGTGCTCAGTCTACCGTCTGGCGTAGCATCGGGGTGCCCTCCAATCTCGTTCAAGACATCTTCCGTGAGCCATGTTTGGCGACCGTTCTTGTATGCAAGGCCACGAATGACAGTTGTGGTTTCCGCTTGTCTGCCGCGAGCTAGCAAGTATTTCGGAGACTCGAATAATTCGAAGATGAGAACACGAGCGAAGAAGCCGACTAGCGTCGTCCCACCCATTAAGTACAGGAGATAGCGCCAGCCATCCGTCTTGTAGTTAATGAGAAGGGGCCAAGCAATCAAGGAGCTCACTAGCTGTCCCACAGGCCACCACACAGACAGCATGGTCAGATAATTGGCCGATTTGCTTGGTAGAAACTCCAAGCTGATTGATCGTGCTTGTTAGCATGCAGTAAATAATCTTCTCTCCTGGATCGGTACTTACAACAATGCACCATCGACTGGCAGGTTCCCGCCAATGCCCAGCCCAAGACAAGCGTACAAGACGCATACGCCAATCCAGGTGTTTGGCACTCCTGCCAGCACACCAAATAGCCCAGCTAGAAGCAGTGTGCTATTGAAAGCTAGGCGCCGACCTAGCACATCTGAAGTAACCCCCCAGAAACTGGCTCCAACACACAAGCCCACAAATAAGCTCAACGTGGTGTAGCGGACTTGGTCGGTACCGATGTCGAAGGTGGTAGACAAAGGATTAAGCGTGAGTGCAATGCCTTGGATCCAATAGTTATCTAGGAACCAGCCGAAGCCGCACAAGGAGAAGAGCTGCCACTGATAACGTCCCATGCCGATGTCCTGGATAGCCAGATTCACGACATAGGCTTTCTTCTCGTACGAAGCTTCAGCGATCACACCGTCTGCAACGGCTTTGGCGACAGCATCTTTCAGACCTTGAAGCGTGCGTCTCGGCTTAGGTAAATCCTGATCATCGTCGTGCGGGCTGGTGATATTGATGAATATCTTGCCCAAAGCTGATGTTGGTGCTCTCTTCTCAGCACTGATCTGGCTTGAAGATGAGTCGCTATTGATGATGCTCGAAATGCGCAGCTTCTCGTTCTGATCCATGAGATCTGCTTCGTTGACCGGTATGGAAGTCACTCTATCTTGGTAAGCGTTGACATCGTATCTGGCAAAGGGTTTGATCCTCTTCCTGATGGCATGCCAGATGGTCGACATCGTTGCGCTGGCCTTGATTGTATAGAACGAGTGTAAGTGAACTCTCGACAACGGCGCTCTGGCTTGGAGTAGAGGCTGCTGCTCTGGCAAGTAATTGCTTTGGGCTTGAAGATATGTGCAGGTCCTGTGACTGAAATGGAAGCCGCTGGTCGCCTGTGGGATATTTATCTACGCAGCTGCGGCTTCACTCATAGGTTTAGTTGAACGCTGAAGAGGACCTGACGTTGATCTGGTCCTTGGGGTGCGCCGTATGAGTTTGCACTACTGTTATCCTTATCACGACGAATAGGAGCTCTTCTGTTTGTCGTGACGTCGTACTGGCTTGAAGTGGGTACGGAATGTCGCGAAGGTTGACCCTTTTTATGTTCTCGACGCATGTGGAGATCTTGAAACTGATCTGACAAGACCCGTGATTATCCAGGTACTGTTACGGGCTTACTGCACGGTATGTAGTCTGCAGAAGACCGTGAAGCGATGACACGCGAGCATTTCAGATTGGAGGTACACTCGCAATGCAATAGGGTTTCGTGTGCTTCGTATGGGCCTCCACATCCGATCAGCAGATGGTAAGCATTCGCATCGCGGCGCTTCTGCTCCTGCTCCATGCGCCGCATCATGTTACAAGACGACCGAGCAGCGTTCTCGTACAACGTTCGCAACGCCTTGTTCTGATCAGAACTGGCGAAGGGCCTCCCTCAACCAAATCTGTACGATCCGAGACGCTGCAACACCTTACGTGGGACCATTAACACACTGTCAAGTGCTTAGCGTGCAGGCTTCCTTATCTACATCCACTGCAAATGTCCAATTGAGGTCCTACTCAGCGAACTCAGTCGGGCATTGTAAAGTCCGATTCAAGGAATGTGCATGGCGTAGTAGGCCCCCCGTCCGGCTAGGGTGGGTATGTCGGGACAACAAAGTCGTCTTGGACGCGAACAATCGCTGTTGCGGCAAAATTTGATTGGTAGGATAGAGCAGGCGAGCGCATGGCTGTCTCTTGCGTGAGCTTAGTGCAAAACTTCGACGTTACGAGAGCTCGTTCCTGGGTTCATGGCGAACGTCACTGCGAGTTGTAGCCTACAGCTACGCCATTGCACCCGGACATAGCCAGCAAAAGCTCAATGATCTCTTGCTACCCTCACCTACTACTGTTGAGCCTTGGCTGCAAGGATATTACCGCTGCAATTCTGCTTTCATCCTCCGGCGCTGTTCTGGTTGGCGCCTCCGGAATCACAAGACCTGGAGCGTACAGCGTGACTGACACGCAATCTGCTCACTCGCCGGTGGCGTAACGCATATGTCCTCCAATTCGGGCATGCTGGCGACAAGTGATGCGGCCGAAATGAGACTTGCCCTCTCTACAGCTCGTCCACAGGATTGAGGACAGGATTTGAGAGGATGACACTTCGGCGATCATAATGCGAATGACTATAAGGGAAACTTCCATCAGACCGTAGCTCGCTAGCGGGTCACAGCAGATCTCAAACTTCTGCCAGCGTCTTCACTTCTGGTACCTCCTTCTCGAGAGCCTCAATGATCTCACTCCAGACTTTCGCTTGGAGCTGTTCATTTTCTATTCCGACAAGCATCGTAGCCGGCCTGATGTTAAGGCTTTGTCAGCACACAAATACTCAACAGACATTGACTAAACTCACTCTTGGATCTTGTCATCCATGAAGAACCTCCCATGGCCCTCTTCACTCAGGGTCAGTGCGGTGATGTATGTCCGAGCACCCTCCTCCGCCGTTCTCATAAGGAAACTCCCGAAGAGCCACTCAAATATTCGGAAGAAAAAATTGTCTTTTGTAACATCTCGTGCAAGTTCTGTTCTTGTGGCACCAGGGCAGACGGAGATGATGAAGACGTTCGGCTCTCCAGACTTCTCGTCAAGGCAGAGTTTAGCTAGACCAGCGTGTGCGTATTCGACGAACAATTTCGACAAGTAGTATTGATGCATGGTCAAAAATCCCCCAGGTCGGTTGTACAATGCCATTGGCCCTTCATCTGTGCCTGGATCGCCGCCCACTGCTTTCACTTCTCGATGTGCGAGCGAGCTCACGATTTCTAGTACAGGCGTGAATCCCGCGGTCTTGCTCGCTCGCATTTTGGGCAACAGAAGCAGCGAGAGAAGAGTCGTGGATAGGACATTGACCTGAAGCGTCCTCTCCCAGCCATAGATAGATTGCTCGTACGTTGTGGCAATGATACCAGCATTGAGAACTGCAATGTCGAGATGGTCGATTTCCCTATCGGCCCGGGCAGCGAATGCTTTGATGCTCTCGTAATCCAGCATATCCATCTGCCACACCTCGACGACGTTTCTGCGCCCGGTCCGGTCTTCGATTGCTGCTTTCGCATGCTCGCCTTTTTTGACGGTGCGGACACCAAGGATGACTCTGGCGGCGTCTAGTTGGACGAACTTGAGGGCAGCTTCGTAGCCCAGGCCAGTGTTGGCTCCAGTGACGAGCACATTTCGACCAGCGAAGGAGGGCCTAGTGTCCCTGGGTGGATTATGTCTGCTTTGCCAATACCTTAGGATGTTGACTGAGGCAGTTTTGACGGGCGGCTGAGACATTGTGCTTCAAACATGCGGACTCGAAAACAAAATTGCCTTCTGCACAGTTTATTACGGATACGCTATATATAGTGTACTCGTAAGGCGAAGGTGATAACTTGCTCGCTTTCTCGGATGTCAAGGAACGTGCGTGGTGAGCATGCCAATGTTCAGCACGGCCGTGCCTCACAAGCATGGCGCCAAGAAGTCGCTCGGCAGCTTGGCGTACGTCCTGCAATTGTTGCAGCGGCTGGTATGAGCTATGTAAAGAGTATCCACACATGATCATTGAGAAAACGGAGCTGCACAATGACCCTTCACGCCAATGTACAGTCAAGGACCTGTTGCATCGTATCGGCCAAGATAGCACCATCACCTCTGTAATGACTGCCGCTGAGTTGCCTCGATGAATGCTCCCACTCATTGTTCTGGCGTCAAACGCCAAGTATGTGGCATCGGCTTAAGACTTCACAGCCGCTTCCTTGTACACTAGGGCACTGTCCAGCGGAAAGGCTGAGCATGAATCGCTGCTCGAGGATGGTTTTTAAGTAACTAATGACTCCAGTCTGCCCGTGACCGTCTCCGGGAACCATGGTAAGCAGCATGCCAGCCTATTATGATTGCTTGATTGCAGGTCCAGGCAGAGCCAACGACGCGAGGTTCGCAGCGAGGTTTTTGGGTATCCGAGGTAGCACTACCAAGCGGAGAGCTTATCGAAGTATGCCAATCCGTCCGGCTAGAAGACATCGTCCATTTTGTTATAATGTCGTCTTCATGAAGAATATGACTATGCTGTAAATGTTGAGGACAGGCTACAGGAAGCCGCACAGCAAAGGGACTTGCATTAATGCGTACGAGATGTAGAGCCTTATCGTCGAGTCACTGAGTAAACCCACGGCCGCGAGGACGACGGGACCGGATATGACACGTTTTCGAGCGTCGATTGCCTCCACCAGGACGAGACCATTCTGGCTCGAACATACTAGAAAGCCATCATGGGATCTCGTACCCATCATATGTCGCAGCTTTCCGGTGGAATGATGCAGGCATCGAGGACAGATTGTGTACTGGATCTTGGGAGCTTTGTCGCTTTGACGCGAAACGGGTCCTCCAATCCTGGCGCGCCAGACACGTCGCACTTCTTGAACACACCGATGCAGACATGCTGGGGAATGCAACATGTCGCGAACATTGCTTTTGAATAGATTAAGCAAGTCCTGGACCGCCTGCTGCTGGCTTGATGAGGTAATATCCATATCCAAGTTGGACCGAATGTATCGTCGAGACGTGCGCCGTAGAGGACAGGCCATAGCGAAGCCGATGGCGAGATGTCAAAGAGAACACGGACGAAGAGGGACGTGACCGTTCGTCATGCTGTGTGACATTGTTGAAGCCAGGGCCACTGCCGGTTCGCCAAAGTGGGTCTGCTTGCATTCAACGCTGAGTCATGACCGTGGGTGCCTCAGTGAACTTGACACCCACCAAGACGTTGACTTAGAGCCTACTATGAGCGGGAAAACACTAAGGTTGCGTCGATGACTGCGCGTCTGGCAATTGTCGGGCAAGTCGACAGTTGACGCTCGGGTTTTAGCGACCGACCACCACGGTCCCTCGCATAATAAGTCAGAGTTCCCTTGGTCATACGGTGATCTGAGGAATGCCGATACTTGCTCAGCAGATAACTCGTTCTTCAAGCCTTCCATACAACCAGAAACCTGTTGCGCAGCATTGGGGGACGCATGTGCTGAGGCTGATTATTCGAAATCGCCAACGTCCCCGAGCATGAATGCGTCTTCACCATGCTTTAGCATCCGGCTCAACTAGGAAATTCCCAGGACCCATGTAGCAGTGGCGGCATTCACGACGCAGATCCCCAAACATTGCGACACTATCATAGCAGGCTCAGCTCTTCTCACGGGATTGCTGAGCGCTCTCATCCCCCTCTGGTCCCCCGCGGTGTTCTGCCGACGGCATTCACCCCAAGCCTCCGTTTCATGGCCAACTCATAGTAAAGCCACCCAAAAGCTGCGCCAGCCAGGTGTCCCGCATAGTTTATGCGCATCTCTCTCCATCCTGGCCTTTTCTGCATCGATTTGACAAAGCCGATCACATTGTCAAGCAGATGCATTGGGATCATGGACACTGACGCTCCGTCGATCCAAGCCTGGATGCGACTGTCGCCATCTGTGGGTGGTGGTCTCGTGTGGCCAAGAAATGCGATTGTTCCCAGGGCGTACACCACGCCGCTTGCGCCGCATGCAACCCAGGGTGTCAGTAAACCATACCACTCGTACTGAAGCAGGGTAGCTGCTGAACATGCTATTGATGAACCTAGGACAATGGCGAACAGATCGATAACATAGAAGTTTGCCTGTCTCATGCATTGTTGGCCTGCAAGCAGCATTGAGACAATGTTGCCGACCAAATGCGCTGGATCGTTGTGGACAAAATTAGACGTAATCCAGGTGTACCATTTCTCGTTCTGCCACGACGCTTCAGTCAATGACCATCTGCGACGAAAGGCAAGGTCTGCCCTGCGCCGGTCGTAGTCCAGCCAGTCTGCTATGAACGACAGCCAGCTCCTGTTGGTCTTGGATTGCTGCTCCTTAACGATCCTGTCGACATAGAGCGCTTTCGCACATGGCACGAGCAGATTTAAGCCCACAGTCGCTGCAATACCGATCTCTACAGGTCTTCGAGAATCGATGGGTCTGTTCTCGACGAAGCGGATATTGTCGCGGCGAATGATGGCTCTCTTTCTGAAGCGCCAGGGGAACAAGAACACACAAATCGCCTGGTGCTGGCTAGGCGAGAAACTGTCCATCCTGATACCAATGCTGATAGCGGTGTGCTGCCAGGTTGCGTGGAGTTTGAATGGCGAAGGACTGATAGACAGGAAATGTCAAGACGCAAGAAAGAAGAAAGGCGGTCCATCGCGCTGTGGAACATCGGCATCGGCGAAGCAAGGATCGATGCCGAGTGGGTCCGCGTAGGTGTGAGACTACTAGTAGCCAATAAGAATCAGCAGAGACCCAATAGGCTTAAGTAGGTCTCCTTGTGGGACTTTACTATCTATCATATCTCACTTCCCACATACCATACTTTGCTCCGGAAGGCCACCACTCTTATAATCTTTATGTTGCCCTCAGGAGGTTGATAGTGGCCTTAGCGGGTTGATGGCGGGCTCAGCAGATTGATGGAGGGCTCAGCAGATTGGTGGCGGCCTCAGCAGATTGATGGCGGCCTTAGCAGATTGATGGCGACCTTAACACGTTCATAGAGGCTTTAGCGGCTTGATTGCGGTCTCAACCCATTCATACAATCCTTTGTAGGTTGATAGAAGCCTGAGCGGATTGATTCCAGCCTCAATATGTGATGACGTGCGTCATTGCCTTGATAGCTTGGGACCCAAGTATATCATATAGGGGGTTGCGATGTGATTGCGAGACCCTTGCTGAGGGTGAACAAGCGATCACTCAACCCCAAGAGTCGATTGGTGAATCCAACGATAGAATGGCCAGACTCTGTCAGCCCGATGCCTAACCATTTCTGATCAGGCATCTGTGTGTCGAGACTTCCCATTTGTCTTTCGACGGGAAATCGATATTGGTCAAAGATCGGAAATGATCCAGCAAATACAGTGTTTAAACATCAACATCTGGTGCAGAACTTCCATCAGTCACTGCCTGTCTTCTACAGGTAGAACTATAGCTCGCCTGCTTTGATAGCTCTTGACCCATCTCCTTCTCTGCCGCTTCATCTGACCCGTCTGCAAGATCCTGCCTCTTGTTCAAGTTCGCCAAGCACGGTGCGTGGAACAGCTCGCCTGACCATGCACCCTTTGCGGTTCCAAAGGCGATGATGACCCACAACAGAATGACAGCGGTACCAAACACAGTGCCCAGCACTCTGAAGAAGCGGCTTGGAAGCTCTTCTCCGATGAGTATCGTGGAGACTGAGTACACCCCTAAAGGAAAGGTGAAGCCCCACCAGCCCATGTTGAAGGGGAATGGTCTCGACTTGTGGATAGATGCAAGAGCAAAGGCGAACCAGACGAGGCCCCAGCCCCATAGTATGAATGCGATGAAGAAGCCTAGGATGTATGCGACTCGTCCGGCTAGAGGATCGAGAGTCTGTGTTTTGGGAAACACTTCGTTCGTCATCTTGCCGAGATAGAGAATGGTGTACCCACCAAACCCAAGCGGTCCAAGTGGCAGGAAAGCGCTGACGATGATCTCTCGAGGCGGCATCTTGTGCAAAGCCAAGCGTTGGTAGTAGATCACAAGCGTGATTAACGCCATTGGAGTAGCCATGCCCCACATCACATAGCTAACCAGTATCGTGCCTAGCTGATACTGCGGGTGTGGAAGCACTGCAGAAACCTCTGAGCCTGTACCAGCCGCCACAATAGTAGCGGCAATAGGCAACAGCTGGGCAGCTGTGATGCTGTCTAGCGCCCGCTGATGGCTCGCTGACATCAATAGCACTCCTAAGCTGACAGTGACAGCCACAGCAACCACGCTATCGAGCATCCACAGTGCCCAACCGAAATAGGCAGCCCAGGTTCCCCACGCTGGCACGCACACGAAAATCCACATCTCGACAATCGTGGCGAAGCCCATTGGGATGGTGCCTAGGAATAGGCTGTTCGTCGAATCTTGAATCATGACAGTCCATATCTCAGGCCAGATTGTGTATCGCAGTATGCTGATCACCAGGGCCAAGCTGAAGAGGCAGACATTGAGGACGAAGAAAATGATGCTGAGGTAGTAAAGCCATCGCGTCTTCCAAGGTATTGTGATGAGGATGGTTGAAACAATGCCGGTGCCCATCGTGACGGAAAACCAGCTCGGACTGAAATTCCTGACTACCCTTCTCCATCCTTTGCTATTCCTGGAAATGGTTGACGTGAACGTGCCGGCCGTGAGATGCTTCTCGATGTCTGCTCCTTGACCCGAGGCACGGGCAGAAAGGGCTTCATTACGGTCAAATGGTTCTTGTGGCCGCTGCTGTATATGCTGACTAGCCGGCACTGTCATCGCCGGGTTGTTCATGGTCGCTGCCGGACTCCACTGGCAGGACAATTGCCTTGTGAGCTCTGACTTTTTTGAAGTTGAGATACATGTCGATATAGCCACAATGGAAAAGTAGAAGTCATCCGAAGTTGCTGGACCAGAAGAAGGTTGATAGACGCTCCGCAATAGCCATTCGCCAAGCATTTATCGCGGCCAACTACGGCCAACGTCAGTCCCAGGGGAACTTTGGCTGGAAGTCGGTCTGTCTCGGACGACGTCGCACTCTTCTTGCGAAATGTCTTCCACTTTCACACGCGTGAACCGCGTCCACAATGTCGTCTGCTTCAATGTACTGCCCAAATACAGACATGCAGCTAGACGGCAGGGATGCTGCGCATTCAGCACATCGCCGAGGCCAGCGATTGCGGTCTCAGAGTTCACAAGCAGCGACTGGTCCAGCTTGAGGGTGGACCAGGACAGACTGATGAATGACATCCACAGCACATGCGAATGGGGCAAAGGCGAGCGATGGGGAGAGTAAGTCTTACCAGTATCCTTGCCAAGCACGCCTTCTACCTGATGAATACCTTCACACCCACAAAAGTTGACACGCTATGTGAATGAAATCACAACATCACAAGACTAAGAACAGCCATCTGACCTATAATATCATACTTGCCGCCGCATCATTTCGACAGTCAGCCTTGAGCTATGTGCTAACGCAGAACCTACAGCGGCGAGACAGAAGTCGGCATGTCCAGACTCTCCCTCTCCGACACCGACAAGCAAGCCCGCGACTGGTTCCACTCAACCTGCTCATCTCTCGGCTGCAAAGTCCACACCGACGCGATGGGCAACCAATTCGCCGTCCGCCCAGGTCTGAACAACGATGCGGCACCCACCTACGCTGGTTCGCACTTGGACACCCAGCCTACTGGTGGCCGCTACGACGGCATCCTAGGTGTCACTGCCGCAGTCGAGATGCTGAAAGTGCTTAACGACAGCCACGTTGAGACTGCCTTTCCCGTAGGCGCCGTGAATTGGACCAACGAAGAAGGTGCCCGCTTTCCGATGTCCATGGTGAGCTCTGGCGTCTGGTCGGGCGATATACCGCTCGAGCGCGCTCACAATTTGAAGTCGGTCATACCGCACAATGACACTGCCACCATGAAGTCCGAGCTCGAGCGTATTGGCTACTTGGGCGACGTGCCTGCAAGCTGGGAAGCCACGAAAATGGCGGCGCACTTCGAGCTGCACATCGAGCAGGGTCCCATCCTAGAAGCTGAAAACCGCCGTATCGGCATCGTGCAAGGCGTGCAGAGCTACAAGTGGTTTACCGTGACCGTCAAAGGCCGCGATAGCCATACTGGCGCTACATCTTTCCAGCATCGTGCTGATGCACTGCTGACTGCCTCCAAGATGATACTTGCAAGCCATAAGATTGCGAGCAAGCATGGTGCGCTGGCTTCGACAGGCATACTCAATCTCAGACCCGGTAGCACGAACACTGTTCCAGGTTTTGTGCAGTTCTCCCTCGATATCCGCTCACCGCTAGATGAGACTGTTGACACTGTAGAATCCGAATGCAAAGATGCTTTTTCGGCGCTGGCAGCCGGCGAGAATGTACTCGCCATCAAGGATGGCTGCACAGCTTCCTCACGCCAGTGCACAATAGACTGGCAGACCGACTTTGTCTCACCAGCAACTCATTTCCACAAAGACAACATCAATTGTGTTTTGGAAGCTGGGAGGGACCTGTGCGGCAACGCGGAGGTGTCTGGAAATGATGTGGGGAGCTGGGGCAAGCTGATGACGAGTGGTGCTGGTCACGACTCTGTATACACGAACAAGCGATGTCCAACGTCTATGATCTTTGTGCCTTGTAGGGACGGTGTCAGTCACAATCCCGCGGAATATTCGAGCCCGGACGCTTGTGCGGATGGAGCTAATGCGCTGCTTGGGGCTATGCTGAGATATGATCGGTTGAGACACGACAGAGGATATTGAGAGTAGGAGATGATCACTGTGAAGCAACATTGATTCTCGCAAATCGTGAAGACTCGGATTATCTAGCTTGCACAGAGTCTGCAGCCGAGTTCATGTAAAGCACTCGAAGAAAGCATTTCGCCGCCATTTCATCTAAGCAGAGCCCATGTTTGAGTCCGCCATCGACGAACGCAGCATTTACCACAGCCTGATACCGCATCTCGGCTTTGGCGCATGCACTGGTGCAGGGACCTAAGAATCCCATCCACCAGAGGCAGCACCAGAGTCGAGCGCGTCGCCCCATCCACTCTCAGCGGCATCCTATGCCGACTCGCGGGGAGCGCCACGGCCACGACCGAAGCCGCCACGGAACTCGGGCTTGAAGTCACCGGATGGAGCACCCTCCTTGCCCTCGCCAGCATCACGGCGGCGGTAGCTGTAAGTTATGTCAGCCATATGCTCCGAACGTACTTCCTCGTATATGTACGTACCCCTCACGGTCACCACGCGGGCCACCACGGCCACCACCACGCCTCTCACGGTCATCACCACCCAGCATGCCACGCGGCGGGGCATGGCTGCGCTGCTGCTTGACGTGGGTCTGCGGGACGATCTCAGCCGGCAGGTGAAGCCACTCGCGTAGGTAGTCGAGGCCCTCGGGGGTCAGGGTGTAGTAGTAGTATTGCCAGGAGAACTGGGTCTTGAGGTAGCCGCGGGAGGTCAGGGACTGGCAAGCCTTGATGACATAGAGGTTCTTGGTGTCGATCTTGTCGTGCTTGGGGAGGTTGAAGTCCTTCTTGGCGACGAGCACACCCTCGCGGAAGAGGTACTGTATGAAATCAGCAGGCGCATTGGTATGGAGGATCGAGCCTTCCTACCTCGTGGATCGCCTTGCGGTCGGCCTTGGGAATCAACCTTGTCGCAGTCAGTATGTTTTCATGTATCTATTGCGAAGCGGTTCTCACATCTTGACTGTGTTGGGTGTTAGTTGTCTGATTGGAAGATGTTGTTGACCGTGACTTTCTCCATCGCACTTGATCGCGAAAGTTTGGAGTTCTGGAGGTGCGCGCTTGTGCTTGGCGCTGGTGCTTAGTCATGCGCACCAGCCGATTCACTTTGAAGATTCGGCTTCAGCACACGACTTGAGATTTGCAAGCGACGACGCACACGCCCAACGACAACCGCCCAGTGCCCGGACAAGAAGGTACACCATCAACATATCCTCCATATCTATCTTCAGTAACTAACAGTACTACTGCAGTCGCTCACTAACCGCACAACATGGGGTACAGTCAAACAAATATCCAGATTCCCTTACATCTGACGAGAAACCTGCTAACACCCTCATCACAGTATCTCTCGTGACTCCCGTCACAAGCGCAGCGCCACTGGTGCTAAGCGCGCATACTATCGCAAGAAGAGGTATGCATAAACCGAATCGCACTCTCTCCCAGTCAGACTTCAGTCCTGACCGCTAGAGCAGAGCATTCGAGAAGGGCCGCCAGCCCGCCAACACCCGTATCGGCGCCAAGCGCATCCATCTCGTCCGCACTCGTGGCGGCAACCGCAAGTTCCGCGCCCTGCGCCTCGACTCCGGCAACTTCTCCTGGGGCAGCGAGGGCATCTCCCGCAAGGTCCGCGTCATTGCCGTGGCCTTCCACCCGTCCAACAACGAGTTGATCCGTACCAACACCCTCACCAAGGCCGCCGTCGTCCAGGTCGACGCTGCGCCGTTCAGGCAGTGGTACGAGGCGCACTACGGCCAGCCGATTGGCCGTCGCAGGCAGACCAAGAGCGAGAAGGCTGAGGTCGAGGAGGTGAAGAAGAGCAAGAGCGTCGAGAGCAAGCAGGCCGACAGGTTCAAGAAGCAGGGCAAGGTTGAGCCGGCTATTGAGAGGCAGTTTGAGGCTGGTCGTCTGTACGCCGTCATCGCGTCGAGGCCAGGCCAGAGCGGCCGCTGCGACGGTTACATTCTGGAGGGTGAGGAGTTGGCTTTCTACCAGCGTGCTATCCGCAAGTAGATGCAACAAAAAAGCATCGGCATCACCAGTACGGCAAGGCGTTACGGTCTTGCAGGGTGATTGGGTCATTATGTCTGCGCGATACCTGGGGTGGGTGTTGCGAGAATAGTCATAGTATGAGGAGCAGATGGCAGTGCGCTAGATCTGCGAATGCATTGACATGGCTCAGAATGTGTTATGAATTTCATGGTTGTTCAGCACAATCTCGCCCTCACGAATTTCGTCTGTTGTCGTACTTGATCGCTGATGCTACGCTCGCCCATGCTGTAACGCCATACCTCCCAAGTGTACTTGACCTTCCATTTCGTCCATAGCATACACCCAGCCCTACCTCATTCCTCTATTTTACCGGCTCGACTGACGGCTTCTTGACATCTAACTCCTCCGCGGCATCTAAACTAATACCCACCTCCTTCCTCAACAATTCCGTCAACCTTGTCCCGTCCCTCAAATACACCCAATCTCCCACTCCGCCTCCCTCCTTCTCGTGCAGTCCTTCCCCTTCAACCACCCAGTCGTAACGTTTCGGGCCAGACACGGGAGACGATAACCAGATTTGCTTATTGGGCGGTTGTTTGTTGATGACGTAAGTGCCGGCTGGGGGGAGGGTGATGGACATTACGCCGGCCTGGAAAAAGAATGAGAGGTTAGTATGTCTTAAGTATCCTGTAGCAAGCTGATGGAAAATACGTACAGCATATTCTACTTCGACGTCTTCGCGGGATTCCTGTAGCTGCTCCGCGCGTTCGTGGAGAGCATCCATGTAGCGGTCTGCATGCTCGTGATAGTCTTCATCGCTTAGGGGTGAAGGCGCCATGGCTCGCGTGTCATTGCTGGTAGTGTCGGTGGGTGGTTGAGGGTCGTGGGTGTCGGGCATGAGGCCAGCCTTCCATCTTGTGGCGACGGAGAAGTGTCTGGGCTGTTGTACTTGTATGGGAGACGCTGATGGGGAGCTGGTGGTGCTGATGGGTGTCAATGGCCGGAGCTGGCATAGTTGTTGGCGCATGAAGGTCTTGGATCCTGGTGCTGTGGTTGTCCTGCTGGCGGCGTGCCGGAGGAAGCGGGAGGCTGCTGGGGCAGACATGGTGGTGACTGGTAGATGGGCGTGACTGCGTATCTATTCGGCGTTGAACGGCGCTTGTTCCAGGTGGATTGTACGGAGATGGATAATGGTAATGGCACAAGAGCACCAAAGCTCGGATGGCCCAAGCTTCCCCGCAAACATGTTCATATTGCGTCAAGCACGACTCAATCCATTCTACCTGACTACATGTATTGATCAGAGATGCGTAGGGATTTCTCGCTGGAGTGTAGCAGAGATGCATACAGCCCGAGAAGTATTGTCAGACTCTTCCGGGCTCGAGTTATGCATTGGAGGTAGGATGCTATAACGGCGCTGACCTAACCGTCAGAACATCGGACTTCGCTTGCAGCTTTACTGCACAGTCAGCATCGACATGCATTGCTTGGATAATCCACATGATCGCTCACTTGCCTTTGACTGAGCTGCCCTTCCAGTACTGACCTTCCTTCGCCTTTGGCTTAGGGCCAAGAGAGCAAAATCACAGGATCCACTACAGCCATGGCGGAAGCAATGGAGCCTAAAAAGTATTTCGTCTCGTCTGCAGACGCCCGGGCCTATGCCTCCCGAGTACTGAGATCCAATGGAGTCTCGGAAGATCACGCTTCCATCGTCGCCGGCTGTCTCGTAGCAGCCGACTTGCGCGGCGTCGACACTCACGGCATCAATCGCATCCCCTCCTACATGGCTCGCATACGCCAAGGCGTCCTGGACCCAAAAGCCCAACCAACTCTCAAGCAAAAGACGCCTGCTGTAGCTCAAGTCGATGCTCATAACTCCTTCGGCTTCGTGGCCGCACACATGGGCATGGAGAAAGCCTGCGGAATGGCGGCGATCTACGGCATCGGCATGGTCTCAGTCAAGCACTCTAATCATTTCGGCATGTCCGCCTGGCTGGTCCGACAAGCGCTTGATCACGGTATGATGAGCCTGGTCTTCACCAATAGCTCTCCTGCCTTACCAGTCTGGGGTGGAAAGGAGAAGCTGATGGGCGTCAGTCCCATTGCTTGTGGTGCACCTGGAGGTGAGAAACCGGACTTCATTCTGGACATGGCGCCTTCTGTTGCTGCGAGAGGCAAGATCTACAAGGCTAAACGGCGGGGCGAGAAGATTCCTATAGACTGGGCGCTCGATGCGGAGGGACGACCTACCGATGATCCGAGTGCGGCGTTGGACGGCGTCATGTTGCCTATGGGCGGACCGAAGGGCTCGGCGCTGGCTATCATGATGGACGTCTTCTCTGGTGTACTTTCTGGATCGGCGTTCGCGGGTGGTGTCACGAATCCTTATGATCCTTCCAAGCCGGCTGATGTTGGTCATTTTCTGGTGGCGATCAAGCCAGATCTGTTCATGCCTGCGGACGACTTCAAGACGCGCATGGACTATTTGTACCAAAGGGTTGTTGGTTGCGACAGGGCGGCTGGGATAGAGAGGATTTACTTTCCAGGTGAGATTGAGCAGATCACTGAGGCAAAGAGGAGGGAGGAGGGGATTCCGCTTGTGGAGGCCGAGATTGTGGCGTTGAATGAGGAGGCTCAGATGGTTGGCGTTGAGGGTCTGATGGTTGCTGCTGCATGATTGACTCCTTATTTCGTGCAGAGATCATTGTCTATGAGCACAGGTACCTTTCGCGCCCAGGTCTACCAGAACATTTGTAGCTCCAGGTGTCCTCGTCAATTTTCAGACGAAGGCCAAACTCTACTTCAGCCCTGTCTCGAGCTCGAGTTCAGTGCTACCCACAAATTCGTACCAAATCGCCTGTCAGCCGATAAGTGTTGTGAATCGACACTCCGTGATCGTCACAACGCGCCGACTTCGGCATCATCATGCCGTGGCTTACTCCGAAGCACCTCAAGACGACCACTCCGACATGAAGTTACAACTACGACTCAATAAATCCACTTATCTGCAATGCCTCTCCGATTAGCGGCGTGTGATGGGTGCAGGTCATCGAAGGTGTCCTGTACCCATGACAGGCCCACATGCGCGCGTTGCCAAGAGGTCGGACGGGAATGCATCTATCGGGATCGACCTTTCAAGCGACGACGGACAAGGTATACGGCAACTTCGAGTCAGACCAGAGGACCTGCGACGCCTACGATACTGGCTACTGGTCCTGGAAGCTCGTTTGCGACCCAGCAGATAGTGCAGACTGCTGGGCCCAGCTATCCCAACCCGGGCTATCAAGGTGACTCTAGTCACACCACCATCTTCCACCATCTGCCACTGGATGATACTAATGGAAATGGCTTGACACAATGTGGCACCCCTGCTACACCACTGCCTGTCCCGACCATTGACGAGAGTCAAGTCGCTAGTGGAGCAGATTTGTTGGCTCAGATCAAAGGCTTGAATGTGGCAGGATGTAAAGCACTGCTGGATGCATGGCTTATCGAAGGGGTCAATCTTGCTTTAGCTGGGCGTTTTGTGATGCCATGTGCTGAAAGCACGACGAGAATGTTCGAAGCAGACATGATAGATGCCATGTTGTCGGAAAGGTCACGCCAGCTGTTCCAGAAGAGCAGCAGACCACTGCCCGTGGAACAACAGACATCTGTCGAGGACTTTATCAACAGTTTCTGCCATGGCAATGTCCGCTGGGAGACGCTCGGCCTGTTCTTCGTTGGTGTAGGCCGAGCCTCCTTTCGACATCCTTGCTTCGCCCCACTGTATACGACTGTCGAAGAGCGTCTCAGCTTCCAGAAGGTTGTGACAAGGGTCGCGAATCAGTGCCTCGAGCTAGCGCTGTCGCTGGATTGCCTAAATGATCTGCAGCTGGTACTGCAGTACGAAAACTACATTCTACACTCTTACGTATATGGAGACCAGAGCTATCATGACTGGCGGAAACTGGGCGATGCGATTAGCTCACTGCTGGCTCTTGGGTATCATGAGGAGCATGGCGACCCAGAGCGGACGCCTGGCTTCCTGATACAGCTTCGGCGGGCTGCATTCGCAAGAATCTACTCTGCCGATAAGAATGCTTCTATCTTTCTTGGTCGACCGCCAAGACTACACCGAGAGCACTGTCGGCCAAAGTGCCCAAGATACTTGTCAGCAGATGGTCAGCTTGAGTCCGATTGGCCACCAGAAAAGATCTTCGACTACGTGGTAGACTCGAGGTGGTCAGCAACGTGCGCAATGCTCAAAGAGAAGGCTTTGTTGCTATTTCGCGAGGGTGATCGTGCGCAGCGATTGGGACTGACCACAATGCTCAAAGCCGAAGCGGAGGCTCAGTGGCAGGATCTACCAGAACGGTTTCGGCTCAAGACACCCTTGAAGTCATCTCCTGGCAAGCCGATTGAGCGCGACTTCCTAGCCAGTGCTCGCATGAACCATCTGCATGTCATATTCCTGATCCAACTTGCTCTCGTGCCTCGTATGGTTGAGCCAACCGCGGACATTGTAGGCACGTCCGCCAGCATGCTGAAAATCGCTGTCGAATCCATCCTTCTCCGGGACCAGCTCGCAAATTCTGGCACTGGCATGATCTGGAGGATCGCATACTACTGTCTGCCGGCGGCAGGAATCATTTGTCTTTACCTGCTTCACGCTCACGAACAGACCGCAAATGGTTCTATCAACGTGCCGAAACTGATACAGGATCTGAGCGTACTAGTCGCACAGATTGAAGGTGGGAGCTTGGTGCCAGTCGAGGATCCCAATCATGCCTTGCTTGCGGGCGCTGCGCAGACTATACAAAGTGTTCTGACTCGGGTACTGTCTGGTGGCTTACAGTCAGGTCATCGTGCTCATAATGACCAGAATGAATCGGGAGAGGTGGCCAGTACGGTGAATTGGCAGCCGTGGTACGACGACTTTGGCTCTCTCGACTTCGACCCTGAGTTTTGGAGTAATTTGGCAGTTCACCCGGCGCTTCTGTCAGGTTCAGAGCAGGACTTCCGATGACTGTGACCAATGCAAGAAGGGCGTACATTGAAAGGCTGCGGAATCATCATTCTGCAGTGACTTATGTTGAGACTGCCGTCTATGCTAGTCGTCTTAACAGTCATTCAAGCCGACTTTCAATCACTGCTGATTACCAAGTGAGTGCCATGTCAACGACTGACATTTCCACCAGTCATGTCAATCAGGCAGGATCTCGGTCACGGTCGTGCTAACATGCAGCCCAAGATTAACCGGTGGTGACGGCCACGTCCTCGTGGATAGCTTTGACTGACTGTTGACAGGACTGGTCGTTTTGCATGCCCGTACCAGGACAATTACCGCAGCTTCCCGTATTTGTGAGACACATATGCATTGGCAACGGGAGATTTGCACTCCCTGTCACTGGCCTATCTCACACGATCTCACACCGCGTACTGTTCTCGCCGTCGTCGAGGCCCGACAATCTGCCCGGTCCATTGTAGTCCGAACACTCCGAATACGCCGAAAGACCTGGAGCTTACACCGAAGCTTAGCACAGCATATAAGTCCCGACTATGAGGTGAGCAGACAACTGGCAACTCGCTTTGCCTATCGCATAGTGTATTACTCCTCAACAATGCCGACGCTAGAAGCAGACACCTTCCCATCCACCACTGAGTCTTCGACCTTGGAGGCTAAGCTCAAGGCCATCTCTGCCCATCGCACCAAGTCAGGTCCCCTACCTGGTGGCAACTCTCCCTGCATCTCCTCCGACGCTTTCCGCTTCGGTCATCATGACGGCAAGCCCTGGGCGAACTCGATTTTGCACCATTTGAGCGATGAGGGTAACGCGAGAGCGGCTTCGACGTTGAAAGCTGCGTCTGCGGCGAAAGGAGGGAAAGAGTCGAGGCCGATCAGTCTGGGGACTGCGAGGCCGAATGGGAGGTATTTGCCTTGGGAGAGTATGAGTATGACTACGTGGAGTATTGGTGGGCCAGGAGGGCGGAGCAGCGCTGCTGACGGTGTCGAACGGTGCAATGGTACCGGCATTCAAAACACTCACAACTCAACTACGACCTGTTTTCGCGGCGAATCAGCTTATGATCTCAACATCGCGCTCAACTACGGCTACGCTGCTGGCTCGCCACAAGTCCTCCGCTTCTTCACCGAGCATGTAGAACTCGTCCATGACCCACCCTACCGCGACTGGGCCACCACCTTGACTTGCAGCACCACCTCGGCGCTAGACATCATATTCCGAATGCTGTGCAATCGAGGCGATAGCGTGCTCTGCGAGGCATTCAATTACTCTGGTACCATCGAGGCTGCCGCGCCGATGGGCATCAATCTGGTTGGTATTGAGATGGACGACGAAGGTCTCATTCCTGAAGTCTTGAATGCTAAGTTGGGCGGCTGGGTGGAGGCGAGGGATGGGAAGAAACCGAGAGTGTTGTATACAATACCTACGGGGCAGAATCCGACGGCGAGGACGCAGGGATTGGAGCGAAGGAAAGCCTTGTATGCTGTTGCGGAACGGCATGATTTGGTCATCATTGAGGATGATCCTTACTACTTTCTTAAGCTGGACCTGCTGGAGAATACCACGACAGAGCAATACCTCGACTCGCTCCCGACGTCCTATCTATCGCTCGATACTTCTGGCCGCGTGCTGAGGCTCGAGACCACATCGAAGATTCTAGCACCAGGACTCCGGCTAGGTTGGCTCACGGGCCAGTCAGAGTTCGTGGCGAAGTTCGTGAGTCATATGGATTTTAGCGCTGCGTTTCCCAGTGGACCGTCGCAGGTCATGGTGTATAAGCTGCTTGATCAGGCGTGGGGACATGCTGGGTTTTTGAGGTGGCTGATGAGTCTATCGCGGCAGATTGGCGGGAGTCGGGATATTTTGACGAAGGCTTGTGAGAAGTATTTGCCGCGGGAGATTTGTGAGTGGGCGGTACCTGAGTTTGGGATGTTTGTGTGGGTGAGCGTGGGTGCTGTTGATGGTGCTGGCAGTGTGAAGGAAGTTGAAGAGGAGATCTTTCGGAGGGCTGTGAGGAGGGGTGTGAAGCCGGGTAAGGGGAGTTGGTTCGCGGTTGATAAGGAGGCGTATGATAGAGTGGCGTTTCGGCTGACGTTTGCGGCGGCGGATCCTGGAGAGTTGGATATGGCGGTTGAAAGATTTGCGGGCGCTGTGAAGGAGGTGCTTGGGACAGGTCCTGGAGAGGAGGTGAATGGTGAGGTTTAGGTAGCCATCGTCATGATAAGTATGATGCACATGTCGTTCGTGTCCGTCTTCCCGAAAAGCGGGTATGAGGAGTTACTTCCTCACGATCTACTGCACTGTCATATTGTCGTGAAGCAATCATCCAGGCTCTGCTTAGCACATTTGTATACTCGCACGTGAACCCGATAGAATGGTAACGTGGCGGCGGAGTCTTGGCGGGATCAACCCGCGCCTAGAGCGGAAGCTTGCATTCGAGGGCGAGGACACACCAATCACGAGTGACACGTTAGACGGTAGCTCCACGGCTGCGATGCCCGAGACGGCCACGAGGGAGAAGGAATCAGCGCTGATTGTGTCATTGTACGCGAGACGGCGACGAGCAGCAGCAGCAGCAGCAGCAGCAGCAGCAGCAGCAGATGTACACCCAATTGCATCGTCACACCCGGCCAATTGTTTATGCCTCGTGGCAGAGCATGGCCTAGCCGACCTTTTCCTCCCGGCCACCACCTAATAACGCGGCCCACGACACCGCCGCATGACTCGAGCGATCACATTGTAGATATTGAACTCGAGCCCCTCCCCGCGCCTGCCTTACCACTACTCGACGGTGCCCGCGCGACATCGGCAAGCACATCGGCGCAGCTGCAGCCGGCCTCACACTCACACCTCAAGCGACGTGAGAAGATCTGCCGTCTGCTCGAGTCCGACATCGCGATGAAGTTCTCGCACAGCATCCAGTTCAATGCGGTGCCCGACTGGTCGTCGCACTACATTTCCTACTCGAACCTCAAGAAGATCATTTACCAGCTCGAGAAGCAGATCAATCAATCTGGCGCACACAAGACTGCGGACGGAGAGACGGACGCCGAGAGCTCACCGCTGCTCAGTCAGTCCGGCGCATGGGATGATCCGGACAAGATCTTCACGCGCAAGTTGGACGACGAGCTGGAGAAGATTTGCTCCTTCTACCAGCTGAAGGAGCTCGAGATTTTCGGTGAGGTCGATGCGCTGCTGAAGGATGTCGCGGAGTTTGAGGCGGAACATGCCGCGGGGGAGGACGAGGACGGTGAGGGCATGGGCCAGCGGCGGCAGAGCTTGTGGGCGCGGGCTAGGCAGCAGAGTATCTTCAAGAGCGTCCAGACGCGGAAAAGACGCGACAGTACCGCAGGCACCGCGGACGGTGTCGGGCCGAAAGATCGGACGCGCTCAATACCAGAGGAGCGGGAGGATGATACAGATGACGAAGAGGATGAACATGCGCCGTTGACTAAGAGTCAGACTTCTACGGATCATCGCAGACCTTCTACGCGTGGGCAGCCGTCGGATGGGAAGCTGCATGTCACGAAGGACCTGGCCGGCGATCGCTCCTTCCGTTCGTCGGATGCACATTCCTCGGCGGAAGTCAGGCGACGACCGAGCATGGCATTCAATGACTTCGGAGATGATGCACTGCAGGCATTATACGACGAGGGCATTACACTGAAGAAGCGGATCATCAACAATTACGTCAACATATGCGAGCTCAGGAGCTTCATCCAGCTGAACGAGACCGGCTTCAGCAAAGTCTTGAAGAAGTATGACAAGATTCTGAATCGAAATCTCAAGGCGGGTTACATCAACTCAAAAGTCAAGCCTGCTTATCCTTTCCAACCCAGCACGACTCACCATTTGCAAGATTATCTGGAACGAGTCGAGGAGGCATATGCTTCGATTGTCACCAATCATGACGTCGAAGCTGCACGACGGGAGTTGCGGCTGCACCTGAGAGAGCACGTCGTCTGGGAACGCAATACCGTCTGGCGCGAAATGATCGGTATTGAAAGGAAAGCCCAGGCGGCAAATCTGGGCATCAGGCAGACTATGCTTGGTCCGTCGAACAACCCTAAGGACAGCAGATTACAAGGTGACTCGCCGGAGCATGCGACCAAGGAAGTCCAGACACCGGTAGGAAGATATAGGTGTCCCAAGTTCCTCATCAGCTGGAACTTCTGGACGCTTGTGGGATGCTTGGCAGTCTTCGCTGTACTGCTCGGTGTGCGGTTTATGGAGCGAGAAGAGCAACAGAATTGTTTGGCCCTTGTAGCCTTTGTGTCTCTGCTCTGGGCTACGGAAGCGATACCACTTTTCGTCACGTCACTGCTTGTACCGCTGCTGGTTGTGCTGCTCAACGTTGTCCGCGATGAACAACCCCCGCATAATCGACTTGACAGTAAGAAGGCGGCCGGCTATATCTTTGCGGCAATGTGGACGCCAGTCATTATGCTTTTGCTTGGCGGCTTCACCATTGCGGCGGCGTTGAGCAAGTATAACATCGCGAAAATGATGGCGACGTTTGTGCTTTCGAAGGCTGGCACGAAGCCTAGGACTGTGCTGCTAACAAGTATGGGCGTGGCGATGTTTGCGAGCATGTGGATATCCAACGTCGCGGCGCCTGTGTTGTGCTTTTCTATCGTTCAGGTAACATCACCTCCTTGTACAGATCTCTCGTTAGCATGACTGACACCCTCACAGCCCATCCTGAGGAACCTGCCATCCGACAGCGACATGTCCAAAGCTCTTCTCCTCGGCATCGCCCTTGCTTCCAATATGGGCGGCGCGGCCTCTCCAATTGCCAGCCCGCAAAACCTCATCGCGCTTGAGAATATGGAACCGCAACCTGGCTGGGGCATCTGGTTCTTCATCGCGCTGCCTGTCTGCATCATCTCGATTTTGCTCATCTGGGTCCTGTTACTTGTCACTTTCCGTCCAGGACGCAATACTACGATCGTTCCTATCAGGCCTATGAAGGATCGATTTACAGGAATTCAATGGTTCATCAGTGGCGTCACCCTCGTCACTATTCTCCTCTGGTGTCTCTCTCATCAAGTCGAAGGCGTGTTCGGCGACATGGGTGTCATTGCGATCATCCCCATCGTCCTCTTCTTCGGCACGGGAATCCTTACGAAAGAAGACTTCAACAATTTCCTATGGACCATCATCATCCTTGCCGCTGGCGGGCTGGCGTTGGGCAAGGCGGTCAACTCTTCTGGCCTGCTGAACACAATCGCCATCTCCATCACCGACTCAGTTGGCGACCTAGGCCCTTACGCACTCACTTGCGTCTTTGCGGCCCTCATCGCCGTTGTGGCAACTTTCATCTCCCACACTGTCGCGGCCCTTATCATCCTTCCTCTAGTCCGCGAGGTCGGTGCCGGCATGGCAGAACCGCATCCTAATCTACTGGTTATGGCGAGTGTACTCATGGCTTCGGCGGCTATGGGATTGCCAACGAGTGGATTCCCGAACATGACGGCGATTATGATGGAGGATAGTCAGACGGGGCAAAGGTACTTGCAAGTCAGGCATTTCTTGACAAGGGGAGTACCGAGTAGCGTTTTGGCGTATGCGGTTATTGTTAGTGTGGGGTATGGGTTGATGGTTGCTGTTGGGTTTTAAGGAAGGAGGGATTTGGAAAGGAAAGGGATGGAGGGTGGAGGATGGTCGTGCTGTGTTGGTTTGGATTTGGGTTCTACGTCGCAGACTTGGCATGAAGGCTCTACACTAGGACAATCGATGCATGGTGCGTGGCGTTGGATAACATAAGGACGTACATGCTGGGGAGTCTTTGAATAGAATTCGGGTCATTGCATGCAGCGATTTTTGTGGCATGAGTCATTGGTGGTGATAGAAACAGGCAAAGACTACTTTATATCTTCTTTGATAGCAATCTGAAGAAGAAGGCTATAGTCTCAGTGGCTCTCCGAACAAATATAAGAAATGGGGCTGTGTACTCGGTTAATCAGACGGATGTCTTGCGGCAGTCCTTCGGTGTGCGACGTTCTACGAATCTTGAATCATTCTTAGTGATCCTTCGAATTCGGTATTTCTTGGGAATTTGAGCTATGCCTTCTACTCTTGGTATCCTGCTGCCTTCACTTGGCAGGCTCAGGCATAGGCTCGGCAAGCCACATGATAACGCAGGTACCAGACCAGAGACGCCCAGCCGGTAGATCGACGGTGTCTCAGTTGTCTCAAGCCTTGCTCGGCATGGTGGTAACTGCGGAGTGTTCCTGTCTAGGCACTTCCTGTGAATGACTGTAAGATGGGCTCTCCAAGACCATGAGACGTCCCCAAGGCCGTCGACCAAGCCGGCTCACTGGTCGACGATGTCAGAATGTTCACGGCGGTCTAATGCTCGAGCTTGGCATTTGGATCTCGGATCGATGTAGGTCTAGTATAAATATAAAGAGAGGAGGTGGGAGAATGCTGCGCCTCTTACCACTTCCAGCATTATTAAACAACAAACCGCAACAGCTTTTTAAGCATTAGTTTAGAGCCAATTAAGCGCAGCACGCCCGATACAATGAAGTTCATCACCACCCTCCTCGCTCTCGCCATGGCAGCCGCATCAGTCAACGCCGAAGGCTGCTGCGAAATCAAGGGTATACAGCGTTGTATAGATCCTTGTGTGGGCACGCTGTTCTGCTACGGTGTATGGCGTCCTTTCTTCCATTATCGTTGCGTTGACTTTTAACGTCGCGGGGGTGCGGGCTAATGTATACGATAGGACAAGATGAAATGCGGTGATGACAGTCCTTGGATTTATTATTAGGTTCTTAACTGTGCGGTTGGATGGCGAGATGGGAGTCGTGGTGGACGACGTCAGGCCGATTCTGAAGGATGACTTGATCAATGGTTGAGCGCTAGGATCCGAGCTGGTCGTGGTGTACGAATAATTTTGCAATGCATCAGCGAAATCCATCAGTTTGCTGTTTTGCGTACGGGCTGTGGGAGATGAGGAATGCTTGGGGGCTCACTTTGATGCCATGAGCACTGCGGCTTGTGCAGAGTACGTTATTCGTCAGAAGCACCACACCATAAGACAACTTATTCCGTTTGGTCTGAGCCCCAAGATCCTGTTCATCATTCAGTGCTCGACTTCGCCCAAAATCGATGAGCAAGGGCCCAAGATCGCTGCAACGTGCATGACTTGATGACTTGTGGGATCCAATCTTTTCTGTCAGTTTCGAAATCCCAAAATGGTCTTCGGTGCTGCGATTCTGCCAGGTGGATACCGATGATGACTTCTTGCCTTTTTGAATTTCGTGGTAGATACAGTAAGAGGAGAAGGAGATTGGTGAAGGGCATGGAGTGAACGCAAATGACTTCACGTGAGCAGACGGTCGATCATGTGGAAATCGACTTGTTGAGTAGCAGTATCATGCTGTTGAAAGCGCTGCGAGCAATGTGAGATTATGTCCACTTCGGACATCTGTACAGCGAATCTGGGAGACATTGTGAGCTGAGTGGGATAGCTTTCGTCAATCTCAGAAGGTACTTAGCGCAGCAGTTGTCTAGATGCTAGTTGTATGGTACCATGCAAGTCGGGCGTCTTGCGAGAAGTCGTGAAGATGTCGCATGGTAGAATGATTGGAACAAGTTCTCTCATCAATGATCAGCGCGCGTGCTCCCGCTAGTCTTCGCCGACAAGAAAGCCAATCATCACGACTAGCAGTCAAATGCCATCCGTGCTCATTCCCAGAAGTTGACAATTGACGGAGCTGCGTGTAATAAGAATAGTCATACATGCTCAAAAGACGATGTTCCAACCACAAGGCCAACAGACGGTCCATAAAAGCAGCGCTTGAGAGCTGCCACCTTGGCATATGATATGCGTCACAAAACTCCAGACACCTTGCACATGGTTGCAACTCGAACCTCAAATAATCTACCGTCGCGTTGCGTGATCCTTCAATTCACGCCACCGCACCATCAGCGGTGCCATCTCCTCCTCACAATTGCGACTGCTGTCGCGCGCGCAGCCGTGGAAGTTGGCCACGAAGTCTCCCTCCTGATACTGGCCTGCATGTCTTGTTAGCGTGTTGTCCTGCGTAGCCCCGAATTGCACAGAGACCATACCTTCCTCACCACTGTTGCTAGAAGTATAGCTGTTGATGATGCGCTGCGGGATCAACGCCAATTTTGCCAGTACAGTCCCATGCCACTGGACAAGATGCTCCAGCGCATGTCCCTCCGCCTTTTGGAAGTTGTAACTCCGGTACAGTGGGTCGTACCAAGCATCTAGGAAGAATTTCGCCCAATCACCGGATTTAATCAGCAGACTCCCGCCTGCTAGACCCTCAATGTCCTGTGAAAGAATGAAGTCCACGCGTTCAGGCTTCAAATGCGTGAACGTCTTGATAACGCTGTCCGGTGGTACTACAGGCTTGTCGGTGATCATCATGGGCTCTAGCTTCGCGGGATCTAGCACGCGGTCGTAGAGCGACTCCTTAGTGTTCATGATGAGCGCTGTGGAGGTGAGGTACCATATCCAGGGCGTGTGTGGGAATTTGGCCATGGCGTGGCGAAGAGCGGGCACGGTGGACCAGCTCTGCGGGACATTGGGCATGAGGTCGTAGTCGGTGGTGTTGGGGAAGAAGGTGGCATAGCCATGTTTATGGGCGTAGTATTCGCGGTTCTCTTTGATGTTTGTTTTGTAGCTTTCGCTGAGCTTTGGGTCAAGCGTCGTTACGATGACGACTTCGGGTGTCCCTGGTGGTCGGTATGTGCTGGTTGTGCTGCTGCCGCTGAAGAGCCAGATGAGAAACCATATGAGGGCTACTCCGCCCAGGAGGTACGGCGCGAGGGATTTGAGACTTCGTCTTCGGCCGCCATATGATCGAGATGTTGTGCGCGGGTTGAAGGCAGAGGCATCTGAGCTCTTCCGAGGGTAGGGGAACTGCATGCCGGGCATATTTGCGAGTCAGGCGTGGTTGAAGGAGTGTGGAGGATCTGATGTCTGCTCTTGTATGCGCCCGGTCTGTGGTCGCGATCTATTGCTCCATAACTCTCTCGTGGATGTGACTTGACTGTCACGACCAGTCTGCGTCGTTCGGCTGCTCTTGTGGCCTTGTGAGATTTGTCAAAAGCGAATCCCTTGGGCTGAGATGGTGACACGAACACGAAATGATTGCTGCTGTATCTCGGATAGATCCGCTGCAATGGCGATCACTTTAGCGCGTGTCGGTCGTGCTTCTCGAAACTTTTGGAGTCTGCACGTGAAGACGGACAGAGCAGAGTCGATACTTCATCACTGATGCTTCAAAAGCTGCGGTTACCATCGCGGGACTTAGTCGGAAGACTGTCCTGTATTTCATGTTGTAGCAGAGACATCGCTGCTCGCCACCAGGCCTTGCTCCAGCGATATCCAGAGCCGAAATGGGTTGAGCAGAGCAGCAGGAGGCTCTTCTCCAGCAGCAGATGTCAACGGCAGGAAGCAGTGCAGCATGCCGTAGATCAGCCTAGTCTTGAGCCAGTGCAGAGGTCTCTCTTAGAACAGGATCGACTCGATCGCATCAAGCGACTTCCAGTCGTCTGTCCTGGTTGTGGAGCTCACAGCCAGACGGTAGAGCCGGAGAGCGCTGGCTACTACGATGTGGGCAGGCAGCGCAACATCTGGAGGAAGGCTCAGCAACATGAGGACGAAAATGAGGTCTACAGAAAAGTAGCGAGCTCTGGTGCTCTGGCAGGGGACGCTTCCCTAAAGTCTGGAAATGAGCTCGAGGTCGCGCCCGAGGTGCCCATCTGTGCCCGATGTCATGAGCTGCTGTATCAGTCGAAAGGGCAGAGTATCATGCATCCATCGATGGAGTCGCTGCAGGCGATCATCGAAGAAAGCCCGCATAAGCATAACCACATATACCACGTGCTGGATGCTGCAGACTTCCCAATGTCCTTGATACCTAATCTACAACACGCCCTAGATCTGCCCCGACTTCGAACACGAAACAGGAGAAGTAAGACGCTGAAATATGTTCATGGTCGAGTTGCGGAGGTCAGCTTCATTATCACTCGTAGCGATCTACTCGCACCGAAGAAGGAGCAAGTGGACAAGCTCTTGCCATATTTGCAGGATGTGCTCAGAGATGCCCTTGGCCGAGATGGCAGGAAGATCAGGTTGGGCAATGTCAGGTGCGTGAGTGCGAAGCGGGGCTGGTGGACCAAGAATCTCAAAGACGACATCTGGAAGAAGGGCGGAGCAGGTTGGATGGTGGGCAAGGTCAATGTGGGCAAGAGCGCATTGTTCGAAGTTGTCTTTCCAAAAGGCAGAAGCGACGCCAAGAAACCTCTGCACGTCGAGGATACTATCGCTGATAGACTGCCCATGCCGAAGACAGCAGACTCTCCTGCCGATCTGAGCGAGGCGCCACTCAATGTGAGCAAAGAGGACTATCGAGAAGTCGAGCTGCAAAGCGATCACGAACTCGAGGACGACGATGAGCCCTCCGAGATTGGCACCCTGCTTCCGCCTGCCCAGCCAGAAACACCATACCCATCTATGCCACTCGTCAGCTCACTACCAGGCACCACTGCGTCACCCATCCGCATCCCCTTTGGCAACAAAACAGGCGAACTCATCGATCTGCCAGGCATCCAACGCACGACGATCGAGCAGCATATCAAGCCCGAAAACCACAAGTACTTGGTCATGAAATCCCGCGTCGTGCCAGAGCAGATCACTATCAAGCGAGGGCAGTCCGTTCTCCTGGGTGGCGTCCTTCGGATCACTCCCAATTTGCCCGCGGATGGTAAGATGGTCATGCTGGCTTATGCTTTTGTGCCGCCGGCTTTTGATCCGCATCTTACTAGTACGGCGAAGGCTGTGGCTATTCAGACGGGAATACATTCAGAGCTTTCGGGTGAAGAGCTGGTGGGACAGCCGTACACTGGCACGGTTGATACGATCGCTACAGATACAGCGAAAGGCCGAATGTCGTCCGCGGGTACTTTCAAGCTGGAGTGGAATGTTACGAAGCGGCGTGCTGGCCCGCTCACGGACAAAGCTGCTGGCAAGCAGAAGGCGGACAATCTCCCTTTTGTCATCTACTCTGCGGATCTTCTGATTGAGAGTGTGGGATGGGTGGAGCTGGTCTGTCAGGTGAGAAGGAGAAGCGATTCATTCTTGAGTCCTGATGCGCTGTCCGAGTTGGGCATGGATGGGGAAAAGGTGCCTGAGGTTGAGGTGTTCAGTCCGGAGGGGAAGTTCGTGGGAGTTAGGAGGCCGATGAACGGGTGGTTGCTTGGTGGGCCGAAGAGAGAACCCAAGGGGAGGGAGCAGAGGAGACGCGCTAAGTGAGGCAAGGGAATGGTTGTATAATCTATATTTATGATATGTATCTCAGCTCACTGCTGCCAACGCAAGAGGGTTAAGCTCTGCTTCGGGAAGACCACTTTTCCTTTGCCATCCCATTCAGTCTCAGTGATGCCGACATTCTGCTGTGTGGCAGTATTGGTGACATCCCATTTCTTCCCACTCACTTCAAACCTCTGCACCTTCCCCTCCTTGACACCACCTACTTCAACCTCGAATCCGTCACTCTCATGCACATTCACGACAGCCAGACTCACCCACCCCTCGTCGTCCACTGTCCCCGAGACATCCAACCACGGCGTCTCAGTAGCCGCTCTGATCCATTTTGGCTCCGTCTCGCCCTCATACGCGGAACAAGCAACGTGTGTGCCGATCGTCCAGCCTCGCATGTACTTTGCGAACAGCAGCAAGGACCACCACGTCGTTTGCTTCACCACCCCATCCGCAGTAGTCATGAGTGGTGAGATCACGTTTACGCTTTGAGCTATATTCGCCATGCCTACGTATTTGCTTTGACGGATGAATACGTTGAGCCAGATTGCCACCGCCAGAGCGTCCGAGAGGGTGTAGGTCTCTTCGGCGCCTTTGTCGCCAGGAGCGCGAGTAGGGTCCCAGACGTTCCATTCGTCGAAGCAGATTGTTTGTCTGGGTAAGTGAGCGGGCACGCCATTCTCGATTCGAGCGAGATCGATAAGGGAGGCGGCTATTTGGATTGCGCGCTCGGCGGAGCGAGGAGCTAGGGCGTTCTTGATGGGGTCTGATGAGGCGGTGTAGATGTGGATGCTGTGCATGTCGATCAGATTGGAGGTTGTGTTGCCTCCGAGGGTGTGTTGGTCGTATTTAATGCATTCCTTTAGGACGTGAAAGTCCCAGGCGGAGTGCCCGGTTTCACCACAGAGGATGAGTTCGATCGATGGGTCTTGCAGTTTGAGGGCTTTGGCCCATTGGTAGGCCTTCTTTGCATAGTCTTCTTTGGTCATCTGCTCGACTTGCCATGGGCCCCAGGTTTCGTTGCCGAGGGCCCAGTATTTGACGTTGTATGGCTTTTCGTGGCCGTTCTGGCGCCGGAGGTTAGCGTAGTGAGTATTGCGGTCGGAATTGCAGTATTCAAGCCATGCGAGTGCTACTGTCTGTCAGCATGCATACAAGATAATGCGCAGCAGTTTCAGCATACCTTCCTCCAGCGTTCCCGTCCCAAAGTTCAAGGCCAAATAGGGCTCGGTACCAACGACTCGACACCATTCCATGAACTCGTCCGTTCCAAATTGATTGCTCTCCTCGCCCAGCCAGGCCAGCTCGGGCCTTCTTGGTCTCTGATCTCGTGGTCCCACGCCGTCAAGCCAGTGATATGTGGCGACGAAGTTGCCACCGGGATAACGCACAACAGGGACTTTGAGCTCCTTGAACGCTTCTATGACATCTGTCCGGAAGCCGCGCTCGTCTATCAGATGCTTGTTGGGGTTGTCGGGATCGTAGAGGCCACCATAGATGCAGCGGCCCATGTGCTCGGTGAACCCGCCATAGACATTGTCGTTGATCTTGCTGAGCTTGTGAGTTGGGTAGACGGAAATGCTTGGCTGTTGGCCGTTTGCGAGCTTAGTGAAGGTAGTCATTGCTAAGACGTGAGCGGTGGTCGAAGCTCTGTGGCGTAGCAGACAGTGAATGTGGTACAGAGAGAGAGTACCTACTTGTCCTCACCTCGTACAGTGCATTGGACTTGCATTATCACATCAAGCTAGGAAGATCTACTGTTGCAGCTGGAGAATCCCGCAGCTCAGGCAAAGAGCTCAGGCGAAGAACGCTGGAGGGCTACAGAGCTCGGCATACAGGGCGAGTACAATTTTAAATGAGGTCGATGATGAGTGGTGGAAGAAATAGGAAGCTGAATGCACACGGGCGTAGCCATTTATCCGTCGGGAGCAGCCGTTGAGTCGAAGCTTCTCACATTCCGAGCCTCTGGTCGTAAGTAGACATGCGATCATGTAGCAGAATACTCATCAACGATTCGACCCACGCAATACCACGAAATGAAGAAAATGATGTCCAACATGGTTTCGGACCATTGAGGGTTGACTGGTCTCTTGACCTCATTTCATGTCAAAGAGTCAACAGGAAGACACGGCAGACCACATCTCCCACGTTCTCTCCGGCTGGGGTCTCCGCACTTTGGAAGATGTCCACGCGGAAAGCATGCATGTGTCCCGAGGATCCTGGGGCATGGTTTTGGCACATGGCTGTGACGGGAAGTCGGCATGCCCATTGGATTGTTGTATAAGAGTCTGGTGCCCTCTTTGCCAAGTGAGCCGTCTGCTTCGCAAGCATTAGCCGCCCTGCTTCTCCATTGTCCAAGATGGCAATTTCACCTAAGTTGTACCAGGTATGTTCGGGTTGAGGCTTGATGATACAGGCATGTTGCTGATGGTGAGCAGTTCCTGGTCTCGGTCTTCGCTTCCGTGGGATCAATCCTCTATGGCTACGACCTTGGTGTTATTGCTGAAGCCATTGCCTCCGACAACTTTATCAACACTTTCCATCCTACCACTGCGGAATCTGGTGCCGTCGTGTCCGTCTTCACGGGAGGCGCGTTTTTCGGCGCCGGGTTCGCAGGTCCTGTAGGAGACTACATCGGCAGACGAAAGACCATTATGATGGGCGCCATAATCTTCCTCCTTGGCGGCGGTCTCCAGACAGGCGCGCAAAGTCTGGCTTACCTGTACGCGGGTCGTGCCATCGCTGGTTTCGCGGTTGGCTTCCTCGTCATGATCATCCCTCTGTATCAGGCCGAGTTGGCACACCCGGACATTCGTGGTCGGGTCACGGCATTACAGCAGTTCATGCTTGGAATCGGCTCACTGGTGGCCAGCTGGGCTGCCTACGGATGTTATACCAACTTTCCAGCGACCACCAGCAAGCAATGGCGTGTGTCGTTGGGCATTCAATTGATCCCAGCTGGATTTCTAGCGGCGCTCATCTTGCTGTTCCCGGAGTCACCTAGGTACGTAAACATCGCACACGCCACGTGCATCATTCTGACAGTTTTCATCAGGTGGCTCATCGACCATGGCAAACTTGAGCAAGGGCTTCGCACGCTAGCAAAGCTGCATGCGCATGGTGATGAGAATGACCCATGGGTCCGAGCAGAATTTGATCAGATCCAAGACGCTATTACCTACGAGCACGAGCACGAAGCTAAGTCCTACGTTGAGCTGTTCACGAACAAGAGCTCATTCCGACGTCTTTTCCTGGCTTGCTCCTTGCAGGCCGCCTGCCAAATGACTGGCGTATCAGCAATCCAGTACTACAGCCCAACCATCTTCGCCCAGATCGGCATACCGACAAACAAGACGTTGCAGTATCAAGGCATCAACTCCATCATCGCATTGATAGCACAAGCTTGCTGCATCTGGCTGATCGACACCGTCGGACGTCGCTGGTCAAACATCTGTGGCAACATTGGAAATGGAATTACTTTTATCATCGCTACTGCCTTGCTCGCATGCTTTCCACCGGGCGTCTCGACCAACACTGGAGCTGGCTGGGGATTCATCATTATGACCTGGCTCTATAATTTCTCCTTCAGCTGCACCATGGGTCCACTGACATGTACGTCATACATCTGAAGTCTGTCTTGTATCGCCTGGCTAATATGAAGACAGGGATTGTGCCGTCAGAAATCTTCGACACCCGTACTCGATCCAAAGGTGTCTCTATAGGTGTGATGGTCTCCTTCGCATTCAACACCATGATCGGCCAGGTCACTCCCATCGCAATGGCGAGCATCGGCTGGAAGTTCTACCTGTTGTTCGTGATATGCAACTTCACGAATGCCCTCTTCTTCTGGGCAATCCAACCCGAAACCAAGAAGCGCCCTCTCGAGGTAAGTCCCTTATATGACTGGGTGCGATGCTTGAGACGTCTGCTGACTATTCACTTTTCACTCTGAACAGGAAATGAACTACCTATTCACGAATGCACCTTTGTTCGTCCCCACAATGAACATGAAGGACTATGAGCAACACGATCTGGAGAACAGGGTCGTTGAGGCTGAGAGGAAGGCTAGTGTTGTCAGCCATACGGAAGAGGTGAACGACAAGGCACCGCATGTTGCTTGATCTCACATGACTGTAGGCCTAATGAGCCAGAGTATGTCTCATGCTATTCAAACGACGAATGTATGTGTGTTGATCAGGGCCGCCTCGTCTGTTTGCCAAATCAGCACAATCACTCTTCAGCTTCTCCGCCACCTCTCTTCCGGACATCTCGATGAAAACAGCCATGCCCTTGACGATAACATGACGTCTGTAGCTACAAGGCTTCGAACAAGCACGGACATGAGTGCCAAAAAGAGATCTGCCATGCACCGCTTCATGCCGAC
The DNA here is from genome assembly GCA_007113905.1 of Teratosphaeria zuluensis. Classification (NCBI taxonomy): domain Eukaryota; kingdom Fungi; phylum Ascomycota; class Dothideomycetes; order Mycosphaerellales; family Teratosphaeriaceae; genus Teratosphaeria; species Teratosphaeria zuluensis. The sequence goes on from VCMQ01000023.1 coordinate 493,892, forward strand.
CCTTCTCCAAGGACCGAAATGCATGACTGCATCGCGGTTTTCCTGAACCCCTCTTCCGACAGTCATAGGCATGTCCATGCGCTTAAGTTTGTACTCTGATTTGTGCCTCCACGTGGATAAAAGGATTATCCCGGCTTGATTGAATGCCGACTTTTTCCAAGGCTTGTGGGACGGCGAGTACCCGCTGTCAAGTCAGGAACATGATCCAGAACATTGTGATCTTTCACAATCTCTGCCAATACGTTTTGAAGGTGATCCTAGACGGCTCTTTCGAACCTTATAAATCCCGCGCTACATAGGAATCCTGCGGCATCGTATTCAGTGCTTGGGACCTCCGGGGCATTCAAATGGCTTACTGGTCCAGACTCATAAATCCTCACAAGGAGCGATGCTATTTGTCTCCACGGACCAGAATAAATCACCAGGTCTTATCGCTATGTTGTAATGTCGGGAAACACCAAGGCACATCGTGTCTGTTGACGACATTATGAACGATTACATTTATCCATCTCTTGCACTCTATCTGGTATTGGCTTTCTTCGTTGTGACATGCTGGATTGCTGTCGGACTTCGAATATGGGCACGGCATTTCATCTTGCGCGGCTTTGGCATAGACGATGCTGTAATGCTCCTAGCTCAGGTAGCGTTCACAGTCTTGCTACCGGTGCAAGCGACTGCTATATATTACGGCGCTGGAAAGCACATGTGGGAGCTGAGCGATCGGCATGCCACAAAGGCTCTATTGGTCAGTCTCGAGATATCAGAGTGCGCAGTGTACCATTCGCATTACAGTGCGTGCAACTCCGCGATGCATACTATTGCTGACATGACCCCCACGCTACAGTTGACCTTTTTGTGCGAAGTCTGCTACTACACAACCTCAGTCTCAGTGAAAGCTGCAATATGCCTGCTTCTTTTACGCATAGCTACGATCCGCAGCTATATCATCCTCTTGAAGGCATTGCTGTACAGCACTGTGATTGGTGGTACTGCCTTCATCACCCTTGGAGTATTTCAATGCTGGCCAATCTCCCACTATTGGGACATTACTGCTGCGAAGCCTTATAAGTGCGTTCCTTCGGATCTGATGCTCGCTCTATCCTGGGCTGCGAGCGGTCTGACCGTCCTTATGGACTGGACCATTGGCATTCTACCTTTCTTCATGCTTCGAAGCCTCCATTTACCTGTCAAGCAGAAGCGTCTGGTTCAAGGCGTACTTGCATTCGCCGCTATTGGATCCAGCGCGACGATTGTACGATTGCCATACTTTGTCGCGCTGTCTGAGAGTCACGGCAGAGACGGCGACTTCCTGGGTCGAATCGGCGGCATCATCTTTTGGACAGTCGTCGAAATCGGTGTTGGCATCATTGCTGGATCAATTGTGACGTTAAGACCTCTGGTGCGGATGGTCACAAAGTGGTGGGGTGGGAGCAGGGACGGCGATGTTGAGCGCCGCGGAAGTGTCCCTACGATTGGAGGGGGAGTCCGCGTTCAAATCAGAAGGCCGGACGACATTAGCTCGCTGGGAATGAGTAGTATGGGTTTCAGCGTGGCCAGGTCGATACGTGGAGGTGGCATTACGATACCGTCGCCAATTTGGATTCCAGAAAGTGCCCTCCGCGGAAATAGTACGTGGCCCGTAGTACACGATGCAAGTGCAAATGATCAGGGCATTGTCCGAAAGACCGAGATCCAACTGATTGATGAGAATCGATCAATTTGAAAGTGGCACCGGAAGGCGAATCGCTGCGAAGGGTAGTATGCGTGTGGAAGTTGAGAGTATGTATCTTCTCCGGAAGAATGGAATCCAGCCAGCCGATGAAAATACATTAATCAGCAGATAGCCCTAGAAGTCGACCTACTTTATAAATGTTTTTTGAAGATACGTTAGAGAGTAAGCAGCGAACTAGTTACTCCTCCAGTAGAAGTAGTCATATGAATACGGTCTCGTCCGTGGCTTAATCTAGCTTCTGTTAAACGCGCTATATAAAGTAATCACCCTGCGATGCAAGCTTTCGAGCAGAGGGCTGGTTATAGAACGTACACAGTAGCTCGCAGACTAGGCAGGTAGGACGCTGATGGGCCGTCGCTCTACAGTAAACACATTCGTTTACACAAGCGTATTCACCGTGGTCGACGCCCAGCAGGTCTTGTAGAGCTTGTCGGCTTGAGCTTGTGCGTCCGTTTTGGTGATGGTGTCTGAAGAAGGTTCGTATACGACTGCTACCCGGTCAATTCGTCGTGTCCGATTAAAAGTTGGCCAAGTCTTGCTTTGGAGACGCACGTTGAATGTGGCAGAGACGATGACGGGTTCGAGCAGCCTAGCGTAGGGGTTCATGTCTGGCAAGATCGGGATATGCAGCCTTACCAGCGACCATGACGGAAGTTGCGCTTACTGCAAGTGACGTGAATGCTTGTGACAGAGCCCTGCAACTCACTTGAGGCATCCAGGAATCAGTTGAATGAGGTATCGGATTTGGCATGGAGGCCACTAATTCGCTTCGACCCATGAGCTGCTTTGCCTGCCTCAAAACTTTTCAGGTTGATCGCTTGTGGGTGAGCTTAGCGCTCGCGAAGACACAAGACGCTAATGGTGGGTGTGACCGTACACATCGACTGGCGGCTTGATACGGCATTGCGCGGTCGACAAGTCCCGTCCTCGCTGACCCTTCAACGTCTCGTACGGCGGGCGAAATGTGCATCCTCCTGCGCCGCCTAAAGGCAGCCTTCGTTGTAGCGGAGCGGACGATTGGTATCGATCCATCGTACAGCAGATCTGCTCAGTCGCCTGCTGTGACAGCAGAATCGGGCGGACCCGCAGATGCTGAACTTTTGCTGTCCTGTCATGGGCGGGTCAGACGCACTTTATTAGCTGCAATGCGTCGTAGGGTTCTTTGATTCGGAAAGTCTGCACATAGGCTTTCGATCAACGCGCCTTCTTCATATGATAGGAATTTCAACTGAGCATTGTGGACTACCTTGAAGAGCAGCGGCATGTAAGATTGCTCGTCCATCAGCCAGCAACCGCGTCCGGAGCTAGAGCAGCTCGAATGTCGAACGCTCTAAGCAACTTGCGTTCGCAATCTGAAATTCGTGACGTCTCCGGACCTCCAGTAGGGCTATGGTTGCTGAAGAAGTCTTGTAGCGGTGCGGTCGAACAGTGAGTTTCTAGAGTAATGTGTGGTAGCCCATGAGCATTCGCTTGTGCTAGAACCGTCGCTTCCGCCTTCATGTGCTCATATTAAAGGGGGCTTTTATCAAGGTTTGGTTTGCTGAGTCAAACCAAGGCGCACCTCTACCCTGCTGTCCGAGTGGCTCACTCATTTGCTCGAAACCGAGGAGAAGGCCTATGCATTCGGTGTTGTGACGTGGAATGCACAAGTGAACGCTTGCATCTTGGTTTCCAAGTACAGAGTACGTCTTGAAGATTTCGCCCTGCTTGCCTAGACCCGGTCTCTCCGAAGATTGGGACAGTAACGCCTGGGCTTTTTCTTCCAACTCCGTCGACACCGCGATCTTGCGCGTGCTAACCTCGATTCCGACATGTCGCGAGCGCGACCCAATAGCATCACAGGCCAGCACATTGTGCCACGTCTATGCGAACCACGAGTCACCGGCACAGGGAGTGACCTTCAGTCTGCTCAGCTCACAGAGCGGCTCTCTTTAAGTCCCAACCAGCGATACGCGATGAGTCCGGCTCCTCGTCGCGTACAGATAGCAAAACTAGGAGCACAAGGACTGAATATCTGTACCTTGTAGCAAGTCGCTGGCAAAGGAGGACGTCCGACCTGCTGCGTTGCATGGATAGTAGAACGACATCATTAAAGTAAGCCCGTGTCACGGAAGCGTACCTGAAGGCGTGGAGTACATCGCGCATGCCTATCGCTATTGCGATGGCGCGTTGCATGCACTGTAGATGGTATGAACGTGTTGGAACAGGATGGAGGCGGAAATGGAACGGGCTGAAAAGGTGGTGGCCGCATACAGTGTAGAGTCCGGGCACATTGAAATTTGGCGAGAGGAAGAGACGTCGATTTCGCGACAGAGCGCAGCATAAAGGACATCTGACTGTGCCCATTTTAAGGAACGATATGCTTTTCGCGTGCAACATGACTGCGCTCATACTGAAGGGCAGAGGAGTCCGAGGTAGAGAACGGACTTGGATATCTACGGTAAGTGAATGTCGCAAATTATACACGCGCTAGGCAGAAGAGCGTTGCTGCATAGAAGTGTTTTCGAAGGAGGAGAAAGAGAAGATATGACAAGAAGGAACAATACGCTTCCTATGAACGTAACCCACATGGCCCGTTGTAGAAAGCGCCCAACTTGCTAACCCGATGGTAGCACCCAATTTTCATGAAATTCAAGATCGTCCCGCATGTCCAGCCCGCTGTTATAGACCCGCGAGTGCCCGTAGGGTAACCTGTACGAGGTAGTACGGAGCGGTAAGCGTTGTAGTGGTTTCACAACCCGATAGGAAGAGCGAGGTGGCAGCGTAAACCCCAAACCCGGGACCCGTGAAGCGTATAGCCCGCAGAGCGACCGATAGGTAGTGTAGGCAGCGCGAAGCAAAATTCCCAGACGTTTCGAGACCCGGCGAAAATTACGGAAGGAGTAGAGCGATCCTCGTGAGTGTGAAAAGTAGGCAGATGGCAGCGTAAGGCCCGCAGGGCGACCCGTAGGTAGCGCCAGCGGTGAAACGCGGCGTTGTCGCCCGTGTGGATGGTCTAACCCATAGGGTCTGCGGGGGGCGGGTCCCTCCGGACGCCCGCAGGCCCCTGCCCCCGGGTTCGGCAAGGGTCCGCGAGATGGGGGCGGGTCCGGCAAGGGGCTTTAGGGCAGGGCCGGGTCCCTTAGTAGTCTCTACCAATCGGGGCTAGGTCTGTCGACGCCTATAAGATTTAGGCCGACCCTTAGTTGTTCTTTTAGATTAAGACCTACTCCTCCTTAGTTAAAGAGACTAGACTTAGTCTACCCTTAATAAGTATCGCTAAGAATAAGTAGAATTACTAAACCTATACTAGTACTTAGCTTCTATATAATAGTAATAATAGATTAGATTATAAGCTTAGTATTAAGTATAGCCTTTAGCGCTACTACTAATAATATTCTTTTTAAAGTATTATTAGTCTATTTATTTATATAAAGTTAAAGTTATAATATAGCTTTTATATAATAGTAACTATTAATAAGATTATAAGCTTAATATCTAATATAGCCTTTAGTACTATTTTTAATAGCGTTTTTATTAAAGTATTTAATACTACCTTTAATAGTATTTTTATTAAAGTATTATTAGTCTATTAATTTATATATAGCTAAGTTAATAAATTAGTATAAGACTATAAAGTCTAACTCTATTATTATACTACTTATAAAACTTTTAAGAATATTTACTCTTTTATATATTATAAGATATATTTACTATTATTTTTATTACCTTTTTCTTTACTTTTTAACTTTTACTTACTTTTATCTTTATTACTATTACTTTTACTATTTAAGAACCTACTATCCTATTTATCTTTAGTCTTATTAATATTCTTTATATACTTTTTTATAAATACTAATATATTCTAATACTTATTAGCTAGCTAGTTATATAAGTTACCTTTCTACTACTAGTTATAAAGTCGTTAGAATACTACTACTTTATCTATTTTATTTATTAGCGTTTTAAAGTAAAAGTCTATATTTAAGAAAGTAATTTCCTATTTATTAAGAACTTTTATAAGCGCTTAATTATAATCTTATACTATCTAAGGTTCTTTATATACTTATACTTTAAAAGCCTAGCTCTACTTACCTTAGTTATATAGTAGAATTAGTATAAAGCTTAGTATTATAACTATATATAGTACTTTAATACTTTATAAGAACTACTTATATATTATTACTTTTAGCTTTTTATTTAGAATATACTATAGTTATTATAACTATATAGTATTATAGCGCTATCTTATTATTTCTACTAAGCTAAAGTTAAATACTAATACTATTATATAGTTAAGATAAATATAATATAATATAGTATTATAAGCTTAATTTAGTAAAAAGTATATAAAAGTATATTATAAAATTATAATAAAGTATAGCTTTAAGTATATAAGGTATATTAATAATAATAGCTTTATATAATAATAGTTAGTTCTTTATAAGTATATATACCTTTAAGTATTAATAAGATATAAGCTAGGTTAAAAGTATTATTATAAAAGTAAAAAGAAGACTAAAGAACTTAAAAAGCGTATTAAAAGGTACTAGTTAGAATTATAGAATATAGTTATATAAAGTTAATAGCTTTTAGCGCTTAGCTTATAAAGTATTAATAGCTAATATATTAATAATATATTAAATAATTATTTATATTAGTTAATTAGTATTTTAAAAGATTTATATATAAAAGCTTTTAACTATTAAACTATTATACCTTATAAAGCTCTTTATTATTTATTAATACTATAAGCTTATAAAATTATATTTATATTAAAAAAAGTATATTTAAAATATATAATAAGTATAAAGCTACTTTAAGCTTTAAGATATAAAGCTAATCTTCTTATATAGTCTTTTTTAAATATATTTAAACTAAGTCTATTTAGTATTATTATATAATATACTTTTAATATACTACTAAATCTTTAATACTATAGCTAAAGATTAAAAGCTCCTTTTTATAATCTTTACTATTATAGTACTAAAGATTAATCTAATATTATAAGATATAAGATTTTTATTAAATAATACTATTAAAAGAAGTTACTAAATATAGAACTTAAACGATTTTAGCTAATATAAAATATCTTTTAAATATATCTTAAGTTATAGAAATTTAATATAAAAGAGCTATTTACTACTATTAAAGACTATAACTAGACTAAGTCTAATATAAAAAGTTATATAATACTTTTATATTATTAACTTTTTTCCTTTTTTTCTTTTTAAGTCGCTTTTTTCTTTTTAAGTATAACTAGACTAAGTCTATTAAGTAATCTTATATAACTAAGATATAAATATATTTTATATATTTTTATTCTTTTATAAACTAATATAAGTTATAATATTATTAAAGACGTTAGTTTTAATACCTTTATTAAAACTATCTTTAGCTAAGTAGTTAATTACTACTTTATAGTTAAATTTTTTATAAGTTTAAATTTTAAAGAATTAATATTATACGCTTAAATTAATAGACTTTAAAGCTTTAATCTTACTTAAATAATATTAGACTTTATAGCTTTAAAGTTTAAGAGCTAAAGCTACTATAGTACTATATATAGTACTAACCTTTTTTAAGTAAAAGTTAAGTTAGTAGCTTTATTACTTATACTATAGCTAAAAGGTAGTACTTTTTTATAAAGTTAAGAATTAAAGGTTTACTTTTTAGTCTAATCTAATACTTTAAATATAGTATATTAGTAATTTCTTTTACTTTTTTTTTATTACTATTATCTTATTTTTAATATTAGCTTTAACTATATATTAGCTTTAACTATATATTAACTTTAACTTATATTATAAGTTTAAATATTTACTTTTTATAACTTAGTTCTAATATAGCTAATATATAGTCTTTTAAAGCGTTACTATTATTATAAGACGATCTAATCTTAGTCTAATAATACTTATAAAAGTCTTACTAATACTATTTAAAAAAAGGTTTAATTAAATAAGATAATAGCTAGTAATAAGAATAGTAGATATAATACTTTTAACTATAGTACTAGTTATTATATTTTCTATTAGATTTTATTAATTCTTAGATATCTTAGTTATAAATAAAATATAATTTAATAAAATACCTTAGAGTTTAAGTATTTCTTTTATAAATATAATATAACTAGTATTAAAAATAAAAGGAATACTATTAAGTATTATATAGCTTATAATTCTAAAAGGCTAGCGATTTATTAATTTATAAATATTTTAAAAAAGATCTTAAATATAGGTTTTATATTTTATATTATAGCTTTTATAACTTTTTTATAAAATACTATAATTAATAGTATTAAGAATACGTTTAATATAATAATAATACTAAGTTAAATTACTATTATCTAAAATAGATATTATTCTACTTTTTATTTAATAAGTAAAAAAGTAGCTACTATTTAGTCTTTTATTTAACTAATACTTTATTTATATAATCTTATATATTAACTAGTTTATATATTATATAATTTTATTATCTTAACTTTAAAGGTAGTAGATAACTTAGTTATTTAATACTAAGAATAATAATATAAAACTACTACTTAATTATTAAAACTTTTTTATTAAGCTTTACTACTATAAGCTTAATTACTTAATTTAAGTATTTACTTACTTTTAAATATTAAAATAAACTATATAGCTATATTATTAAGTCTAAAGTATATAGTAGTCTTTAATATTCTTTTTTCTTTTTTTATACCTTTTATAAGTTTATTCTTAAGTTTATTTAATACTTATTATAAATAGTAACTTTATTTAAAAAGTAAATAGTAAGTAGAACTATTATATATAGCTATTCTTAAGTAACGTATATTAAATAGAACTATTAATATATTACTTTTCTTAAGTAATATATATTTATAGTACTTTTTAGTATATAGAATTATTAGTATATAGCTTTTTTTAAATAATATATACTTATAGTACTTTTAAAGACTTTATTAAAAAGGTAAATAGCGTATATTCTTAAATAAGTTTATCTTTAAACTTATTTAATATTTTATTTAATATATAAAATTAGGGTTTTAGGGGTTAGGGTTAGGGGTTAGGGTTAGGGTTAGGGTTAGGGTTAGGGTTAGGGTTAGGGTTAGGGTTAGGGTTAGGGTTAGGGTTAGGGTTAGGGTTAGGGTTAGGGTTAGGGTTAGGGTTAGGGTTAGGGTTAGGGTTAGGGT